>CM033350.1:26418058-26950467 GCA_019395295.1 Osmanthus fragrans | reverse complement strand
TGGTGAAAATTCATGTCAAGCATCATAAATTCATAAAGTGGTTTAAATTGTGACCCTCATTGGTCAAATAGTTCACTTCTCTCGCAAGATTCACACCTCTAAACTTATTATTTTCACTATTTTCCCAAGGTGTGATCTGAAGTTTAATTTTCATATAATACTAATCTCACGCTTTCTAGTTTAGTTAGATCTTACTAACTGCAGTTCAACATATCAACAAATAAGGATTCTCCTTATTTTTTATTACTTCAACTTTCAAAAATCAACTAGGTTAATAACCCCTTGTTAAAAGTCTAATTCTCTTAAATAAGTGTTTAGGGCTTAATCAAGACATGTAACAAATTTTTTTTTCTTTTTTTATATAGATATCTTTTCTTTTCTCACACTACATTTAAATAGATAACCATACACTCGCCTATATAGAAATACAAATTTGATAACTCGACCTAGTCAGCTATGATGTTCATAATAAGGTCCATGTATATCTGAGGCCTAATCACCTATGATGTTCCTACAGCATATTAAAACAAAATATTATATAACCAAATTTCAAGAAATTGTACTTAAGTACTAAAACATCGACCATATCCTTAACAGACCTGCAAAATATAATTACTATAAGTTTGGAACCAAAACAATACCGAAACTTATCCTATTAACTCAGCCATGTATATCGAACTTTGAATCATGGATAGAGCCTTCACAGCCTGACATGTCCACAATGATGTTTCATGGCTCAACCTGACTATGAAAGATCGACAAAGCTAATGCCCAAAAGGTAAAAATCATGCATACTATGACAATAATAGAATATAAGTATAATGCGGATCAAAAAGTATCATATTCAAATATTCATCAAAGTTAACTTGATTAATAGTTGTTATTTTATTTCCTTTTCATTTCCGATTGGCCCTTGACAAAACGCCTACTATGTAGCTATACTACACTGCGCAATTAGTGATAATCCAATTGCTTATATAAGAATGACATAGTCCAAGTGGGCCCTTCTCCTGAGACCACTAGAATAAACTTCCCATAACTCCCCTATGACACCCTAGCAGTAACCAATCCCACAGTCAAGTATTCAATATCACACATGCATATTTCTATTGGTCCACCCGCACCGTGCTGCGACCCTAGAGAACAATCCTCTGGCCGATCCCTTTCAATCAGCCAAAAGTTTCTTCACCTACGCGATGTCAAAACATATTATATTAAGAATATCTGTACATAACTCTCGAGATGCCCCTATCAAATGTCAATCACAAACATTTATATAGTATTATGTCATTGTACAAAGCATCATGTCGGCTGCGCCAGAATGTTATAACACGATGGACATATTCCGTGTATGCACGTGCAAATGCTCGTGAATGACATGCTCAATCAATATATCCTACGGAGCCACAAGCTCAATCCAACGTAACCATTCATATGTTAGGACCATGCTCCTCTTTATCAAGGTTATATAAATGTTACAACAATACTCTATAAAGAACATTTCATGAATACTTTGGTTCTTGCATCGAGTTTTTAAATGGGAATTTGTACTTACCTGGTGGCCTTTAGGTGTGATCTTTCTACAGGTGTAGTCCAATTTCCCTTTGGCACCTAACAGTCCGAAGACAACATGTATTGACCGTACTTAATATTTAAACACGATGTAATACCCCGCATTTCACATCACATTTGTGCCAATAGGGGATTGTATGTGTTTTCATGCTATTTGCAATGTCATTAGCATTTTTTTTCCTGAGGTTGCTTTCATTTAAAACGATGCTTTTGATTATTGAGTTTTAAGATCTCTACATTGTGTATAGCCTCACTCCTTGACCTATGTGATGAATTCTATATTGAAGCGATGATAGAGATGCTAGGTTAATCTACATTTTGAATATGTGACTTGTTAAGCATATTTGGAACCTTGAAAGGTCCGAATTAGTATCGATAACGGTTAAAGCTTTTCCATTTGGTTGATCAAGTCACCATAAACCCTAAATCGGTAATTGACCTATTTGGGACATGAAGCCATGGAAGTGACATGATCACTACACAATAATATGGGTGTTATATGAGATTTATAAATGTGGAGGTGCGAATCATTTGAAATCGATCGAAAATCGGGTATCAATCGTAATAAGTATAATCCTAAATGAATGGTTTAGTTAAACTAAGTAAGCAATAAAATATTTTGGATCTTAGGGCAAGTAAAATTTGATGGCAAACACATTATAAAATAAGTCAAGGATACTTGAATTTTTAGCCTACAATTGATAATTTACAAAATCAGATTTTAACCCCAAGAGACCACCTCATGCTTAGTTCATCTCCTATTTGTTGATTTATCCTATGTAATGGTAAATTCCTTCCACTCTTAAGAATATCCACGTCTACCACTCCCTTTAAACTTCAAATATGGAGCAATTTTTATCCCTAAGTTTCTTGCAAACCAGTTCAAGATTGGTGTACAAAATCAGAATTAACAAAAGAGAGACAGCACCTACCTTAATACTAGAGTCGAGTACTTGTCAATCTACCATCCAATACCTTCAACAGTAAGCCTCCAATCCGTCTTTTTGAACATTATAGAAACTTGATATGCAGATAATATAGTATAATTCCTCTAAGTCCGAGAGGGCTTCATATGGTGATCAAGGGAGAAGTCCAAGAGTTTGGCTGCAAGAAAAACCACCTCCCTTGCTTGGACAGCACATGCTTGAGGAACTATGATCACTTTAACATCAAGTTCCTTCAACCTTAAGGCATCTATCACATTTATAAAGTCCTTATTACCTTATATAAGGATATAATATATTATATATGAATATATATATATATATAATATATTTATATATAGAAGTCTCATAAGGGTCCAAATATGGGAAAGGAATAGTCAAGTAATGGCCGCAATAATCCAGATCATGCTTGGACACCTCATGCTTGGAGATACTTGTCCTGTAACCACCAATTTCTTCATGGTTAAGTATCAAAGCAACAACCCCCCAGCCCTCAAGACTCTATATAATAGCCCCTAAATATGTACACTTAACCTCAAAGTTATTCGTCAAGTTTATCCCCAAATGAAAGTATAAAGCAAGAGAGCTAAGGAAAGATAGAAAACTGAAAGCTGGGAATTTGAAGTTCTGGGCAGGCTCAGAATTAGTATTCTTTTTGAGGTAAGATACTTTCTATGCTTAGTGTGTAGGATTTCATGTTAATATTTATGCTTAAGCTATGCATGAAAAACCATAATATGGAAGATGTGGACAAGAAAACCACAAACTTAGATATCTACTTATGCCTTAGGACAAGTCCAAAGGGCACCGTGCAAGCCGGAATGTGCAAGTATGTTTTGAATGTTTTCTTTTGCATAGTAATTAACAAGTTTAAATCCAAGCATGGTATCTTACTGAGTATTCTTTATACTCAGTGATAGTATTTTATACTAAATTTTCAGATCCATAATCATTGAGTTTGGTGGAAGTCATCGCGGCATACTCGATGATGGATTAAGGAGGCAATCCTAACTGGACAGATATTTTAGTCAATTCAAAATACTATTACTAGCTCTATAATCGTCTATTTTGAGACTACCTAAATATATTGTTACGTTCCTCTTTGAGTTGTCTTAATATGGGTGAAGAATCACTTCAATTTGGACATCTTGGCGGAGATATGAATTTTTAAGTGTTTGAAGAGTCAATCTGGATTTTCTGTTGCAATACCTCACAGTTTTCAATAAAACGCTCATATCATAGTATCTATGGAAATTTTTCATATTTTAAACCCCTAGAAAACTACTTGAAAATATCTTTCTAATGCCATAGATTTCATAAAGAACGGAGTTGGGATGAATTTTATAAAAATAATTGAACTTGCTGCCCCAACTAACCATGTCAGCGCCGAGTCCATAGATGTAAAGTATATTTTCATGTCGACATGGCACTTCTGCTGGCCATTAAATTTTATCAGGAGATATGTTTACTGTATTGAAATTAAATTTCTAACATATAATACTTTTATTTAAAAGTATTTACATTGTAGCAAAGGCCAGAAGTTAATATGTTTAGTACGTGACACTCGAAATTTAGGTTCGGGGCATCACACACGTATCCTCAATTCGATAACCCTAACACACACACAACCCCTTACTAATGAACATTAATAACAAAATAGTTTAGTCAACATTATCACTTCAAGTTACCGATTGTACTCTAAAACAATAGCATAAATCTCATTATTTTCTAAGTCTAATTATGTAACGTTAGCATGCCTAATTGTTTCTAATGACCTAACATTTATGAAAGTTAATTTTCCAAGCCTTAGAGATGATTAACGAAAACATAAAGGTTGAAACTATGCAATTTATTAATTTGGACAGAATCTGTTTTTTTATGTTTTGGTTGTTGCCCTGTCTAGTTTTCATATATGTTTTCGCATCCTTAATCACATTCATTCCTTCCCAAACTTTTACCACATTTATATATAACATACATGTACACGTATTTATTTTATGTTATGAATGGGTTACCACAAATGGGGATTTTTTGTCTGCAGTTCCATCTTACAGTTGCCTTTGTGGTTGATTGTTTGTTCAATGTTTGTAACCTGAATATAACACAAAAATTAATTGCAATGTGAAAATACGGAAAATGAAAAATTTTGCACTTACAGAAGTACTTACTTTCTCCTACTCATCTACAACTCTAGCACTTTGCTCTTCATTTTTCTCATTGATTTTTTTCAAAATTGCATCCATAGTACTTGATATCAAAACAGTCACAGAATCGGACAAAAAGGTCACGTTCAACCTTATGTTTCACCATGTCTGATCTAATATCACCTTGCATGAGGATAATCTGGTCTATCTTATTATTCCTGTCTCATTTTTAATGATGATAACTATGACTTGACATCATTAAGCTGCACAGTTAAATTTGTATCATTCCACTGGAGTTTCACAGATTTGGCCACTCAATTCTTCTTCAACTATTCAAGCACCTATAATCGAACAATACAAATTCCTGCATGAACATGACTATGACCTAGAGTTTGTTAACATATTACGCATAATTTGTGACTTTTAAACATAAATATGTAACAACTTACATTTGATTGTGGTTCATCATCTAGTTGTGGAGCCCTGTAGCTAGGTTGGGATATGTACGTCAGGTGCCTGTGGCTCCGTTGAATAATATTCTTGTGTTGTCTGCTATTTGGTTGGAGAATGGAAAAAGGTGGATGTCTTCTACGTTTTTGTGGTATATCAACAAAAATCATCATCATCATCATCGTTATCCTCAACGTCACTTGAATGACCTTTTCATCTATCAGATTGGACAGTAGCACTCATGCCTGCTTGGCTTGGCTCAGCTCTTCAAAATGTATTTCTCATGGTATGTGTGGTTGCATTTGGTTTCAATCTCAGAGTCAGACGGATCGATGTCATGTACTTGAATCTCAGACCATGATATATTTGAATAACTTATTAGTCACGTAATCATACATTGATTATTAGCGATTGTAACCTAAACGCATTAGATGCCATTATTGTGATGGACAATGATATCATGACATCACGCATGTGGCCCGTGGTTCGTGTGGGTGATCAATGAATCCATGTGAATTTTTTTGAAATGTGACTGCATGCTATGATGTGCAATTCATTTGTGACCAATATGTATATAATTTGTAACCTTCTAACTATGTATTATGTCTTGTTGACCCGAGATCTGTGACAACTATATGAAATTGGTGTTCACTACCAAACTATATTTACCAGCAACGTATTTAAACACTTACATTAGTATATAGGAGAAGACATCTTCGTCCAATTTAACTGCAGACGATTGTTTATCCGACATCCAGTTCATAATGCGGGGGTACCTATTCTCCATACTATTGTTACAGGTCCATTAAGGTTAGGAAATGGACTTATAAATTCAAAATTGAAATGCAACCTAAAACCCCCTTTCAGTATATAGTGGGGATTTCTATAACCTAAACTCTCTTTCATATATTTTATAGACATCTCAAATAAATCATTACCCTAAGGAAACTTCTCCATCACTCCAAAATCTTCTACCAAAGCAAACAAATAGTTTTCAACAACTTTCTAGTTAGACGTAGAGAATAAGTAGGAGATAATGAAATATAGAATCTCAAGCCTCACAACATGATGATCATCTACGTCTGACACATTCAGGAATACATCTCGCACATCTTCGTTTGTAACTAGTTTCAAATCCCCAAAATATGTTTCTTTAATCCTAGATGGAACATTCTCGAGCCTTTTCCTAACGTCCTTTCTAGTACATCTAAGATCTATGACTAAATAGAACTCACACAATGAAAATCACACGTTTCTGTTTGCAACCTTGAACCATATCTCATTAGGATTTAGTTGCTTCATCTCCCTCAACAAAAAGTAGTGTATCAGTTAGGGTTGCACAACATTTTCATAGCATTCCATGTAGTACAAAAAATATGTCTACCAGAATAGCCCTTTGTTTGTCAGTGAATTTTTGATTTAAATTTGACAGAACATTCTTGCTCACATTAGTGGTAATTTTACCCGAAAACCATAGGTCTTCCTAGATCATGTACTTCCATTCCTGCAAAAACATTACGAAAATGTAAACATATGTCAAATATCTTATACTTGTACACACACATATCTAATAGACAACACGTAATACTATCTAAGAACAAGGTCAAAACCATGTCACAAACTTGATGTAGTTCATAAAATTGGACACAAACTCTTCACTTACACACATTGTAGTCAACAAAATTGGTCACATACTCTTAACATTGTACACGCAATCATCTAACAGAAAATACATAGTACTATCTAACAACCACATCACATTTTCAATACAGTTTGTAGAATCGGTCACAATCTCTTCACAATTCACACACCCTAGTCACAACCCATGTCACGAATTCAACATTGTTCCCAAAAACTGGTCACAAGGTTGTACACAATCCCTTCACAGTACATATATTTGGCACATCGATCATACTAATGGAAACAATATATCATAATTGAGAATTTCCCTACCACCAAAACACTATGCTATTCATACTCACACAATAAAATTGAAAAATGAATTACCCATATGCTCAAGGGACTACAAAGAGCACTTATATTCTTCGATTTACGTTCTTACGAGTCAGCCAGATTTTGGGAATTTCTTCGCGATCTCCCTTTGTAAATTTTGGTCTTCTATTGCTACGTTGTTTACTTCCAGATGCTGCACCGGCTTTGGGTTGTGATTTTCGATCACAACTCTTTGTTTTCGGCATTTTTTGAAAGTTTCGATCACAAACCCTTGACACTGCCTTCGCTCTTCTTGATTCGCATATGGAATTATAGTTGTTTTGCCAATTTTGCTTTGGTATCATATGTGATGAGATTTCGGGTAGGAGAATCACATGGAACTCACGGAATGATTTCAAAAATGTCGAGAAAGCCCAAATTCAGGTTGTAGACAATAGGATCTCGACTCGCAAATTATTAAACCAAGCAACCGAACAAAAACGAAGTTTGAATGAGCTCTTGATTAAAAACCAATGAACCTCGATTTACGAACACCACAAAGGGTGCCTATCCTTTGATAAGTTCTAAGAGTTAAACGCCACAAAAATAACAATATATTTGAAAAGTTTGAAAAGTCATCAAGAACCATTGGAGAGAAAAATCTCAATTTTTATTCATAATCAAAAGCTTCTAATACAATGAAAATAAATCCTATTTATATGGAAACCCTAGGAAATAATTAAAAACCGGAATTTAAAGAGTCCTGGAATATAGAAACTACCAAAAATAAGTATTTTAATCAAAATAAACAACCTCGTGAAAAAAGGAAAAACTCGTCAAGATTTTTACCATGCGGTTGCATGGTTTAATTCCATGCAACCGCATGGAACAACATGTTGGCTCCCTCTTAATCTCGGCTCATGCTGTGCGACCACAAGGGTTTTGTCACCATGCGGTCGCATGGTTCAACCCTTGGCTCCCGACTTCATCCACTTGAATCATGTTGCTCCAACTCGTTTCGGCCTTCGACCTCAACATGGAACTTAACCTTTGGCATGTTAACTTCACGCATTTGAACTCCATAGCTCGATCCATCAATTTGTGTGACTTTATTGAACCCAAATAGCTTCGAACGTACCCTTAAACTTTTCTCAATGAACATTGCATTCTCGATCACCTAGGACCTATCTTGGATCATATCATCCCCTCTCTTCGAAAGGATTCAATCTCGAATCCGAACCCAAGTTATAGTCTTTCATCCCAATCATGTCAAGAACGTGGAACGACCCATCTCCTCTAGGCTGCAATTTGGACCCGACTCTTTTGTAAGAACTTCCAATAACCAACACGTAGGTCCAAGTGTGCTCGTCTCAATGTCTTCCTTTTACAAGTTTGAGATGCTCCAAAGACTGAGTAATCGTGCTTCCTCCATGTCTTACCCTGCCTAGGTGTTTGTAACAATGGCACTGCAAATGCACTCATGTCTCCCATCATGTCACCTTGGTACTTCAACCTACTGTCTATGAATTCTGTCCCTGACAACTTCTTTACCTCTTCAGGGATGACAAAGTCAATCTTCGGTGATAAAGTCAAACTAGGATAGGCAATAATTTTGCCTTCATGGATCAAGTCTCAAAAAGCCCTGTAAAACAGAAATAGCCAAATTAGGGAGGGAATTTTCAGTTCTAACTAAAGCACTCTCAACGTTACTCTCATTTTTATGCACGCTCTCTTCTGACTTTTCTTTTTCCTCTAAAGACTCACTTTCTTTTCCCTCTTGTGGCTCCACTTCATTTTTTGGTCACCTCTCCACTCTCATTTTCACTCTTTGTTTCCTTTCTCTCAGGTGGCTCTAATCTTTTTTCATCACACTTAGCCACCTCATAATCTTCTTTCTTTTTTCTCACTTGCTCTTTGGTATGATCAATTTGATAATTAATCATTTTCACTTTCTTTTCCCTCTTGTGGCTCCACTTCATTTTTTGGTCACCTCTCCACTCTCATTTTCACTCTTTGTTTCCTTTCTCTCAGGTGGCTCTAATCTTTTTTCATCACACTTAGCCACCTCATAATCTTCTTTCTTTTTTCTCACTTGCTCTTTGGTATGATCAATTTGATAATTAATCATGTCGCGAATCTTTGAAAATTCTAGTTTATAATCCAAACTAGTTAGCTTATTTGACTTACTACTAACATGCTTTACAATAGGTATTTTACCCCTCATTGACTTCTCAACTTCACCAGGCCTTCTAAGATCCTCTCGAAACCCTCTTCCACGCCTATCACTCCTATACCCAAAATAATGATTATGTGCATATCGTTTTCTCATAACAGCCATTAACTCACCCCAAGTTTCAATAGGTCTCTCATAATTTCTCCATTTAGATATTATCAACTAATCCCGCCAAATCATAGCATGATCTACAAATTGAGTTACAACTAATTTTACCTTTCTCTCCTTAGGGTAATCATGATAATCAAATATAAGCTCCAATTTTTCTTCATATGCCAAGTATGCTTCCGGATCACTCCTCCCTTTGAAGGAAAGAATTGTCATCTTGCTATTGTACATTCTTCTGTCAACATCAACTCCAAAATTATTTCAACCCCTTCGTTCAAACCTACCACCTCTATTACTCATCCTACCCATTTCACCTACCATTGATGCATCCTCATCCAAATCACTACCATACTCATAATCATCATGCAACTCCCTCCTAGGCTCTCTCCTACCCGGTCTCTTTGTATTTGAGTGTCCCCTATGACTATTTGACATCGATGCCTCTAACCTACCAAATCTTTAAGTCACATCCCCAAAAAATCTTTCAAACCGTCTGATCACCTCATTCGACATCCTAACTTCTAAAATATTTCTGCCACACTTTTATCCTCTCGTGTATCACTCAATTTCTTGTGGTATTCAAACTGATTGTGATTGAGTTTTGCAATCAAGAAGACACAAGAAAAAAGAAAAAATATTTGATGAAATTTCGAATGAGAATTCTTTTAATTCAAGAAATTGGTTCTTGAATTTTTGGATTGGAATGAACACAACATATTTTTGGATTTAGACAAGATAGTATGATATTAACCATTTCCAGAATTGACAATTTTTTTACTCAAAAATAGAAAATTGGAAACTACTGAAAATTCCCAGAATTAAATAACAATTTTTTATTTGAAAATTCAACTACAAGTCTAGCGAAACAAACGAAAACTAATTTGGACTCTTAAATAGCCCAAAAAATAATTTTGACTCTTTTTTTGGATCTAAACGCAAAAACTATTACTGGACACAAGAAGACGAAGAACAAAACCAAATAATAAAAAAAAATATAGAACTTAAATCTGGAGCCCGAGCTCTGATACCACTTGATAAGATCCCGGTTGGTGGAATTGTATGGAACTTGCGGAATGATTTCGAAAATACCGACAAAACCCAAATTCAGATTGTAGATGATAGGATCTCGACCTGCAAATTATTGAACCAAGCAACCAAACAAAAACGAAATTTGAATGACCTTTTGATTACAAAATCAACGAACCTTGATTTACGAACGCCACAAATGGTGCATAATCCTTTGATAAGTTCTAAGGGTTGAACGCTACAAATATAACAATATATTTGATAAGTTCAAAAAGTTCATCAAGAACCATTGGAGAGAAAATTCTCAATTTTTATTCATAACAAAAGCTTCTAATACAATTAAAAAAAAAATCTTATTTATATGGAAACCCTAGGAAATAATTAAAAAAAGGGAATTTAAAGAGTCCTGGAATATAAAAACTACCAAAAATAAGTATTTTAATCAAAATAAACAATCCCGCGAATAAAGGAAAAAATCGTCAAGATTTTAACCATGCGGTCGCATGGTTTAATTCCATGTGGCCACATGGAACAACATGTTGGCTTCCTCTTAGTCTCGGCTCATGTTGTGCGACCGCAAGGGTTTTATCACCATGCGGTCACATGGTTCAACCCTTGGCTCCCTACTTCGTCCACTTGAATCATTTTGCTCCAACTCGTTTCGACTTTCGACCCCCAAGATGGAACTTGACCTTTGGCATGTTAACTTCACACATTTGAACTCCATAGCTCAATCCATCAATTTTCGTGACTTTATTGAACCCAAATAGCTTCGAACGTGCCCTTAAACTCTTCTCAATGAACATTGCATTCTCGATCAATTTGGATTGATTGATCATGGGAGAGAGTGTGTTAGACGATTTAGCTGTTTTTCGAGACATTGCTCCTTATTTGAAAATTTTATCTCTCCAATTTTAATGTAAAAGGCGGTCATGGTTATAGTGAATATATATTTATTTAAAACATATTAATTAATTTAGACTTGATTTCTGAAACTTAATTCTTAATTTATGAAAATGGAACTTAAAAAACCGCATAGGCTGTAATTTCCATATTTGTCCTCCACTGTCTAGGCCACCTCTATGATTTGGGCCTAGCAATTGAACTTCTGGTCTGATAATGTGCTTTCCAGCACTTCATCAGAAATCTCCTACAACGGTACTCTTAGGACCTCGAACGCATGCCTAAATTCTGCCACCGCTCCCACCTGAGTTATTGCGAGAATGTTCTCATACAAAGTCCCCTCATGGGTTGGAAATAACGAATCTTCGTTGATGTTGTTTGCTAATTTTCCTTCTAGAATTCTATTTGGAGATAGATTGATCATGTAGAAGCCCCAAACAAATGGAATTAGGCTCATATTTTAATTTATGTGATGATGTAGCATCACGAGCCTAGCACATAGACGAACCTTATGCTTAGCCCACATAAGAAATGAGAGTCCAATACTAGTCCAATATGTCTTAAGAAAATTTATTTACAATCTTATGGTGGTTCAACGTGCAACCCAGATCCGGCCACCACACTTGTTTTTCAAAAATATTTGATGATGTTGGATGGAATTTAATGGTTTCCAAAGATCGGACCCGACGATCAAAATTTATTTTTGTAAATAAATATTTATTAGACAAAATTTGCTCATACGTTATTTTTATAAGGACCTAGAAAAAATATATTCTTCCTCAAATTCAACTCTATATATATATATTATTTCATTAATTGATAAATAAACAAGTCATTTAAAAACCAATTATACACACCCACACGTTATCACCGGTTTTGATTTAAAATGCTTTTATATTCCTTTAATTGATTGTTGCAAAGGTTTCTTTTTCTAAATGGGAATGAAACCTACCAATTGACATATTTAACTCCCATTTACACACACACACACACACACACACACAAACGTAACAGCAAGAAATGGAAAAGGCATGACATGTAGCTTAATCTCTAGCTTTTAAAAATGATTTTAATTCCTCTAATTGATGTTGCCAACGTTTTCTTTTAACCAGAATTTGGGACTTGATTTGTTTTCAAGTTATTCACATTCCTTCTTCTAAAACACTTTGAACAAGAAAACAATTTTACGAAGGGAAAGAAAAGATAGGCAGGTTTTTAAAAGCTTCGGGTGCCGTCGGAAAACAATATTCAACGTCCAATTTCATCAAATTTCAAAGCGTCAAACGAAGGAGGTAGAGGTGCAAATGGTTATTTTGTTTTTGAATTATGATTTTTTGTAAAAGTTTTAAATGAAATGGTACCTCCGAGTACGGTATTTAAGCACCCCTACGTTTGAATGATCATTCTCCAGCTCTACGTGTTATGTTAACTCATAACTTTACAGAAATTGAATTTTGCCGAAAATCCTTCTACGTGTGACGGTATGAATCTATGGTTCGAATTATTTAATTTGACAACGAAATACACCAATAATACCTACTGAGTTTCAAACTCATGAGTTTATTCCCTTCCTACAGGTTGATTTGATTTTTTTCTTGGGGCGTGGATGACAGTAGATAAAGAATGCAACGTGCTATGGAAAAGTCAATGACTTTACATTTTTAATTCGATTATGAAATGTTTACGTTCTTTTTAAATAGATTCTATGGACATCATATGTGGAACTATCCAAAGGACACTTCTCTATGAATAAGTTATGTCTAAAAGTAGAAATGTGTTATGGAAGTTAACTCACAAATCACCGTTTACAAAAAGAGTATTAGCGATTTGAAGTTTGTTGTTTCCTTTAAAATTTCAGTTTTTGCCTTGATTTTAAAATTTTGTAACTCAATCGTTACTTGGAATTTTTAGACGAAATCAGTGGCATTTGACAGCCTCACAGGTTAGCTACTAAATGAATTTGGGATCATGTCGATCCGACGTTGGTAGAATATTATGTGTCACTTGAAGTAAACTGCACGGGGTATGGATGCTGTTTTCAGCTTCTACACTTGATTTCAAAAATTCATACTCAGTCGTTACTTGAAATTTTTGGACAAAACCAGTGGGGTTTGATAGCCTCATGAGTTAGTTACTGAACAGATTGGAATCATGTCGTTTCAATATGTGTACAATTTTATATGACACTTTAAGTGAACTGCACTGGGCTACCTTCCAAAGCGAGTCGCTGCGGGGTTTTGAAAAATATTTTAACACCCTATATGTTGCTGACGAAAGTTGATTTTTGATATGTCACACTGTAAGGATTTTTCTACATTATATCAAAATTCCATGAAGTTTCGGAGTCGATAGCTATACAAACAAATTTATTTTGTAAATTGTCGCTCGAGATAGAAAACAAAAACAGCAACTTTTATTTTTAAAGTTTTGTCTAGAATTTCACGTCAATAGTGGATACATGCATGGAAAATGTTCTAAAGACATTTTTGGATTATTTCTTTTGGTATTGAACTATTTTGTTTTAGAAAAAAAAAAAAATGTTGAATTAAATTCTTAAATTAAACATTTACGTTTTTTTTCCGCTAAAAGTATGGGTAATTATTAAGTCGACGGTTAAACTACAGTTAAATTAGCGACGTTTCGATCCATACGGATTGGGGCGTTACAGATCACTAACTACAAACAAAAAATTGTCAACTCACTTCAACCCAATTTTTGCCAACCTACCAGCAATACCCAAAAAAAGGGGCTCCACACACTTGCACTCAATAATTGTCAACCCACCAGCAATTTCAAAAAATGGATAGTGTAGATTTATTTTTTCTTCCATCCAACGGCCAAGGTTTACACAATTTATATCTTTTTGTAATAGCTATATTAAATCTAAGGGTTGAGATTTGATCAATCAAAAATCAGATGACTTTCAGAGACATTAAATCATGGATCTTTTAATAAATTATTGTAAATATTCCGAAAAGATTTAATTTTTATGTACATTACATAGCATTCACATGTTCACTAATTTAGTTTGCCCTCAATTTTTACAAGAAAATCTTGTTCCATCTATATATTCAATACATAGCATTCCAAAAGTTTTGTTTCCATTGATTGAGCACCTCATCGTCGGAATCATTATCAAACAAATGTTCTTTGCTCATTTTAGGTCAGGGGATGAGAAGATATTCAAATTGAGATGGCTGGGATGAGTGAGTGTAAAGACAGAAGGGATATTCATTTGTTGGAAATAAATGATATTCAAGTTGGCAATCCAAGATATGAAATATAATCTAATGGTAAGAAATGAAAATTTATTATAAGAATCGAAAGTTTAAAATGAGAATGAGGAATATGATCCAACGATTACAATGAGATGAAATTCCTATATTGTTGGGTTTGTAAAATTTTTTTAATCAAATTTTGAAATTTTTAGTTCGATTTGTTCATAAAGAAATATACACATAAAAACAAAAAATAGATTAATTTAAAAAGTTTATGAGAAAAAAAATGCAATATATATATATATATATATATATATATATATATATATGCAATTTATATCTTTCCATTGGAGCATAATTTGGATTTAAATCTATTGAGATGTAAATGAGAATGAAAAAGTGATTTTAGAGATGTCAATTTACCCTCAATTTTATACCACCATTGGAGATGCACTTACAATTTCAAGTAGAAGACGAATGATAATGATAAGAGAAAATTACAAGGAAGCAGGTATTTTGAAGATTGCATTTCAATAATCAAATTTTAAGTTTAATTATTTATAAATCAGGTGATAATTATTAATTTAATATTCATTAATAATTAATCACTAACTACTTTCTATCTCTAAGTATCAATCTCTCATCTCTCTCCAAACATAACTTTACCCTTTCATAGAGAGAGAAGGTAAAACCAAAAAAATGTAGACAGAGAATCCTTTGCTTGCTCTCTGCTCTTTGGGAAATGTCACTTGGCCCAGCTCAATGCCAGGACCAAGTGACAGGGGAAACAAATGACCTTCTCCCCTATTGGAGGGGGGCTGTCACAACAGCTCCCTCTCCAATAAGGGGGGGACATTTGTCCCCCTGGCTAGGGAGCCTGCCATGGAGCCTGGCCTCTCTAATAGGGTTGTTGTTCTTTATGTCAAGTTATGTTTGCAAAATTGAACTGCATGCACATACACATAGCTATAAATTGATGCAAAATATTTTTTTGTGTTTTGTTAATATACAGGGGATCTTGAAACCGTAACGGAGAAATCTCCAATTATCTTCAATAAAAAGTTAAAGAAAACACTCATTGAGTCCAATTCATTTCACATTTTATTGAAGATTTTAGCTATCCAAAGCTGTCTATTATATCGCCATGTCATAACGATGGCGTTTTGGAAGAAATTTGGCTATATCGAGTCTTTATTAGACAAGGACATTTTTACTCGATAAAGAATAAAGGTGTAGATCTAATTTTGAGCAACTATGGCTTGTGGTTTCTTTGATGACAGAATGATGGTGGTGCTGGAGGTGGTGGTGTGGTTGTGATAGAGGTGGAAGTGGAGGTGGAAGTGGAAGTGGAAGTGACATTGATTTTGAATTAGATGTGGATGTAGTGGTGGTTGTGGGTTGTGGTATAAGTGGTTGAAGGTTGTCGTATAGGTGATTGCGGTGGGTTGTGGTCCAAAAGTGGCGGTGGGCTATGGTGCAGGTGGTGATGATGTGTTGTAGAACTATCTTTTATAGTGCTTATAGGTATTGGTGCAAATGATAGCGGTGGCGGTGGTGCGTTCCAAGTAGTAGAGATGGGTTGTGCATCTGTAGCAATACCGATAATCTAGGTGACATCGACGATGGTGGAGCAATTTATAGGTCACAGATCACATATAACAGTTTACATGTCATAGTGCATAAATCACATGTCACTGATCCAATAGAAATGGTCATAGGCTGTTGGATCAATATTGTATGTAAGAGTATATAGGTCACGAGTAACATCTACCAGATCACAAGTCATTGTCCACATGCCTTAGATCAAATAGAACCAATCATGGATCATGTTTACATGTCACAGGTCACATGCCACACTCCACAGGACATATGTCATATTGTATAGGTCACAGATCAAAATTAACTGATCACAAATCATATGTCATACGTCTTTATGCACTAATAATAGGTCACAAATTTAAGTTCACATATCACAATTCATATGTTACAGGCAACAGGTCACATGTTATATTGTATAAGTAATATATCAATGTCCACATGTTACAAATCTAAGAAAACTGATCACATGCCATTGGATCAATATCACATTTAACAATTTACTGTCATAGGTCACATGTCATAGTACATAGGTCACAAAATTCAAAAGAACTGGTTACTGGACATTGTTTCTCCGACCTCAATTGTTACCGTTGCTTTCAAAAATTCTGATACATTGTACCACAACTTCCAATAACTAGATTTTATCAGTGATAATCGAAGTTATTTCCTCCAGCTCTCTGTAGATTCTTGATACCGTCCAAAAGACGTGCTAATTAATTTTCCTTACTTAACTTAAAAGTGTCGTCTCAAATAGTAAAATGGCAAGTAATGGTCATTCCCGAAGAGGATTGGTTTCAATTTTATCAATTGCATAATAGAAAGTAAAATACAAAATAGATTAAATGGGGGGGTTTGGTTGGTCAATCTAAAGAAAGCAATAAATTCAAAGTAGAAAAGACTTGAATTATAAAGTAAACAAGGTAGTTTTAAATTAAATATGTGAAAGTGTGATCGAGGGGTATTTCGTTACCACGAGAATAATTTTCCTTTCAATTACCACAAATTTTTTTCTTTCTCAAGATTAAAAACAATTCGAAAATAATTACAAGCTCAATTACATCAATATCTTCTTATATGTTAGTTGAATAAAAAAAGCTCTTTGCCCAACCATTTTCATTAAATAACCTAGAACAAGCTCTCTAGATTTAATTTAACAAAAACATTACGACAAAAGAGATGAATTGAATTAAGGGTAAACTCGCAAGTTCGGTTTACTTGCTTAAGTGCTAATCCACATACATTAAATGGAAAACTCCACATAATCTATTGAAATGTAATTGCTACAAGGTTTTAGAATAAATAATGATTACGTACTATAAATCCCAAAATAGCATTCATTGAATCAACTCAATAATTTAGTTGTACACGCAAACAATCAAGAAGAACAAAATAAACATTAATAACAATGGATTAAACACATCAATCAAGAAAACTGTGAAGCACAAAGTAATAAAAAATCATTTTAGGGTTTGAAATCACCCTCAATCACATAAGTGTTTAGTTACCCATGAAATATTCACAAATAACTAACAAAAACTTACAACTCATTAATGGAAAATAAATTAAAGAAAGATAAATTTAGTGATAATGAGAGAAATGGTTTGGAGTTTTTCAAAATCAATGGGTCTTCTTCTCCAAACTATTCCACCATTGCCAAACTCCAAGCTTTTACAAAATACCCAAGAAAATCAAAGAAAGAAGAAGAAAAGAAAAGAAAAGAAAAAGGAAGAAAAGGGGGGAAAACCTAGGGTTTTTTAAGATGAAGAAGGAGGTGTAGTTTTTTTAAGATAGAGAAAATAGGTTTTTAGGTCTTTTAAAAGGGGTCAAAAGCATGTTTTAATATTGCAAAAATGGTCCAAAACAATAGAAACCTGCCAAACAGGCCCTAAGGCTGGTTACGGCGCCACTTTTCTGCTGTAAGCGCCTGTTGGCACCTGCAGCCTAGGCCTGCAGCGCTAATCTGTAAAAAAAAAAATTAAAAATTGAAGTCCAAGTCCTCTTTTTGCACCATTAATCATTTCTTCATTTTCTCCTTCAGTTTGGGATTTTAGCATTGGAACACCTACAAAAATGGAAATAATTAAATTAAGTAGTAAAATGTTAACGAAACTAAAAAATATCTGGGTTTAACGGCCCAAATAAGTGCAAAAACCCGCATTTATCAATTCTCTCTTTGATCATTCTTCTGATATACATTGTCAATAACTTTCAATTTGTGATCTAATCGTCCAACGAGTTTCAATTTACTAGATTTCAGTGGTGAGAATTGAAGTTATTTGCTCCGACAGGTTTTCTATAGATTCTATCTTTATTCGATCTTCTGATAGGTTCTCATGTGTGACCTCAATAGTGTGATGATTTTTAAACAATCAGGTTTTGACAATGGTAATGGTGAATATTTGATCCGAAAATGTTCTATGGCCCTTCTATTTGCTTGGTCTTTACGATTTGTATTTGAAGAAGAGTCTCGTTTAGAATGGCAACTGTGAAAGCATTGTTATAGGATGTGTAGTTATTATTATTTTTTTTACATATAATTTTTACTAACTATCACCTGAGTTTTGAACTTTTAAAGTTTGTTTAAAAAATGATAAATAGTATTATTCTTTTCTAAGGAATGATTAGAGCCTTACAAATTCAATCAGAGTAAAGAAAAATTGCTCATTCCAATTTAGTTACCACCTATCCAGGATAAATAAATGTCGTAACAAAATACTAAAAATTTATTTGAAAAAAAGTTGTACACTTATTCAATATAAATATAACATTATTAGAAGAATATATGTAAATAATATCAATTGTAAAATAAAATTTGTCTTCACCATCTATTTAAAGGTGGTGGAGCTATAAAGGTAAAGCTACTGAAAATAGAAAAGCTTAGAGAGGTTCTTTAGTTATTTTCTATTGTTCCATCACGTGGACATACTAGTCCCAATAGTTGATGGAGACAAACTAGCTCGTGACTAGTAGTCGAGTGTTATTACACTTCTTGATTTAATAGACTTAATCCAATTAAATAGTCGATACCAAGTCAGTATATGTTGGATCCCCTCCATCTGAGCATGCCACGTAATTTATAGGTGTAATAATAGTCCTCTAAGTCTGAGTCATACATTCATGTGTTGGTTGGACTTCAAAATATTAACTGTCAAATATGCAAGGTCTTATGGAGTGCCTAAAAAATATAAGTGGTTTTAATAAGCGAGGGCTTACGAACTGCTTCAAAAATATACATTGATCCCAATTAGGCGAGGTCTTACAAATTACCTCGAGAATAAAAGCTTCAATAAAAGAAGACTTATGAACTATCTCAAGAATATTTGTATGAGCCTGAATTAGTGAGGACTTCCAGATTGCCTTCAAAGATACATTTATCGTATATAATTTATCAAAATTTCAGTAGCATCTTCTTTGTAATATGGACTAAACCAACGTGTAATACAATACAATATGCGCTGCAAGTATGCAAAATACATTTGTGAACCATTTGCCCCTCTAAATAGTTGTAGTGATAATGTGAATAATGACAAATCAAATTTACTAGTGTGAAGTAAGCAACATGATGTCAGTAATAAAATGATGTAAATAATGTAAGATGCATAATTAGAAGCAATAATATAAAGCATATGCTAGCAGAATATGTAACATAATGGTATTAAGATACTAGTATCACAATAGTCCCCCAAATACAAGTATGGCTATTTATAGAATGAGTGAACTTAAAAAGAGTAGGAGAATTCTGGATCATGGGTGAACTGCGCACCTGTACCCTAGGCAAGGCCCTTACATTGATGGTGATCATGTTGAAGTTATTGAAGCCTGTCATCAAGCTGAAATAAGCTTAGGTGATGCTCTAGCCATCGAAGCGAGCCATTAGAATGTACTGAACTTGTCATCAGGTCTAAATAAGCTAAGGCGATGCTCCAACCATCTAGGTAAGCCGATAGAATGTACTGAACCATGTCATCAAGCTGAAATAAGCTTAGGTGATGCTCCAACCATCGATGCGAGTTGGTAGAATGTACTAAAGCCTATCATTATGCTAAAATGAGCATAGGCGATGCTCCAACCATTGAAGCAAGCCGGTAGAATGTACTGAAACCTTTTATCAAGCTGAAATAAGCTTAGGCGATGCTCCAACCATTGAGGTGAGTCGGTAGAATGTATTGAAACCTGTCATCAGGCTAAAATAATCTTAGGCGATGCTTCATGCATCAAGGCGAGCCGTTAGAATGTACTAAAACTTGTTATTAGGCCGAAATAAGCTTAGGCAGAGTCAATTCTCTGAATATAAATAGCTGTGACATAGGTAAGGCAAAGACGAAAGAGCTCTCTACTATAGTCCCACATGGCAAGACATCTCAAAGATCGAAAAATAAACATCGAGTCTCGTAAAACCAAAAATAAGCATTTGGCGAGATAGGGAATAAACATCGGATGAATAGCTTTCGAACTATCGGAGTTTTATAAATTGGCCTCGGAATGATGAGGTCTTACAGCTAGGCTCAATGATAGTGAAAGACAAGGAATACATATCTCACGAAACTAGGAATAAGTATTTGACGAGGCGGGGAATAAACATCTCGTGAATAGCTCTCAAACTATCGAAGCCTTAAAAATTGATGTCGGGATGACGAGATCTTATAGTTAGGCTTAATAATAGTGAGAGGCGAGGAATAAATATCTAGAGAAGCAGGCAATAAACATCACACGACTCGCTCTCGAACAATCAAAGTTTTATGAATTGGCCTTTGATGGACGAGGTCTTAAGCTAGGCTCGACGATAGTAAGAGGCGAAGAATAAGTATCTCGCGAAGCCAAGAAAAAACATCCCGCGAGGCCGTGAATAATCATCCCGCAAGGTGAGGAATAAACATCTCTCAAATACCTCTCGAACTATCGGAGACTTATAAGCAGACTAAGATGGATGGGGTCTTACAATTAAGCTCGAAGATAGTGGAAAGTAAGAAATAAGCATATCGCAAAGCTAAGAATCAGCATTTAGCGAGGTGGAGAATAAACATCTCATGAATAGCTCTTGAACTATCGGATTTTTGTAAACTGGCTTCGAAATGACATGGTTCTAAACCTAGGCTCGACGATAGTGAGAGATGAGGAATAAGCAACTTGCGAAGCTAGGAATATGTATCTAGCAAGGCGAAAAATAAACTTTCCATGAATAACTCTCAAATTATTAGAGTCTTATAAACTGGCCTCGGATATACGAGGTCTTACAGCTAGGCTGAGAAGGGATGAATAAGTATTTAAAGAAGCTAGGAAGAAACATCTAGCGAGGCGGTAAATAAGTATCCCGCAAGGCGAAGAATAAATATCTCGCAAATGCCTCTCGAACTATTAGAGATTTATGAGTGGCCTTAAGTAGACAAGATCTTATAATTAGGCTCGACAACAGTAGAGGCAAATAATAAGCATCTCGCGAAGCCCGGAAGAAGCATCTGGCAAAGTGGGGAATAAGCATCCTGCAAGGCAAGGAATAAACATATCGCGAATAAGGCTAGGAAATGTTACTTTTGCAAGGACAAAAACATCCAGCTAGGGCCACAAAAATGCTTCTTTTTCAAGGGCAAATACTTTGAAATTTTGTCTCTTCTTTTATTCAAGGAAAAAGGACTCCAAGATATTGTCTTTGATAAAAGGAAATTCACGAGCTTGGACACGCCTACAAAGATCCGAGGTCTTTTACAAGCTAGCCCCAGATATGCAAGGTCTTAGAGCTTACCTCGAATAAAGAGATAGTCACGAGTTATGGTTCGCCTTCAATGATAAGATTAGGGCATTTGGTCAAGCACTTTGATTGCACTTGCAAATATAATTCCTTTAGCATAGATGAAGTTAGTAGTCCATCCATGACATCACCAAGAATTACAGCTGCACAATTTCATAGAGCTTTCACAATTTATCATAGTGGATATTGATTTAATTTGAACAAAAATCAAATGGTATAGTTAATGTGAAATTAGCATGCAATTAAAAGAATATTGCCACCTCAAAATCCAATTTTTTTTCTATTTATTCTTCAAATATTGGGATCCCAGCCGAAAGTAGCAACAAAGAAAAGTACTTGCCGCTAACACAATTTTGAAAGTCACTAGTGGATAAATAAATGGAATTTGACGGCTTTAAAATTAAAGCATTCATAGCCTCCAAATTACCGTGATTGGAAATTCTTTATCGCTAATAAAGGCTCGAATTTTCTCTACATGCCACCCACTTTGAAGAGATAGTGTAGTTGAAAACTTTGAATATTTCAAGGCTTGCAACGACCATTTTTTCAAGTCCGAACATTTTTGTAGATGCACCTGAGAAATTCTTTATTCATGAAGGAATTTTTATAACCAAGTTTTTCTAGTCAAAAGTCAAAAATTGACTAATCAAAGTAAAGTCAAATAAGAACTAAAATGAGAATAAAATATTTTATTGGGATTTATTTTATAAATTTGCAATATTTGAGGGTTTAATTTAATATTTTTAAGTTGGGAATCTATTTTTCTATTAATGGAAGTAAAAGGACCAAAGGCTATATTGATTGATGTTGAGGGACTTTCCTCGTAATTTTCGGATTAAGTGGACTACAAGTGTCCATTACAATCATTTTTTTCCCATTTTTAATAGAAAACACACACAAACATACAGTAGAAGAAATTGGAACCGGAAGAAGGGGAAAAAAAAACGGCAGAGGGAGAAAAAGAGAAAGGAAAAGGAAGAAAAGAAAGAAAGAAAGAAAGGGAAAAAGGAAAAAAGAAAGGAAAAGAGATAGGATTGGCTATTTCAATTTCATCTTCAATCTATCTAATTTGTTTTTCAAGAGTGATGGTATATTTTATGTTTAATTTTTTGGGATTTTGATTTATTGGTTTAATTTTCAGATTTATGACAGGAATATAAATTGAAGCTCAAGTTTCTTGGTTGGTTGATTTTCAATTTCATTAGGGTAAGAAATACCAATTGTGGCAAACCCTAGAATTTTTAATTGGGATTTTGAATAAGTATAGATTGGGGAAATGATAGTTGTGATGAAATGCTTATTTGATAGAATGATTTTATGGAAGAAGATGTAAATTTAAGTGGTTGTATTAAGGTTATTAGTTTTATTAGATTGGAATGTGTACTTATTTTTATAATTGGGATAAATGTTATTTTGATAAGTTAGCGATTAAAAAAGAAGGGACTAGAAGATGGAATTAGCTCCACGAGCTGAAAGGAAATTTGGGAAAAATATTCAAGTCTCGAGAAATTAAGTTTTAGCATTTGACTATGAATATTTAGAGCTACTTGGTAGCATGGTTGTTAAATTGGTTGTCTTGTATCATATTTGAGGCAGTGACGTGAAAGCTCGTCAATTTAATCAGATTCATGTATATAGACCAGTGAGTGGATATCTACTTATCAGAAATAAACACTTATTTAAATTATATTAGTTCCCAAGTTTATATGAAATAATTGTTTATTATATTTCTTATAGTAAATCATATAAGCTGTAAAGGTTAATTATTTCAGAGAATTGATTTAGAAAGCATGATTTTCATAATAAAGTGGATTTTACAGTGAGTTCATTTAAATAATTTCTCTAGCATGTTATATTCATATTACATGTTTCAACATAGCTGAAGTTATTTTCAAAATCATCAGAAAATATCCGATGTAGTTATCTTACTCTAGTGCACTGAGGGGTTACAGCCGTGTACTAGAGTCATGTATTTGACATCTATACAGGGGCGGACCCACCAATTTTTTTTTTAATATTTAAAATACTGTACAAATTTAGGCCCAATGGGCCATTACAATTTACAGTTGGACCAAATTTCTGACCTAGAGTAGTCCATTTGTTTCTTGACACAGAGAGAGAGCCAAAGACCAAGAGCAAACAGACAGGCTGAGGTTTGAAATTGAGAGTGAGAGTCGAAGATTGGACGCCCTTTATCTACTTCCGTCTCTTCGCCTGCCGAGTTCTCTTAAGGTATTGCCATTAATCTTATGGGAAAAATATATAAACTTTGTGAAATATCTTAATGAAACTTCCGTCCGACGTCGCCCTTTCTGGAATTGCAGATTTTGTTGAATTGTGTTAATGTGGAATTGCAGATTTTGTTTTATCATTAATTCTATTTTGAAAGCAGTGAAGATGCCATTAGATCCCGTCAAGAAGATGTCGGTAAATGAATCGGCTTTTTGGGTTGTTTTGTTGAATTTCTGGAGAGAGTTGGAGTATTAGATATAGGATTTAGTAAAAGGAATTAGAAAAATGATGAGCTGAACTGCTGAATATCGGCTATAGCCTATAGTCTATAGTTCAATATACACATTATTGGCCTTTGATTTATTATGATTTTAACTGTATTGTTTTGTATCATTAGATTAATGTTATATATCATATATGCAAGGATTTTTTTCAATCTCTTCATTTATGCTTTCGTCTACTCGCCAATCGCTAATCGCTATCCTTCGCCTTTTTTCAGCCGTTCGCCTTCAAAATCAGAGACTACGGATTTTGATGAAGTTGTTGTAATAGTTGCGCTCCAATCTCAACCCAAGTAAACTCTTTAACCCTTAAAATCTCTTCTATTTTAGAGGTACAATTAATTGATTTGTAGACTATTCATTGTTGGTTGCCCCTTGTCGCCTTGCTGGCGTTGTTTGTTTTGTTGGTTTGGATATCTTGTCACCTTGCCGACGTTGTTTGTTCTGTTAGTTTGGATATCTTGTCATCTTGCCGGCGTTGCCTGTGCATAGATTGTTTTATAGAAATGGACTTATCTGTGTATAGAAAGTGATTGTTTGCCTTGATTGTTTCTATCAGTCATGGAGAAGTTTTTTAAACGTAAATCAGCGTGTTATGGTGATGAGCAAAATGCTAACAAAATGAATGTTAGAGATAAAATGAATGAAATAAATCCCGGGGATGAAATTAATGAGATTGATGGAACTAATCTTGGAGATGTCCCGATTCAAACAAATGTTGATGAAAGTCATGAATTTGATGTTGTACAGCTTCCTTCAGATCCTGGATTGAGAGTTCCAATACAAATTTATGATGTTAATGTCCGAGATGAGATTCGAAGAACATATGTACAACGAGGTCCTTGTCAGCCTCGCAATCGTATATTTCCCTTCACCAAAATTTCTAACAAAGATAGACGATTTTGCATTTCATGGTATAATGAGTATCCTAGTTGGTTGGAATACAGTATAGAAAAAGATGTTGTATTTTGCTTATATTGTTATCTTTTCAGCTCAAGTGGTGGTTCATTTGTTAATGGTGGGTTCTCAAATTGGAAAAGGAAAGAGATTATTAGAAAACATGTTGGGGCATCAAATAGCGCACACAATCAGGCTCGAATCCAGTATGAATCATTCATCAATCAAGAGCAAAGCATCCAATCTTGTCTCTTCAAGCGATCACATCAAAATCGAACAGAGTATCGAATTCGTTTGAATGCTTCAATTGATTGTGTGAGATTTCTTTTACGACAAAGGTTGGCCTTTCGTGGACACGATGAATCTGAAGATATGCAACTTCAAGAGCTAAATGATCATTTTTCTGAGATTAATAGTGACTTGCTCCTTTGTGTTGCGTGTTTGTGTCCAAATAATGCATTTGCTGCTTTTGACAAGAACAAATTGATTCGAATATGTGAGTATTAACCAACAGATTTTGACGCGACAGATATCATGGAACTTGATGATCAACTAGATACATATATCTTGGGCATGCGCACTCATGAAGATTTTGGAGAATTACAAAGCCTTAGTAATCTTGCACAGAAGTTGGTTGCGAAAAATAAACATGAAGTTTATGTATTAGTCTACAAGCTTGTAACATTAGCCTTAGTTCTTCCCATGGCTACTGTTACAGTCAAGAGAGCATTTTCTGCGATGTCAATTGTCAAAAATCGTCTTCGTAATCGAATCGGGGATTAGTGGTTGAATGATAGTTTGATTGCATATATTGAGAATGATGTATTTGCCAAAATTGAAAATGACATCATTATGGAACGTTATCAATGTTTGAGAACTCGTAGAGAACAATTGTAATAACTTATCGAATAGTTAAATTTTTTGCCAGCTTTTTGACATGTTTGTATGTGACCCACTAATGTGAAATGTCTACGTCCGCCACTACTTCTATACACTGAGGGGCTAAAATCGTGTGTAAAGGTAACTCTTATCCACTGAGGGGCTACGGTCGTGTGTAAGGGTACCTATTATGCACTGAAGGGCTACGACTGTGCATAAGGATGATTATGTTGTTTCCACTTTGTGCACTGAGGGACTACGGCCGTGTACAAAAGTGCTGATAAGACAGTTTATGTGCACATGACTTTATAACTTTCAGATCATCAGCAAATGATTACATGGGGTATACTCTGATGTGATTATTCAGTATATAGTGGATTATTAGATACCAGCCTACAGTTTAGCTTATTGATTTCAGATTATGGTTTTAACTTACTAAATTCGACTAATGTACTTACTCATCAGGTTGTATCAATTATCATCATTTTTAGATATCAACTTGAGTCTAATTTATGATTTTAGCATGCTTCAGTTCTAAAAGAAAGATCAAAATTATACAGCTTATCAGATTTCAGAATACAGAATTTAGTTTATGCAGTTTACAGAATAAATGATGTTATGATTTTATCATGTTTAGTTTTAAAAGTGTTATCAGATTTCAGAATTACTTAAAATTTTAATAGAGCAAGAATTTTCAGAAAATATGCAGAAACGAGAAAAGTATATTTATTTTCAAACTATCCACTCACTGAGTTACAAGCTCATATTTCATAATCTTTTTCTAAGCAGATATTAGCAGAGTTGATTACCCTTGAAGCCTGTTGATCCACGGGGTTGAAACTTATACATTGCATTAACTGCATGGCCCATTTTTTCAGTTTATTTATTTCATATTTCTTTTGGGAACTTGTTTATAAATTATAGTAAGTATTGATTTACCAATATTTTATTTTGAGGAATTTGTATTTGGAGGGACTAGCGTTCCTTATTTTAAATTATATGAACTTGTTTGGGGAAAATTGATTTTTATTCAGGTGGTTTTAGTCTCTATTTCAAAGGAAACTCTGTTAAAATTCTTTTAAAAATATGTCACAGTCATAGAAGGTCAAGTTGCCTTGGTGGTGGGTCCGTTGTTTAGTTGGAATTTACCATCGGCGCACAACACGTGTCGAGTCCATTAGGATGACTCGGGACGGGTCGTGTCAGGAATAGCATTTGCAACATTTTTTGATTTTTGAACAACCACGCGAGCGATATGTTCAACTCCTTCCTTGACGTGACAACCAAAGAATATATATCCTCTAAGCTTTACCATTCTCTAAACCTTTAAAAAGCAATAGAACCATAATTTTGAAGTCAAATTTTGTAGGCAATGAGTGGATTTTTATTCCAAAGGAATGGAATTTGAATGTTAGTAGATAAATCTGTATATGGTAAGCTAGCTTCCTTTTTCTTTGAAGACAAAAGCATAAGAATTAATTTTCTGTTTGCTGAATTCACTCTTCCCACTAGCTTCATTTGTTCTTCTTTCCCTGTTGGTTTTCCAATTTTCAGTAAGGAAAAATATGTTGGATGCTTTGCTTCCTTAACACCACCTTACAATTTTCTCTTCAGTTTCTATCAATTTTGCTTCTCCATTCTAGTAGCATTTTTTTTTTTGTAGCTGACTTCTTCGATTTTTTGGTTGAGCGACTGAAATACCCTTTCCAGTGGCTTTTCGGATGTCGTAAAATCGTGGTTAACGTACAGCTTTCCCACGGACAGCGCCAATCTATTGATCTCAAAAAATGTGTCAACAGAATCCCAAACAACTCCCCTCCAAGTAAATGTCATATGCACACTCGAACACCCCGATAGGAGGCAAATGTCGTCAAATGAGAAAAAAGAGTGTAAGAGAGGGAGAGGGAGAGGGAGAAGGGATTTGCCTAGGGTTAAAATTGCATACTTATTGTGAACTAAACTCACTTATATATAGGAAAATGTAAATGGACCAAGCAGTGCTAATGGACCGAGTTCCAAGCCCAAGATGAGACTTATTGAATTAATAGACTCAATTGAAAAGTGTATTTGTGCACTTATCTGGACCATATTACTAAACTTTTATGTATTCAAAGTATTGAACATTACTTTGGTTAATTTTCTCTTGTTTCAATTTTGGATCCATTTGTAAGTAATTGAAAAAGAAAGAAGGATGAATTTATGATGATGAAGGTTTGGGGACAAATGTACACATGAGAAGAAATTATAGGACCAAAATAGAAGTAATTTAAAGTGGAGGATTAAAATCGAGAAAAGAATGAAGAAGAGGACCAAAATGAAAATTTTTAGAATCGTTACAACTGGGAAGTGGCCCACTGTATAGATTGGGCAACTGCCCGGCCTTGAAAAATGAAAAACAGAGGCTAAAGTGAATAACTAGGCACTTGCCCAGGCTAGTTTGAGACCAGAATTTTATTCCATTTCAGAATTTCAATCGAACAAGAAAACTTCTTTTTAGGCCAATCTTGCACGATTTTTAGAGAATTTTTGGGACTCTTTAACCAGCTCTCAACGCATAATTAGGGTTGGAGAATTGATTGCAAAAAGAGTGAAGAATTAATTACAAAAAGAGGCGAGAACATATCAAGATTGAATCCAAAAATTTCAAGATTCAATTCAAGAATTTCCGGTGATAAATTACTTTTATATCTTTTGTTTTCTTCTTCACAAAATGTTAGTGTAAACAAATGTAGTGCTAGAAGAATTATGAAGAATCTAGTATCATGAACCTTTAATTCTTAATTTTTCTTTTTGACATTCAAACACCTATTCAATTATTGAATGGTTTCATGAAATTATACTCTTTACAATTATATGCACAATGACATTCAAACTTCCAAGTCTTTTATATTATTCTCCAAATTAGGGATGACAACGAGATGGGTTCGGGACGGGGCACCTTCACCCCGCCCCGCCTTGGCTCCCTCCAACCTCGCGCCTGCCCCGTGTCCCACCCTGCCTTAGATGGGGTGAGGCCGGAACGGGGCAAGAATTTGCCCCGTTTGTAGGGAGAATTATATGGCATTGGACTTGCCTGAGAGAATATGTGTCATGTCTTACAACCTCGTGCCTTTAGATTTCCCTCGAAAACCTTAGGCGACCGACTCTAAGTAAACAAGTCCACAAGGTCATCACAGTAGCAACCATACTGACAATCACATTTTCTCTACAACTATCTATCTGAAGAGATGATATTTTCATTCAATGTATTTATCCATCTGATGAGTCTTGGTTCTTTAGCATTTGCTATAGTCCCATTGTTATCTCAATACCATGTAAAGGATTGTGGAGATGCAGGCACCACCACGATGTCCAGTAGGATTCCCTAAATCATACAGCCAATTTAGTAACTTCACAAGTTGCCAAATACTTTGTCTCAATGGTGGAATCAGTAATGCATGATTGCTTGATATTTCTCCAAATAATGGTCCCACCATCAAGTGTAAACAACGATAATGATGTAGACCTGTGACAGTCTTCATCACTTTGGAAATGCAAATCATTTTAACCTATCGAAACAACATTTAGTGATGAGCATATAATTCTTTCTCTTCCAGAGGTACTAAATGATATGCTTTAGCGCCATTCAATATTGTTTCGATCCTAGGATTAAATAGATCTCGACTCACCACACCAACAATATGACAAATGTCAGGTCTATTGCATAGCATAGCATACATGAGACTACCTACTACCAACTAATAAGGTATCTTACTCATATACTCAATCCCTTTAGGAGTTTTAGAAGACCGATCCTTAGAGAGTTGAATTCAATGCCTAAGGCCAGAATCTTTCATATTGAATTTGACAAGTATCTTGTCAACATATGAGACTTGGGACAAAGCTATTATCTTGTTCTTTCGATCCCTCAAAATCTAAAATGTAGAACATAGCTATCTTCACTAAGGCCTTCATATGAACTGTTGGCCAACCACGTTTTCATAGACTATAACTGTTGCGATCGAGAAAAAAAATAGTGTTTCATTTTAAAATAAAATTTTCTTGTCGAACTCAAATATAAATTGGGTTATATTATAGCATCGCTACGACCCTTCCTTAAGAGTTCAAATTAAAGCTTTGGTCACGATAGTAAAGTGGTATTCAATTGTTTTAAATTTTTTGTAAAAGTCGAATTCTCATTTAAATGACAAATTTTTATTTTGGTTGGAGTACATTATTTATGACGACATATTTTATATTATTTTACCACCTATGTTAAGTCCTTAATTTAAAATTAGATACACTTATAGTATTGTGTCAAATAACTTAAATTCAACCACGTTATTATGATTTCTTCCCATATCTATAAACCCATATTCTGATTTTTCTCCACTAAAGTCCCCACAATCTACCCACTACATACTTAAACTTCCATTTTGGTTAGCTGCAAAAAATCGTGACTTTGCATTTCATTTGAAGATATATCTTATCCTTATTTAAAATGCATGTTATTCTATCATCAAAAAAACATATTGCTAAAGCTAATGGTAACTGTCATTTGAAAAAAAAAAAAAAAAAAAAAATCAAATTTCCACTTAGCATTTTGAATCCCATTTTATTTTTTTGTTAACTGCCAATTGCCAATTTAAAAAAAAAAAAAAAAAAAACTGCCACTTATCATTTTAACTCCTACATGATCAACGGCAGCAAACCGTCCATTATCATTAAATTGAAGATATTATCTCTTTCAAAAATCTGTAGCAAGATTATCCCTCAAACCACAATTCCAAACACATAAACTTCACTCACCATTTATCCTACATCTTCGAATCTGAAAATTTATCTGAAGGACCTTAGGATTTCGTTGCATTTTGTTACAAATTGGACACAAAAGGGTATTCAAACTCCAAGCATTTAAGGTAGGGTGATTTTCGACACTTTTGTGAGTGATGTAAGAATTATTCGTTTTCAATTTGCATTAAATGTGTTATTGTGTTACTCATGATGGAAGCACTGTTTGGTGTCATGATAGAAGTACAATTTGGTGGTTCAAATAAGATATGAAGAGATGATTTATGATACTTGAAAGGGGTTACTAAAAACTTAAGAGTAAGCAGACTGACTGATCACCGGTTCGCTTTGCAAAATTGACGGTGACACAATTGACCAAAGTTTGCATTTCTGAAAATATATATTTTTACTAATTACGTAAGTGTTTCCTACTGAGTATCATTTGTGGTACTCATCCCTACTAAATTTTCCAGGTTAAATCGAGGCAATGCGGTGGTTTGGCATAGTGGCAAGTGGTCGGCGATTTGAAATGCTTTCAACTTTCTAGTAAAAAATTTCTAGTTGTGTAAACCTTTTATGAATACTTAAAAAAAATTATGTTTATTTCGTCCAGTTTTATAGGCATTGCATGTCAACTATAATTTACAAATATTGGATTAACTAAGCATGAAGTTTATTTACTGTTGAATTGAATTTCAGATTCTGTCCTTCTATTTGAAAATGGTGTAAACCTTTTATGAATACTTAGATGACACTTTTAAAAATGTTTTTTTTTTTTTTTTATGTTTATTTCACCCAGTTTTATAGACATTGCATGTCAACTATAATTTACAAATGTTGGATTGACTACGCATGAAGTTTATTTACTGCTGAATTGAATTTCAGATTCTGTCCTTCTATAAGCTAATGGTATAACTTGGGTTACGATGCATATTTTAGAGTGATATCGGTGGGGTTTGAAAGTTCTATGAGTCTTTTAATAGTATTCTTTAAAATCACCTTAAAATAGTATATAGAGAAAACGTTATGTCCGTTCTAGTAAACTGCATGGAGTCTGTTTCGAATTTTTGGTCCAGCATAGTCGAGCAATATTTTTGTGATCGAGACCCCAAATTTTTATATGTGTTACATATATGAAGGTAACAGACTTGTTAAAATTTCATAATTTTTAGTGGTCATTTGCTTGGCCAAACATATATTTTCTTCCACTATTGTTCAATCGGTATTTGCTTAATTTCCTCCTAATGTTTTCCAAAATAAAATTTCACCAAAATTGTCCAAGTCTATTTGAACAAAAATCTCCCATTACTTTTTTTCTATATGTTTCAAATTCCAAAACTTTTCTCATTTAAAATTTATTTTGGATAACATTTAAGAACTCAAACAAAAAAGATAAATTTTCTCTTAACGCTTGGAATTCCGAGAATTTGGAGCGTTACAATAACATACCCACATTATTTTTAACGAGTAGAAGATCATCTATATAAGCACCAGGAAAATATAATTTTGTCTTTTATCTTCATATAGACATAGGTTTCATTAAAGTTCTGATTAAAACCATGTCTTAACCACTTTGTTGAATCCTTATTCCAAGATCTCAATGTCTGCTTCGATTCATAAATAGATCACTATATACCCACATTATCAATAGCTTCCTTGTATAAAGTTAGATCATCAACTTGTACCATGGAGATCACCAAATTGGACTCTCCACTCAACAAGTACCTTAAAGGTGAACTGATAATCATCTGACTTTATCTAAGTGGTGATTGATCTTGGATTGTGACATCATTTGGAACATAATATTTTCATCAATGCTGGCATTACTATTGGATGACGCCATTGCCTACTCAATACCTTCAACGTCGATTGATCTATTGAATTAGAAGACAACTCATCTCTCACTCAGATCACATTGTCCAGGTATATTTGATACTATGGGATGTCTATCCCAAGTTGTGTTCCAGGAATTAATGGGATGGAATTGCTCCCACTTATTCTTTCCAACACAATCTTATTTTTGGGCTGACGATCATTAATATACTTATCCTCTAAAAAAAAATTCCTATCTAAAGGACTATATAAAAATTTATCATTGGAAACTTTAGGGTATCCCACAAACAGACATATCTCTGACTTGGACTCCAATTTTCTACCTTCCCTTTCAGTACATAGGCTAGACCCCCAAATTTTGAATGTGATGCAAGCATCACTTGAATCCACTCCAAAATTTCAGTTTAAGTTAAGAATATATCCAACTGTTACCAGTGTATATCCCAAAATGAGATAGGTAGGGTTGTAAAACTCTTCAATGACCTAACCATATTTAACAATGTCGTGTTTCTTCTTTCTGAAACACTATTCTATTAAGAAATAGCAGGCATATTCAAGCGTGGGTGCCTCAGAGAAGATGATCTGATCCCAAGAAGGATTACTTCGTTTAAACTCTGAGGCGTACATCACATACCCTACCTTGATGAAGTTGAAAGTCAAGGGAGAAGCCCTAACATGGATGAACCATCCACATATAGGGAAGCGTGGATGACTCGGAGGAAAGGATCCGATCCCAAAAGGGATTACTTCATTTGAACTCTGAGGCATACATCACATGCCTCGCCTTGACGAAGTTGAACATCAAAGGAGAAGTCCTTACATGAATGAACCATCCACCATGTAGGGAAGCATGGGCATCTTGGATGAGAGGATTCAATCCTAAAAGGGATTTCTTCGTTTGAACTTCGAGATGTACATTACATGCCTTGCCTTGCGAAGCTAAACATCAAGTGAGAAGCCTTTACATAGATGAATTATCCACCACGTACGAAAGCGTAGGCGCCTCGGAGGAAAGGATTTGGTCCTAAACGGGATTACCTCATTTAAACTCCGATGTGTACATCACAAGCCTTTCGTACTAAAGCTTAACGTTATTAAGGAAGGATAAAAGATGAAAGTAATGTATGCTCTTATAGATATGTCAATTTAAGATGCCAAAGTAAAGTGATCTGTTACAAGGTTACGTATGTTGTTTGATTCATGTGCTTCGTTCAAGTTATTTAAGTTAGGCATTTTGTTGAAGTGAATTGTAAAAGAAGTTCCATATTATATAAAAAAGCACTATCATTACAAAAGGAGGGTCGTGGCCATTACAAAAGATGAAAATTGAAAAATACACTGAGCCGGAGGTGGCTAGTGTGTCGACATCTCGGTAGTAAGTGTTTCAACGGTTTCTTGACTTCAAGCTTCTTCTTGAAGAGTATCCTCTTAGTTCACCTCGTCGTCTTCAACAACATCCTCAGCAAGTGTTTGAGGTACTTCATCCAGAAACTTGGCCCTTAGTTCGGCTACATCGAGTTCGGGATATAGCTCATCCATCCTTCCTACTACTTCGGTATAGGCAAACCATTGCTAGTAGGCACTGAAGACTGGTACTCTTCTGTAAGATGGAAGTTGGCAATATAGTTCTTCACCTCCTTCTCTTCCACCAGTTGAGCCTCAGTTTGGGCCTTTTCAACTTCTTGCACATCATGCTTTATTTGGCCTTCATAGACTGGTTCGAGTCCTTGAGCCCAACGATGTCCAACTTTGCCTTCTCCTGAGCCTCTGTAAAAGGCTTTTGATGATTATTTAAGGTCTCCACCTTCTTTGTCAAGGAGGCTACCTTTCACTGGGACTCATATACTTCCCTCTTCAGAGCTTCTATTTTGGAAAAGACATAATCCAATTTAGCCACATCTTCAGCTTGCTGGGCCCTTATCGCCTCAGCCTCGACATTTATTCTCTTCACCTATTATTTAGCCGATGCCAACTTGTCCACAAAAGCATTATTCCTTGTTTGAATATTAACATGGGCTTCTTAACACTCCAATGTGACCTAAAAAGCCTTGCGGCTTTGGCTTACTATGGTCGCCTTGAGGTCTACCGCATTACAGGTGGACATATAAGACTGCCACCTCTTAGTCCAGAATTTGTAAAAATTGGCAGTTACGCCTCAGACTTCTGGAGGCAACATCTCTACAACAGTAGGGGCAATCTTCTCATCATGTCCCGCCAAAAATATATCGGACTTCCCTGAGGTCCTCTCCATTTGGGCTTTCTTCGCAACCTCCGAGGCCTCCACCTCCTCTCTTGCAACCTTTTCATTAGTCCTTCATACAATCTCGACTTTTATTGCCTTTATAGCAAGCTTCATCAGCTTCAGACGTGGGGGGTAGCTATAGCATAATGGGCCAAGGTGGTCCCAAATTTCACTGAGAACGAGCCACTGCTACGAGTCAGCTTCCTCTTCTTATGGGACTCATCAAATTTTTCCTTTCCCTTATCACTCTTCTCCTTGACTTTATCCGTCTTGAGGGCCGTCTCTTCACCACTCTTCTCTATGTAGTCTTTGCTGAGGCGCTCCAACTTACTCACTACGTGCTTGGCGTCCCCAGATGAAAGCTTCAAAGTCTTGGCGCCTACGGTGGAAGTGGCCTTTAGAATCGAGGCCATGTCAGGAGTGGGATACTCCTTATTCTCAATTTATCAGCAAGCAGTAAAAAAGTAAAGGTTAAAAACCAACAAAAAACCAAAATGAAACAAGTACGAGAACCTACTACTTACCCTTCGGGGCCATCAATCCGAAGTCCAGGAAGTATCTGCTTCGATCTATTAAGTAATCAAAGTGGAGAACCTTTAGAGGACACTTGTAGATGTCCTCGATTACGTCTCACTCCACCTCATGAAGTTCGAAGAAAGATCCGGTATCTGCAAGAAGTTAATAGTGTCAGATAAGATTATAGAAATGAATGAAGAAGATACTAAAGGAGATACTCATGTGCTTCGGAGTATTGGGCTAGCACTGTACAAGCTAGGGCTGTTCTCTCTCAACCATTTACCACATTCTGCGTACTCAAAATAAGACTCCTTCCAACCCTTATTGAGGAGGGAAAACCTACCAAAAAAAGAGTTTGAGCCTCCCAAGGGGTTATGTAATATCACCCATTTGACTCATCCTTCCAAAGTACCTGGGATTGGAAAAGTGTTTGGAAGACATGAAGAGGCATATCCTCACCTAAGGATACCTCATTCTACAGGAAGAAGGCCCTAACCAACTGGCTCCACCCATATGGCAGAACCTGGGTTGGAGCCAACATAAAGCTCTTCAGTACTTCCCTAACAAAGGGTGCAAGGGCAGATGCATCACTATTATGAACAGGAGTTCACCAACTGCCACACATCATAACATCGAAAAACAGACACGTTCAATGACTTCGAGTACTAAGAGTTCTATTTAATGTTGGATACTATTCTTTTTCCTAAGTTCGGCTAGTCTTTTGGAGGTCAGACAGAAAGGATCTTGGCAACCCCCAATCTGTCTCGTAGTCTATGGGACCCTCACTCATATCCCACCACCCCCCTTCCAGCCCCCTAGGCATAAACTCCTTTTCAAACCTAGCAATTGTAACCCTACCACTAGCATTTGACTGGGAATCCTTTAAAGTAACAAAAATGAAGATTACAAAGGAAAATTTTGACAGAAAAATACCTAGATGAAAAAAGAAGACCTAAGAACAAAGTCATCGGAGAACATAAGATGCCAAAAAGTTTTGAATGATTGGAGAGTGGATGATTTTTGCAAAAGTAAAGGTGTGATTTTGCTTTCATATGAAGGGGGAATGAATCCCAGCCGTTAGATCAAAATCCATTCAATCTGAGGTGTTCATCCTTGGTTACATCTGAGGCGTTGAATTCAAACGATTTATCTCACTGACGCCTCAGATTCATGTGTGATTCCCATGCAACAGCCTCGGTGCTTCCATTTTAGATTGCAAAATCCTGGCCATCATTGCATATTTAATGTGACAGCCATTTGTGTATTGGAAGTTGTAACATTTCGATTGTCTTTTATTGGTAACGTGAAAAAGTGTCAAATCATTAGCACCATTATCGAAGTCAACCATCCAAATAAATGAGCCTCAACAGTTCATCATTCTCTTTGCCTCGGCTTCAAATAAAATTTAGTTATCTTCAACATAAATTAGCCTTGGCAGTTCAGCATTCTCTCTACCTCAACTTCAAATAAAATCCAACTATCTTCAACATAAATGAGTCTCGACAATTCAGCATTCTCTTTGCCTCGGCTTCAAATAAAATTATTCTATCTTCAATATAGATGAGCCTCAACAGTTCATCATTCTCTCTGCCTAGACTTCAAATAAAACTAAGCTATCTTCAACATAAATGTGGCTCGACAATTCTGCATTCTCTCTGCCTCGGCCTCAAATAAAATTCAGCTATCTACAACATAAATGAGCCTCGACAGTTTGACATTCTCTCTGCCTCAGCTTCAAATAAAATTCAACTACGTACTCTTGCAATTCAAAAAAACACAGCCAACTTTTAACTCCAATCATAATATGAATATTTATTCTTGGACTTGGAAGACTATTATTATGCCGAAATATTTTTAAAATTTTGCCCAAAAGAAATTCCACTTGGTATTGAAGTCCATGCATGATATAAATAATTATACATGGACTTGGAGAACGATTGTTATGACTCACCACACGTGGTTCAACATTGCCAATGCACTGTAATTGCAGACCCATTGTCACCGAAGCATCTTGCATAGAGGACTAGGCCCTGGGACCAATTTCGAGGTTCGTTCATGCTTTTTCCACCGAAGTGAAGAAGCTTCACAAAGCCAAATCTGAAGCTCGACCACACGTAGAGATTTTGAATTTATGTATGAAATCCTTTTTGAATGATTGATGTGATCTTTGTAATGAGTATAAATGTATTGTCTTGTCAATATGGTGGATGTTATGAGTAAGAGCATTAAATAAGCCACAAGCTAGGAAAGTCAAAGTGATGGCTAGGATTAGATGCCTCGAACGAGGAGATGAGACCAAGTGTATATTCATCTGAGGGCCACCATTTTGTTTGTAATACTATAAATACCCCATCCAAGTAACATTTAAATGCTAATGCAACTCTCAATACTAAAAGCTACTATTTATCTTCTCTCTGGTACACTTGTTTGCGAAGATTGATATCAGTTTGCTTCCTATGAATTCATAGCGATTGATTATTATTATACAATTGTTTCATGATTATCTTGTCGGAATCCGAACATCATTGTCTTGTGTTAAAGAGCTTCTCCCACGCCCCATTTTGGAGTGTTATTGACTGTCGATTTGTCTTTGCATGTTGGAATTAGCTCACGCGTGCACGAGTGGGTCCATCATCTATTGTTTCGCGTAGCCCTAACCGAAAACGAGGTCAACAATTGTCTTCGAAGTCCATGCATGAATATTTTGCCCTTGTTTTACTCACATTATTTGAAAAATTAAAGTGTTTTGATTATTATTTTTTGGAGCATGTGTGGTTGAAAAGTAAAGAAACTTTATTGGTTTGTATGTAGAATATTTTATTGTGTGAATGTGTAATGGATAATGATATTATAGCAAACAATTTAAAATTGTAAAGGGGGCCAAACAGGGGCTTATATAATGCATGAATTTAAGTTGAAACACTCATGGTTAACGTATGTTTGATTATATATGTTACTACTATTAATATAGATTTTGGTCACATACAACCACAAAACCTATTTCTCCATCACACAAATTACAAAATGTATAGGTCACAACTTATTTTAGGATCACAAAATGTCAAATAAATTGATCACAAAACAAAAAATTTTATAGATTACAATTTATTTATCGGTTAAAAAAATTAAATGATCACGTATTATTTTTCAGTCATAAATCACAAATTTTATAAATCATAACTTATTTCATGGTCACAAATTATCAATGAATTGGTGACAAGTTATTTCTTAATCACAAATTATTAAATTAATTGGTCATAACTTAACAAATTGTGAGTTATGATTACAAATTTAGTCACAAACATATTGATGGTGCCTTTTATGTTATTCCACATATTTTATATTTAATTGAACCACGTTGAGAAGTCCGGTAACATTTTTATACTATTGAATTTGCAATTTTAATATGACATTCTAAGTTTAGAATACTGTCACGGAAGATCTGGATCCCATAGCCGTTAAACTAAAAGCTATTATAATTATAATTAATGGCACCTATGATTGCTTTCTAACTAAGGACTTTACCTCAACTAGAACAAGTAACACTTTGAATTTAGTATTTATTGGCAATTCTAATTGTATAAACAATAATAACTTCAATTAATGATAGTAATGCAGGGAAAATACGTTACTCTTTCCTCTATATATTTGTGCATCTTGTGCGGAAAAAAAAAGTGTATATTAAATGAATTTCATCAAAAATAGCATGTTTGTACAAGAAAGGTAAATATGTTACTCGCATAAAAAAAATTGTTACCAACAATTCGTTGTTGGAATACGGAAGTGAAATTATCGAGGAATTAAAAAACAATCAGTAAACAATATCGTCTAAATGTTCATGTGTATGTTATATCAAGAATAAATTATTCGACTTTTTACCTAAATTTGATGGTCAATTCTTGAATTAATTTTGAATCACGAACTTTCAGCTTTTTAATTGCAGGAACTTGATACTTCAAACTTCAAATATTCTATGGTATTCTCCAAATTTAAGACTATACCGATGGGTGAACACCTTTTAATTAAATCAAGAACCTAATTCTTGATCTGTACAATTGATAAAAGCAAGAAAAATAATTTTCTCTATCTTTTTCTTCTCTCTCCAAATTTGAACATTGTGGAATTATGTATTATGATTGTTGTAGGATTTCCATTTAATCCCATAGGATGTGTAGTTTTCATCTAATCTTTATTTATAGAGATAGAATAATTACAATCATTGTACAATAATAATTCCACAGTCAAATAAGAGTTCTAATTAAAATCCAAATAGGAGTTTTAATTGAAGTCCAAATTCAATTAGTTTACATTTAATTACATGTGTAGTCCTATAACTTTAACTACAATTATAATTAAGTTTACTTAACTACAATTATAATTAAGTTTACAAAATTCAGAGTAATTACAATTAAGTACAAAACATTATTGTAATTACAATTAAGTCCAAAACTATTCTAATTACCACAAGTAAGTTTCAATACTTTATGGAGTTACCACAGGGACCTGATTGGACATATATTATCCAAGCTTCAATAATTAGATCTGTCTAGTCAACCCTAGACCACCCAATCTAATTATTAGTCTTTATTTTTTACACTAAAGGTGAAAGACTGAACTCTTGGAATATATAAGTTCACAGAAGCCAATAAATCTTGAATACTTTCCTCGGACCTACCGTATATATATTTTATCCCCATTCGAGATCCGATATTTAGGTACGAGCATAAATGACCATTTTACCCTTCTAATTATTCTCACTAACTTAAGTATCATTTTCCTCAACGATCCTACAAACTAATTACAAATGTCGAAATTTAGCTGTCACTAAACACTGAGCTTAGATTTTAATTATTTAACAGAAAATACTTAAATAGTCGCTTACCCATCTTTCAGGGTGATGGTTCTCAACATGAATTCATGTTTTCTACTTCGCTCATTCTCAAATTCCCAACTCTTCGAGATATTTAAAAAATCAAATTGATCTCAATCATTGATGAATCAAAGAACCATTACAATCATGAATAGATATACATAACCTATCAAGGGATTTAGATGAAATACACGACAACCAAGTAGAATTTAATTTTTCGCACAGTCATGCTATAGAATTAAACTCAACGTTTGGTCCGTTCAATACACTCCAAATGTACTAGTGTCACCTTTAACTATTTCTGTAATAAGGACAAATCACAAATCTGAATAGTGAATCGGTCAACACTACAACCTTTCAGTACAAGGTGTCAACCCTTATACATTGGTTGTGAAGAAATTATTTATGATCAAAATATAAGTTGTGTCCACTGTACTTCTCAATGCAAGTACCCAACTTATATTATCTCAAGGATCATAGGCACTTTAATTTGTATGCTCAATAATAAATAATGCAGTAAATAAATAAAATCACAATTTATTTATTATAAATGAATATTTTTTTCAAATTAAAATATACCATATGGACACACAACCTAACATTCATCATGTCATTCCTTTATCATCTTCAGTGGGATTAAAGGTTAAAATATTCTCGAGGTCACATACCAGGTTAGGTTATTTGAATTGTTTGAGCATGTTACAATACTCAGTCTCATCAAAGAAGAAAATAAATAATGAATGTGACTCCAAGAAGGAGACAAAGCTAGCAAGAGGAAATTTAAAAACATGAAGTAGATGGCCTCTGGTAACAATTTTTCAACTTCGTAAGTTGCATGAATATCCTATTCTTTCTTCATAATGGGTCCTTCCATTGGTTTTCAAAGCTTAGGATATTTATAATCAATCAATCAATCAACCAACTAATAAGGTATGTAACCTAACCCTAACCCTAACCAAACCCCCTCTCCTGTCTCTTGCACTCTTATATTATCTTTAGTCTGGTCGTTGACTTGACCGTCGGAGTGAAAACGATCGTCGGACCTTTTTCTCGACTGACGGCCTTTACTTTCTAATGGGGGGTTCAGTTTGCAAATGATATCCACGTGGAATGGACGAGGTTGAGATTCTATTGATACATTTTTTGGAGTTAACAGATTGGTGCCGTCTATGAAAAATGATGCATTAACCATGTTTCTACCACATGAAAAAGGGCCACCGAAAATCCATTCAAGTGTCTAAACATCCCATACACCCACAACCGGAACCACGGTATCCCAAATCAACCGGAATTTTCATTACACAGCAGTATCCCAAATCAGGTCCCCTAATTTTTGTAGTTTCAAAGATAAAAAGGTAATTTTTGTTCTTGCTTCGTGTAAAATTGTTATTATGGTAGGACACAAGTTGATTTTTGAATGAAAAATTTGTTTTGTTAGTAACTTATTTCATTTTTGGCGTGCATCTACTTCTTTCAAATCAATGGTCAAGGAGATTTTACCATTGCACTATTTTCTATTCATTAATGGAGGAAAAACATGTTTATACGATTCCTTTTGTTCTTCCAATTGACAATCATTTTTCAGTTGTAATTCTATTATTTTCTAGTCATTAATGGAGGAAAAATTGTTTTTACTGAAAATTGCACTTGGAGGAATTGGGATGTTGTGGAAATTGCAGTAGTTTTTGTTACATTTTTTGCATTTTTGTGAATGTGTAATGTAGTGGTTTCTTCCTTTTGCTAATGTATGTTTAGGCAATTAAAAGTGATGCAACTATTTAGCATTTCATGCTGATCATCCTTTTACTATATGTGCAGATTAATTTCTGATTATTGATCTGGATTTATTTTGATTTGTTGGCTGCAAAGCATCTTATAATGGGAGGAAAGAACAAAGGGATTTGTCATGGTTGCCGGAAGCCAGGTACTGCTTGTTGGATTGCCCGACAAAAAAACCATGCCCAATATGCGGCAAAGGAATTCAGAAATGCATGGAGGTTGAAAAGAGGACTGAAAACGTAGGACGGCTATTCTTCTGTTGTACTAATGATTGCAATCATTTCAAGTGGCTTGATACAGACGAATATTGTTAATATAAGGGTCAGTCAAGCGCAACATCGGAAATTTATGAGTTGTCGAGTTTGTTAACTCATGTCGTTAAAATAACCGAAGAAAATGACATGGATATCTCTGTGAAATTTACTTTCCGCAAGCGAAAATGAGAGAAGGATAACTAGAAACAAAATGGAGGAGCCCCGTGAATCTAAACCGTTTATGTTATTCTCAAGTTTGTGTAATTTATTGGTTTTAAAAATAAAATGGACGCAGAAAAGAATGCTAGACCGAATAAAACAAATAGAAGAAGCAGCAAAAACAATACCTTTTTCAGACTAAATTGAGTAAGCATTTTCTACAAACATGAACTAACATAATGATACAGTCTGACCCACTTTGTTATGAGTAGAAGAAAAACTGAAAAATGTTTAACAGCAAAGTAGTCTACAAAAAAGTGAAATTATTGACAACCTTAGATTCACATAATTGAAGACCACTTTATTATGAAATCATCAAAGATAGGAAAGCATCTAGCTGATTTTTTGGGAAAACAAAATTGATTCCAAATTCTCTCACCAGCAAATGAGTTCCAAACGAAAAATATGCATTAAGATTATTAGGCAATATGTTTAACACTATACAAACTCAAAAATCAGAAACCAAAATCTATTCCAAAGAATTCAGTATTCTGCCCACTTTAGACACTTAGCTGCTATAATATCTTCAAAAAAGCTAAGCAAGTCCCACCACAGTTCGCATAAAAAAACAAAAGATGTGACTTCAAACTGGTGTTCATGTTGAGGCACGATGATTTGCGTGGCTTCTTTTCCGTTCCTTCGACGGTCTCATACCGGTAGATTCTGCATCCCCCAGGTCAATCAAGTCGTCCACGGCATCTTCAAAGTTCACATCGTCAGTTGGAACATCAACCGGAACTGGCTAAGTGCAAAACGTTACTGCTGGACCAGATTTTAGCCTACTTGAACGTGCTTCATGGTACAACATCGAGGTTGGAATGAAATCGAAAGTTTGGTCATTCCTAAGATTGTGGTCCGATGATGCTTATTGCCCCCTGTCTGGAACTATTTTACCCTGCATAATGCAATCATTAACATTAGCAGATTACTCACGATGAACATTTACAAAAATAATTCAAAACAGTACTAACTCGTTCATCGACGGCTCTCTCGCAATGTGAGCCTACTGGTTCTACATTACCTTGAAACTAATCCTATCAACAAAAATGAAAATTAGAATACAATTTTGGAGTTATTGCCTCGAAGGAAGCAACATCGTACTCACCAAATCCAGAGCATCCGGCCTAGTGTTGTATCGTTTGTTGTGACCTTGCTCGCCGCATACTGAGCATCATCTTCAAACGCCCCTTTCTCTGAATATAGACATCTCTCGTGAATGCACTATCACATTTTCATCTGCTCATTTCCTCTGATTTATCTGTCTCTTTCCCTTTTGCGGTACAATCCATGATGGTGTAGTGATATCAAGCATATCCATTTGTGGCCATAAGCGCATACCATTGATTGGATGCATGATACTGCTATCGCACCACATATACATCCCAATCGTGTAGCTATTGTGAACGAAGTCTTCTGGATCATTTCTACAATCCCTAATTACTGCGACTACATGCATACAAGGTATACCTGTAAGGTCTCATTCTCTACATGCACAAGTTCTTTCATATAGATCGACAACATATGTCCTAAAGCTGCATTCAACTTGCCATTTAGGACCACCTGAAAGGTGTAATGTGCATTCACGCAATTTCTCATCAATCTTGTGCAATTTTTTCTTGATCTTTGAACACAAGCGTCCTGTACATCTCATCATTGTGTCTCGACACATTCGAATCCTATTCATGAAGGTTAGTTGTTGGGATGTTAACATCGACAAAATCATCTTTTCTCTATCACTCTATAAAGTTTTGTTGAACACTTCTCATGGATTGTTAAGCAGAATGCCACTCTTCAATTGAACTGAGAAATGTGATCTACTCCATTCTTGCGGGTGTCTTTCCATGAGCCATTTATATGCCTCTTCACTAAGTTGCTGAATTTGTTGTATCCAATGTTGATAGTCAGCAACAGTGGTCGACTTGGCAGCACACCATAAGTAGTTCTTAAGAATTTACTCTTGAACCCTGTAGTAAAAAAGTTCGTGTACATATGTCATGCACAGAACCTGTGCTCGGCCTTTGGGAACAACTCGAGTTGCAACTTAAAAAAAACAAGCAGGGGCTACTCAAGTTTTGTTCTGCTTGTGCCTGCAGAGCTTACGAGTCCAAATTCTTCATCTAAATGAAATTAAATTTATCTACTATCCATTAGGAAAATGCGTGTATGAACTCTCGAAACCATAAAAACCCACAAAAAAAGTATGAAACAATACCTTCCTGATGTTCATCCATTTGCTCAACAGCCGAAATCTGGTCATTGCGCTGGTTCTTCAGGCTTCAGTTGGGCTGCTTACATAGTCGACGACAATGGGAAGGACCTTGATTTCGGGCTCCGGGTGGAGATTGTCAAACTCGAATTTGGGGATTTAGGGTTTGCACTACGCGTTGAATTTCTTCTCACGGGTGAAGAGGCGTTTTTTATTTGGTCCAGTGCAAAATGAAAAGCGTATAAAAGGAAATGATTTCTCAAAATCGTACTTTATAATATGCTGATGTGGTCGACTACTTGGCAAGACTTTCACACTTGTAAGCATTTAACCAGCTAGGTAGATTTAATGTCTGCCATGTAGACTTGGCATGTAACGAACCGATCGGGTGGGTAATGGGTAGTAACGGATTAAAGAAAAGTTTTAAAGTTTGATAAGTAAGTCGTGACATGAGGTAAAGTTCGATGGCTAATGAAACATTTAACTCCTAAAGATTTGATCCATTTTGAATTATGAATTTAAGTGCATTGGACCAAGATTTCATATAGATTGGATCCAAGAATTTCTTTTCTTTGGGCCATTCTAATTATTTTCTTTAATAGCTTCGGTGAATTTGGGTTAAATGTTTACAAAGCTGGGCCACACTAATTTTTCTTCATTGGGCCTAGAGATTTATTTTCTTTGGGCCCATAGCTTCTTGGCTTACCTAAAATGTTTCGGTATTTTGGGTTTTGGAATGAGCTAACTAGTTCTATTCAGACTGCTGTGATTTCTCGCATTGCCTATTGTCCAGTCCCTCTATAGTATGCCATGAATATTGGCTAATACACATTGGTTTAGTGGATGGCCACCAATTTCGCCAAAGTAAAAGGATCCTTGGTTAAGCGGCTTAACTCGACAGGTTCATATCTCTTGTATTATATTGTCTCACAAGCAACCCACTTTAAGCTTTTTTTGTTGAAGATAAGTGATCTCTAATAAATTTTCGGTCTAACAAAATACTCTTTACCGACTCTATGCAAGATAGAAAATGGTTCTCTCCAAATATAGCAACTGAGTTATTAATTGTCAATCGGTTTTGAATATTTTTCCCTAGCAAATATTAGCCCATCTGTTTGCCCCATGAATATTCTACTATCAGTCCACAATTGTGATTAAAATACCAATTGTCAAATTATGTAAACCTGAAGTGTAAGGTTATGGGAAAGGGAAGATCTTAATTCTTAGTTATTAAGCCCTTGAACTATGATGCTAATTGGATTGTGCACTTCAAGCTTTTCATGATTGCCACCTAAATATTATGATTATTACCAATTATCTTTGGTTTACAATTAATGGTTTGAATCAAATTTATTACCAAGTGCATATGGCAAAGTCATTGACCTTATTATTCTTCTCCAACCTCAAATTATCTAAGCCTTTAGCAATCACTTTACTTTTAACAATTATCTTCAGTGTTGTTAACTTCAATATGCTAAGATGTTTTGTATGGTCTGCTTGGGAACATATTAGGTTGAAAAATGTGGTATATTTGGAGATTGGTTGTCGTGAATGCCATAGCCTAGAATTTTCTTGGACTTCCCTGTAGCCTTGAATTATTATTGGAATGTTGGAGTTCATGCTGTAATTTTTGCGTTGAATTTGAGGCAAGATTTAAGACCTCTCATGTCCGAGGCTAGCTTATAAGACCTCGCAACTTTGAAGACGAGTCTTATCTCGTGGATTTCTTATTATTATTATTGGAGGTAACATTTTATAAGCAATCGTTCCTTGAATAAAGGAAGAGGCGACATCCTTTGGAGTTCTCGTTCCTTTAATAAAGGAAGGGCTAGCATTCTAAAGTCCTCGTCCCATGAATAAAGGAAAGGCCAGCATTCTGAAGTCTTCATTCCTTGAATAAAGGAAGAGGCAATATATTTTATAAGTCCTCATTCCTTGAATGAAGAAAGGGACAGTATCTTGAAGTCTTCGTTCCTTGAATAAAGGAATGAGTAGTATCTTGAAGTCCTCGTTCCTTGAATAAAGGAAAAGGTAGCATATTTTATAAGTCTTCGTCCTTGAATAAAGGGAAAGGTGAAATCTCGAAGCATTTGCCCTTGAAAAATGAGTATCATTTGACCCTATCTAGACGTGTATACCTTTGCAAAATGAGGCTTTCCAGTCGTTGCCAGATGTTTATTCTTTGCCTCTCACTATCGTCGAGCCTAGCTATAAGACCTCGTTTATCTGAGGTCGCTTATAAGACTTCGATAGTTCGAGAGCTACCTGCAGGATGTTTATTTCCCACCTCTCCAAATGCTTATTCCTGGATTTACGAGATGTTTATTCAGTGCCTCTCACTATTGCCAAGCCTAGCTATAAGACCTCGTCTAACCGAGGCCGATTATAAGTCTCCGATAGTTTGAGACGAGCCACCAGCTCGATATTCATTCCTCGCTTTACGAAATGCCTCACAGTATAGGTTATTGAATCACAGCTACATCTATTTTCAGAGAGCTCATCATGCCTCTGCATCGACTGCATTACAATTTTCTATATTTCAGAGTTTTGCTCCTGCTTCAACTATATCACATCTACTTATTTTCAAAGAGTTTAAATTATCTCCTGCATGGATGAACCATCTACCATGCGAGAATGTTATTTACCACTTCGTAAGGAGAGACGTGGGCCCAACTTATTACCTAAGAAGATGAAGCCTTCCGTGGCCAGATCAAACACCATGGAGGAAGACCTTGCACAGAAGAGTAAACTCCTTGCAAGGAGGTAAAAAAAGCCTCGACAAAGACAAGTGTGATGCCTCCAAGAAGGAGCCACACCTTGCTACCTTGGAGGTTAATCCCTTCCATGGCTGGACCAAACACCATAGAAGAGGCCCTTGACATAGATGAGACATCCCCATGTGAAGATGTTAGCTTATTACAGCTACTTATATATTCAGAGAACATCCTCTATTGCTTACATTCAGAGCATCGCCTCAGCTGCTTGTATATTTAGTCTCGTCTCTACATCAACTTCATCACAGTGACTTATATTTCAAGTTCGACCTGCATATAAATATTCAACTTAGACTTGGGGAATTATTCTTATTACTGTAGCATATATGTTATATTATTGCTGCCAAATACGCATGCCACATCACTGCTAGCATGCCTCATGACCGGTGACACTATTTTCATTATGGCTAATACGTATTCCACGTTATCTACATTATCATTTTATAGACATCATGTTACTTCAGACTAGGAAGTTTGATATGATCATCATTTTACCTTATTTGGAGGGGCAAATGGACTCCAAATTTATTTTGTACATGTGCAGTAGATATATTGTACTGTATTATAGGTTGGTTTAGTCCATATTATGGAGGAGATGTTGTCGAAATTTTGACAAATATATGTAGTTTCTATCTTTCGAAGCAATTCTTATGTCTTCACTTATTCAAGTTGACACATATATCTTTTGAGGCAGTTCGTAAGTCATCACTTGTTGGATCTGCTAGTATTCTCGAGGTAATTCGTAAGTCCTCACTTATTTAAGATCGATGCATATTTTTGAGGCAATTCGTAAGTCCTTGTTTATCGAGGGTACTTATGTTTCTGTGTAAGACCTCATCTAATTGACTACTTATATCCCAAAGTCCGATGTGTACATGAATGTACAACTCAGACTTGGGGGACTATTGTTACACCTACAAATTACGTGGCATACGCATGATGAAGGAGGTCCCACATTGATCGATGTAGCATCGACTATTCATTGATTGGGCCTATTTTAATTAATCATTCACACATAAGGTATGTAACCTAACCCTAACCAAACTGCATCTCCTATCTCTTGCACTCTTATATTATCTTTAGTTCGGCTGTTGACTTGACCGTTGGAGTGCAAACGATAACCGGACAATGTACAGGTGATATCCACGTACAGGGGACGAGGTCAGGATTCTGTTGACACATTTTTTGGGGTCAACAGAATGTATTACTGTTCAATAACAATAGGTGTTCAGATAACTCTCACATGTCCCTTTATGATTTGATAAGATGGCATAATAGAAGCAGTACTTGTTGGAGTTTCTGCTTTAAGCGATTGATGAGATGTACTAATACCTTCATCCTCCCTGGGGATATCCAAAGGCGACACATTCCTCCTCTTTTAATAAACGTTTATTTTTTCTCTGATCTTCCAGATCCACAACAGTATTCTCAAGCATAAGGTCATGAAGGTCTTCTTTATGTGAAACAATTTTCTGAACAAGAAGATCAATTTTGTTAATAAATAAAATCACTTCTTTGGTGTTTAAGCCCAGAAACTTGGTAGTAGAGCGAGGTGGTTGTGAACGAATTTTTGAGCTTACGCCAGCACCTGGCGAGGCCGTCCATGCTAGCTCCGCCGAAATTTACGGTTGGAAAGGATAGCCCTAGGCCACCACCATTGTTTCAGGAGCAGAAAAAATGGAAGCTTAAGAATGAAGGGAGAGTGAGGAAGATAAGTGTTGGATTTTGGCCAAAACCTCTTTTTGCTTTGAGTTTTTTTTTTAAATAGGCCCATTAATATTATCCATAGCTCATATGCATTGCAAATTTGCAAGCATACACAGAAGGCTTCAAACCCTATTCTCTCTAGACTGCACAGCCCAATTCGATGCAGAATGAGGTGGAGTTGTGACCTGCTTGCTGTCGACTATCATTGAGTTACCCATGTCGACCTCCACCGCCGCTTGCCGTCGCTGTGAGCCTTTCTCTTATTTATTTTTATTTTTTGTCTTTGTTTTTGTTATATTCGTTTCATCATTACAAATTTAGGACAAGTTAAAATGGATGAATTCTACCCTCCGCCACACCAATTTTCACTTCCCCATTTTATGGTTTCACTAGTGGCACTTTCCTTCTTGTATGATTTTAGGTTTTGGGATGAAAAATACGCATAATGAAAGATGGGTTTAGAACAAGGAAAACAGAGTAATTATACTTTTTGCAATAGCATCATTTCCTAGTTAAGTAAATTATTTTCAGAAAATATTAATCCATTTGTAAGTTGATAACTTCTATGAGAATACTAGCACATTAAAGTTTCTTTTTATCATTTTTATGGTTGAAATATTTTGAGGGTTCATTAACTTCACATTTTTTATACAGCAATCCATAAGGTCACTTGAACAGGTGCTAAGCCAATAATAATACTAAAACCTAGTTCAAAATATTTATAAATATTATTTAATTAAATATTAATAAATGACCTCGTTATTATGACCGTTGACAGTCAATGGTCAACGACCAACAGCCGTCCTAGCTGACCAACGATCTCGGATCCGCCATTGCTTCTGAATTTCGTGCACTAAGTGAGATTGTGAAACTTCTATAAAGCTTCCTTGATAATGGGAGATTATTCAAGTCACTATGGGAGGCATATAAGTGATAGCTAGGCGGAGTGAAGAAGCTCAATAATTAAAACTACACGACATGACAAATGTGCATGGAGTCGTACCTTCAAGGACAAGATTTATGGGATGTAAAACTGCTATAGGACACAACGACTTTAAGGAAGTTGGAAATTAAAGCGGACAAGGCAATGTTTGCTATCAAGACAATGATGTGCTAACCTATTTCTGTTCCTATAGTTGCCCTTGGTTTTTTCAACCGTGAGTTGTGATGTGATCCAGGTTAGGCAATCACTTGGCCAAGCTTTGGAGTCCAAACGGTCTAAGTCAACATGCCAAAGACCAAGTTTGTGAAGGGGTCGAGGGTCGAAAGCAATTGAATCAACATAAAATGGAGGGTCGAAGACGGAAGTGAAAACCGATAACTATGCGGCCGCATAGTTATCACGGGATGCGGCCGCATCCAAATGGACAGAGACATGGCAGAAGGTAGAGTTTATTTTTATGCGGCCGCATAAAGTCTTTTCTAGTCCAGTTCTATATTTTTGCGCGAATTTCCAGATTTCATTATATTTCTTATTTTGGCAAGTTTTATTATATTTGGACTCTTGATATTTCATGATTTCCATAATTCTTAGGGTTTTATTGTTTTAGTATAAATATGATCTTTATTTTCATTGTAAAGGGAACCTTGATTATTATGAATTGAATTAAGCTTTTTGCTTTTCTCCTTTGTTCTTCGATGGACAATCCTTATCGAACTTATCAAAGATGAGTAATCTTTGTGGCGTTCAAAACATCGGGTCGTGGGTTCTTCAATTTGTAAGCAAGTGGTTCATTGCATCGTCATTATCTTTGGGTTACTTGTTTCATCTTGTTGGGTTCAATATCCAAAACTATCTGGGTGAGATTTCGAGGCTTTGTGATCAAGAGGTCGCTGGTTTAATATACCTTCGATTGCTTGGTTCAACGTTTATAGATTAAATCTTAAACCTTGGTCGTATTTGGGCGTTCTTGGGATCCAGTTCATTCTCCTGTGGGTTCGATTCGCATCAGGTTGTATCAAAGCTTAGGCCCCAAGATCAAGGTTATATCTTTTATTGCTTTGAGTCTTGTGTTTTTTCTTTCCTTCATTGTTTTTCGTGTTCTTGTGTCCAGTAACAGATTTAGAGTCTTTGATCCAAAAAAAAATCCCAAAAAATTAAAAATTTATTTTTGTGCTCAATTTGAGTCCAAATCAACTTCCATTTTCTTTGCCGTTCTCATAGTCAAATTTTCAAGTTTGTTCAAAAAAAAAATCCAAACTCCAATTCAAGAACCACTTTCTTGAATTTATAAAGTCCAATCAAAGTTGTCCAACTCGAGTCCTTTGAGTCCTTGAGTCAAAATGAATAATAGGATGGATCGAATGGAAAGGATGTTGGTGGATATGAGGAGTCCGTTGAATAGGTTGGAGCCTAGGATTAAAATATGTGATGCATATGTATATTGTGGTGATAGTGATGAAAATGCGTGGATTGAGGCTGCAATACGAAGAATGAAAAATAAAGGTGATAAGTTTGGAAGAAGGGATACAAATTATTATGGATATGGTGTTGATAGGGGTAGGAAAACGACAATTCTAAAATTTAAGGGTAGAAGTGATCCAGATGCGTACATGATGTGGGAAGAAATGATTAAATTAATGTTTGACCGCTATAATTACTCCGAGAAGAAAACATTGGAGTTGGTTGTGAGCTCATTCGTAGACTATGCTGTGATTTGGTGGGATCAATTAACAACATCTAGGCGAAGGTATGGTGAGAGGAGTATTGAAACTTAGGATGAGTTGAGGAGTATTATGAGGAAGCGTTATGTGCCTAATCATTTTTGTAGGAGGGATCGGCGTGATCGAGAATGTCGGGATGAGCCTAGAAGATATAGTGGAGTTAAGTATTCGAGGGAAGAGAAATTACCGTTTGTGGGGCATGTTGGTAGTACGTCAAGCAGAAGGACTAGGTGGGATTATGAGCGTGCCCTCTCAGAGCTTCGTGACTCAATTAGTCAGAGGGATAAAAAAAAGAGCTCGAGAGAACATATTAAGATGGTTGGTTGTGAGAAAAAAAGAGAGATGCCACAAGAGAGTGAAAATCAGAAAGGAAATGTGGAGTTGAAATTGAGGAAGAATTTTCGGAGGGAAAGAAGGAGTTGGAAGTGAGCTTAAATGAAAAAGAGCCTGGAGTTGAGGAGGCCGTGGTGAAAACTAACAATTCCCTCCCTATTTTGAATAATTCTGTTTTGCAGGTCACCGATGATTTAGTTCCAGAAAACACTTCCATTGAAACACCAACTGACCCAGGGATAGAGCATCAGTTGCAACATATGGAAGAAACTCTCCAAAAATACTACCACTTGGTCCCAACAAACAATCATGTTGAATTACAACCCGTTCCAGGAAATGTTCATCAGTTGGTATCACAACAGTTGGAAATCTCTTCAATACCAAAAATTGACTTTGTGATTCCCGAGGAGACAACGAAATTTCAGGGACATTGGAAGGATTTCTTATGCAATGGGTTGAATTTCTCTTATCTGCCAAAGATTGACTTTGTGATTCCCGAGGAGACGGTGGAGTTTCAAAAGCACTGGAGGAATCTTATATGCAAAGAGCTGAGTGAAGGAGATGATCAGAATGGTAATAATGGCACATTAGAAGTGATTAAAACAAGTCCATGGGCTAAGTAATGCAAGGAAGATGCATGGATATTCATCAAATGAAGTTCTTCTTGGAGCATTTCAAACTTGCAGAACTAAGTAGTTAAGGTGAGAGCACTTTGATCAGTACAATGGAGATTGGGTTTACAATCGGAGACGCTGTATTCGAGGCCAAAGGAGGTCCAAATTGCATCCAAGGGGAGATAAACCATTTCATGTGCTTGAGTTGATTGGAGGCAAGGAATACAAATTGACATTCAAGTTATGGATTTGAAGTCGAATCCTTTCGAAGGGAGAGGGGATAATGTGATCTGGGTTAGGCAATCACTTGGCCAAGCTTTGGAGTCTAAAAGGTTGAAGTCAACAAGCCGAAGACCAAGTTTGGTGAAGGGGTCGAGGGTCGAAAGCAATTGGATCAACACAAAATGGAGGGTTGAAAATGGAAGTGAAAATCGATAACTATGCGGCCGCATAGTTATCACGGGATGCGGCCGTATCCAAATGGACAGAGACATGGCAGGAGGCAGAGTTTATTTCTATGCGGCCGCATAGTCTTTTTTAGTCCAGTTCTATATTTTTGTCGAATTTTCAGATTTCATTATATTTTTTATTTTGGCAAGTTTTATTATTTTTGGACTCTTGATATTTCGTGATTCCCATAATTCTTAGGGTTTTATTGTTTTAGTATAAATAGGATTTATATTCTTCATTGTAAAAAACAGACTTTTGATATGAATAAAAATTGAGACTTTTCTCTCCATGGTTCTTCAATGAACTTTCGAACTTATTAAATATTTTGATATATTTGTGGCATTCAAACCTAGAACTTATCAAAGGATTAGACACTCTTTGTGGCATTCGCAAATCGAGGTTCGTTAGTTTTGTAATCAAGAGGTTTTTCAAACTTCGTTCATGTTTGGTTGCTTGGTTCAATAATTTTCGGGTCGAGATCCTATCGTCTACAACCTGAATTTTGTTCCCGGTGTTTTAAAATCAATTCCGCGAATTCCATGAGATCGGCCAACCGAGATCGCATCAAGTGATGATGTGATCTGGGTACTTATCAAAGGATTAGACACTCTTTGTGGCATTCGCAAATCGAGGTTCGTTAGTTTTGTAATCAAGAGGTTTTTCAAACTTCGTTCATGTTTGGTTGCTTGGTTCAATAATTTTCGGGTCGAGATCCTATCGTCTACAACCTGAATTTGGGTTTTCCCGATGTTTTAAAATCAATTCCGCGAATTCCATGAGATCGGCCAACCGAGATCGCATCAAGTGATGATGTGATCTGGGTTAGACAATCACTTGGCCGAGCTTTGGAGTCCAAAAGGTCGAAGTCAACAAGCCAAAGACCAAGTTTGGTGAAGGGGTTGAGAGTCAAAAGCAATTAGATCAACACAAAATGGAAGGTCGAAGACGGAAGTGAAAACCGATAACTATGCGGCCGCATGTTATCACAGGATGCAACCACATCCAAATGGACAGAGACATGGTAGGTGGCAGAGTTTATTTCTATGCAACAGCATAGAAATACTCTATGCGGTCGCATAGAGTCTTTTCGAGTCCAGTTCTATATTTTTGCGCTTATTTCCAGATTTCATTATATTTCTTATTTTGGCAAGTTTTATTATTTTTGGACTCTTGATATTTCGTGATTTCCATAATTCTTAGGGTTTTATTGTTTTCGTATAAATATGATCTTTATTTTCATTGTAAGGGGAACCTTGATTATTATGAATTGAATTAAGCTTTTTGCTTTTCTCCTTTGTTATTCGATAGACAATCCTTATCGAACTTATCAAAGATGAGTAATCTTTGTGGCGTTCAAAACATCGGGTCGTGGGTTCTTCAATTTGTAAGCAAGAGGTTCATTGCATCGTCGTTATCTTTGGGTTACTTGTTTCATTTTGTTGGGTTCAAAATCCAAAACTATCTGGATGAGATTTCGAGACTTTGTGATCAAGAGGTCGCTAGTTTAATATACCTTCGGTTGCTTGGTTCAATGTTTAGAAATTAAATCTTAAACATTGGTCGTATTTGGGCGTTCTTGGGATCCGATTCATTCTCCTGTGAGTTCGATAGCGTTCGTGCTAACCGGGTTCGCATCAAGTTGATATCTAAATCTGAGAGGATATGCACTTTATCAAAATTTAAAAAAATTTAAAAAAAACAAGTGCATATCTCTCTAAAATATTTTCATTTACTATGTCCGTCAAAATCCCGCAAGTGTACAGGTTCGTTGTACAAGTAATAATTGTGATGAGAGAGTTATCGTCCCACAGGGAATAAGGTTCAATTTTAGTATATTTGATATATTTAAATTCGTATTTGTAACCAAGAGAAGATTCGTGAAATTGTGACTAAACTTGGGAAATCAATGAAAACTTGGTTTAAAAAAAATCAAATGTGTGAACGTATTGGATTTCCAACTCCACTGATCAATTCTTAATTCTAATTCTCGACTAGTGTTAAATTTCTCTATTCATGCAATTGTGACAATCGATAATTTCACATTTATTTATTATTCTCTTCCAAGATATAACAAACCTATGATTACCACGAGACGATCATATTCCTAGTCCGAATTCATATGGTAAACACGCATTAATATTTTGGATTATCATACATGATTGCACACACCACAAATATTATTCCTAATATTTATTGCCGTGTGTTCCAATAACAATGTTCTACCTAACGTGAGTTTTCCAACACAACGAATAAGCAACTTTATTATCCTAATGGTGCACAAGCATTAAAACAATATAATTATGCATATTAATGGAATCACAATAAAAGAATTAATAAAAAAAACACTAAATCTCGCATTAAAACTAAGAATCAACCGTTTTATCATCCATGCAATACAAAGGGTTTTAGCCTAACATGTTAAAGTATAAATTACAAAGAGAATAAGAGAAAGACATCACCCGAATCATAAAATGATGAAGAAAATTTGGAAATCTTCAACTTTTGCCTTCAAATCCGGATCCAAACGATGAATTATTTCTTCTTTGATGTAAAATTTTCTCTTTTTTTTCTCAAAAGTAGGCTTACAATCCCAAAATTAGGTCTCCCCCATCTTTTTGATGGCTTCTAATATAAATAGGTCTAAAAAGTTTCGTCCAAAAATGTTTCCAAAACAAAATAAGGAAACTAAATTTTTTTCTGGGATTGAACCATGCGTACGCATGGGTCTGGCTGTGCGTACGCATAGTTCAATCAAAAAAGTTTCAGATGGTGATTTTTAACACCTTCTGTACGCACGCCCTGCGAGCCTATGTGTACGCATGGTACAAATTTTGGGGACCAATTTTGCAACTTGGTCCTTGAACTTTTTCACATATATGTTTTGATCCTTTTTCCGAAATTCCTTGTCTTGTTGACTTCTCTTCAATTCCAATTGACTTTTGCAATCCCACTTCATCATTTTACACTCCGACTCAACTATTGAATTATTACATTTCAGTCCCTGAACTTTGCATTTGATGCGATAGAGTTCTTTTTTCCGCTCATTTTCCTTACTTCCGCATCCTTCATTGATTGTTACCTACAAATTGTATATACATAGGATTAAGCCATGTTTCATCCAATTTGTCAACATATAATTAATTTTAATGGCTTAAATAAGCGTATAAAATACACATATCATACTAGTTCTGAAAGGATATTGATACCTCAAACTCTTATTATTCTTACCTCATCTGATGAATAGAATAGGGGATTTAATATTCGAAGGTTAAAGCAAGTGAACATGAGAATGCATGTAAAATTCAAATGCAGGTTCATCTCCAAACCTCTGATAATAAAAACGTGCAAGGATTTAAACAACGTCATTTAATGGGAATATAAGTGATTATACACTACACGTGAAAATGATCTACGTGCTTTTTTGGTTGAAGAAAATTATACTTAAAATATTTTACTCAAAGAGAATGCGATTGGCAGTACATTTTATATTAATCCACATATTTTACATTAGAATTTGTATATTGTACTTTTGTTCAAACTAGAGTCTCAGATTTTTTGGAATAAATCTTGTAACTTCTAGTACTTTATTTGTCATTCAATAATATATGTTCATTCAAAGAGTCACATAGTTTTTTTGGAGCCGTTATTTACGTCTATATTTATTATATACATATTTATCACACTCTATATTTATCCCTATTTAAATTTTTTTTTTTAAAAAAAAAAAAAATATATATATATATATATATATATATATATATATATATATATATATATATTATAGGAAGTAGAAACTGGTGTATGAGATTTAATATAAAAAATTCTGAAGTAATTTTTCAGCTTATGATATTAAAACATAGAAAAAATAAATAAAATGCAGACTTAGATATCAGATAGAATATAGTCAACAAATAGATGGATATATTACAGAAGATCAAATAGTAGGAACTTATAGTAAATACATTATAGAAGTAAAAGAAATATTAAGGGTTACAAAAGATTTACCTGTAGAAGTAATAGAATACATAGTTAAGAAAGTATTAATGGAAGAATATAAGCATAAATATATATTAGAAGATATTTGGGATAGATTATATTTAGGTAGATACTAGAAACAAAAAGACAATTAGACTATTTAGACTTAGATATAAGAAGCCTTAGTAAAAAAAAAAAAAGTACAAACTATAGAAAATAATTTAATAAAGTGTAATTTAGAAAACAAGCATAAATTACATAGTTTATTTTCTAAAGACCCAAGTCAAAATAGTTTAATAGACTTAATTATAAATTTATCCAGAAATTTAGAATTAGAAAACAAAAAGAAGGTTAATTATTTAGAAATAATTAAAGATAATATTATATCCAGAGACTTAGAAATAAGAAATATAAAAGAATCTTTAGATTATATTAAAAATCAAAATTCTAGTATTTTAGATAAAATTGTTAAAATAGAAAACGTACCATTTAAAGTAGATCTAACAGAAATCAAAAGAATTTTAGATTCTAATAAATCTAAAGAAATAGAAATAAAGGAAATAATAATTAGGATAAGAGGATTAGTAAAAAAAAATTTATTATTAGATAAGAATTATTCAGAAGCATTAGAATTTTGTAAAAATTTTCACGAAGAATCAGAAGGATTAACCCATACCTCTTCACCTAAGACTACAGAAACAATCATTATAAAACAGAATAATTTGATGATAACACTTTTATTATCACTCCATAAAAAGATTGATAACTTAGATAAAAGAAATGTAATAGGAGAACAATCACAGACATTAAACATAGAAAACGATTTAAAATTTTTAACAAACAAATTAGAAAATTTAAGCTTTAAAAACACAGGAAAAGAAAGAGTAACTAGAAGATTACCTAAAGAATATAAATTTTTCAAGATGAGTACTTTAAATCCATTTTTGGGAAGATCTAGAACAATAAATGAGATTACTGGAAATAATGAAGAAGCATCCACATCTAGAAACAGTACTTCAAGTATAAATAGAAGTATAATAGAAAGAGTTTTAAACAGACCAATACAATATAATCAGAATATAGAAGAAATTATAGATCTACAACAAGATTATTTGAGATTTCAAACTAATGGTTTAAGGATACTTAACCCAGAAATATTATATAACAGAGGAATTTTTGAAACAAGAACACAATTCTTCTGACATAGTAGAGAAATATCTCTGCAGTGTATAGGAAATCAAGTAAAGAAATTAAATTTAATATCAGAAGACTCTAAAAGAGAATTAAAAAAGAAAAATTTTAGGTTTATACATTTAGGATTAATAGTCATAGGAATAAAAGGGTTAATGAGAAAAAATCTAGGATGTAAGGTATTAGTCACTATATATGATGAAAGAATTAATAATATAGACAAAAGCATGATTGCTAGTACAGAAGTAGATATGAATAACAATAATGAAATAATTTATTGTAATCCATATTTTTTATTAACTATCAAAGATGTTTCAGAAAAAATTAGAATAGGAATTCAAACTAAAGGATATGAAGACGTAGAAACGGGAGATAATCTATTAATTAGTATAGGATTTTTAGAAAGATATTCAAATAATTCTCAAATAAATTATAAAATTTATATAGACAAAGTAGTAAATTTAATGAGTAGTAAAGGAATTAATATGATAAAACCAAAAGAATATTCAGCAGAACAATTAACAGGACTAGAATGAGATATGGAGAAATTTTTAGAAAACTAAGAAACAATTATAGCACCACAGGAAGCTCTGACTTATAAAGATATCCATGGAAGAACTAGTTTTAGATTTTTAGACTACAATCAAGTACAAAGACAAGATGATTTTAAAGAAGAATCTAATCTAGAAGAAGAATAGCAACAAGAACCATTTCAAGATAAAATTCATCTAGAATTAATAGATGAAGAAATAGATAAAATAATTTATCCAAAAGAATTAGGAAAGAATTTAGATAAAAAAGAATTACTAGAATTAGAAGATCAAATGTATCTTAACAAAATGATAAAAGACTCATAATATTTATATTATGACCAAGAACAGAATATAAGAATATGAATTATTAAAGAACATTTAAATAATAATAATTCGGAAATTTCAGATTTTAGTTATACAAAAGAACTTATGGAAGACTCTAATACATATAGAGCCTTTGGAGATACACCATTTGATAAGACAGTTAAACACGAAACAATTTCTTATGGAGGAGGTTTCCCTCCAAGAGGAGCATATTCTTTCTATAATAACACAGAAGAAAAATATATAGCAAAAGGAAGAGAGAGACCATTAGAAAAGAAAATATAATTTCAATCAATCATAAAGCACAAATTTTAAACATCACAGCACATGATCCACAGACATGGAATAATGTAATAGATGTACGGAAAAACACTATAATAGGTCATTATATTATAAATTTTCAAGAAATGGAAGCTTTAGACATGTATAAATATTTAGAAACATTTTTAGGAGAAAATGTAAAAGCCACGTGGGAAGTATTTAAATAAGAAAAGAAAGAAGAATTTGAACAATTAGTTCATATGGGAAGTAATTCATACAATTTTGTTAATAAAATACAGATTTTAATAACAGAAGAAGACCCAAATTTAGGACATATGCTATGAGAGATTTAGAACAACTTAACTTATATAAATGGACTACAGGTAGACATGTTAAGAACTTTTTAAATGAATACCATTATTTAACTTCAATATCAGGAAATACATTTAATCAAGATATAGGTAATAAGTTATTCCATAAACTACCAGACCACTAGGATTAGAAATTACAGATAAATGGAATAATTTAACATTAGTAAGAGAAGAATCAGAAAAACAATGAAGTATAGGACAAAGAATACAACATGTAATAAGATGTTTAGAAGACAAATGTGTAGAATTACAAATCCAAAAACAACTTAAAAAAAAATTATAAATTCTGCAAAGATATTTTTACCCCACAGACTTATGGAGCCTCTAGTTCAGGAAAAGACAAATATAGTAAGAAAGAAAGAAACTATAAAAAACCGATTAAGAAGAGATATTTTCTTAGAAAATCTAATAAGAGAAAACCTTATTTAGATGAAAAAAGACATGTTAGAAAATTCATACCAGAAAGAACTTATAAGAATAAACTTAGTTGTTATACTTGTAATAGTAATGAACATTTAGTTAAAACTTGGCCAAAAAGAATAAATAATTATGATAAAAAAAAGCACATTAATAGAATACACTAATGAAGATCTAATACAGTTAGATGAATACAGTTCATATAAAGAATCTATTTATAATATTATATCAATAGAAGATAAAACTTTAGAAAACATAGAAGAATCTGATTATGAAATAATAGATAAATTTTCAAATATAAGACTAGAAGAAGAATCAGAATTAGAAGAAGAAATTGATTTAATGAATACTATAGTAATAGAATGTTTACATAATTGACAAAGATATAAAGGAGCAGATAATATAGCTTGTTATTTATGTAATTGGTATCCAGTCAGAAGACTCAGAGCTAAGTGTCTAGCATGTTATAAAGAAGCATGTATAAAATGCCTAGAAGAAAAAAATCTTATTGAAAAAAAAAATAATAATACAGAAATCTTAAAAGAAAAAATTGAGATTTCAGAAATAAGAATTCTTAGGAAAAGAATAGAAAGTTTAGAAGAAATGCAAAGATTAATAATAAATAAGATTGAAATATTAGAATATAATAATAAAGGTAAATCGATAGAAATTGAAGAACAAAGTAAAGAGTGCTTACAAAAAGAATATGTACAAGTAATTTGTTATCCAGGAAAACTTAAAAGTATTAAGGTAAAATGTTACATAAGAATAGAACAATATGAAATAAAGCGTTTAGGATTAATAGATTCAGGATGTAGTAATTGTATAATTAATAAGATATTAATAACAAAATAATACATAATACAATCAAAGAATCCAATAGAAGCACAACAAATGGATGGAGAATTATATACTTATACAGAATTACTACAATCAAATAGTAAGATTAGTTTTGAAACAAATTGTGGCAGAAGTATAAATTATACCTTACCTAAAGAATCTGTATGGATCAAACCTTTAAATGTTAAAGATACAGACTTTATTATAGGATTAAGTTTTTATTAAAAGACAATGGACGTGTTACAATTACTAAAGACTTTATACATTTACAAAAACATACATTATTCACACCAACACAAACTAACTATTTCTCATCAAAGTGTACAAAGAAGCGTGGTGGTGGAAGTAGTAATAATAATTGTGTCTGTGAAAAAGAAAGAGAATGTCAATTATTAGAAGATAATTTAGAAGAAGAATTAAACATATTTGAAGATATAGATTTTGGAAATATAGAACTAATAGATAATGAAAAAATTTATGGTATGGTATTAAAATATTGGGAAAAAGATAAAATATTATATGAATTAAAAAAAAAAACCCATAATAAATAATCAAGACAAAATATAAAAGCTACAAATTTAGACATAGAAGATTTTAAAATGCACATAAAAGAAAACACTCAGAAATTGTTAGGGGAAATAGTAGAGTGGTCATTAAGTATAAAAGACTTAATGATAATACTATAGATGATGTTTATAATATACTAGAAAAGACAGTTTTAGTTAATAAGATACAAGACTGTAGAATTTTTAGTAAATTTGATTTAACGTCAGGATTTTGGCCGGTAAGAATGCACCCAGATAATATTAAATGGACAATCTTTACCTGTCCAGAAAGACATTATGAATGGCTTGTAATGCCTTTTGGACTAAAAAATGCACCAAGTATTTTTCAGAGAAAAATGGAGAATATTTTTAATAAACATAGTAAATTTATAATAGTATACATAGATGATATACTTGTATTTAATAAGAATAGAAGAGAACATAGAGGACATTTACAGATAGTATTTTCAGAATTTATCAAGCATGGGTTAATAATTAGTAAAAAGAAAATGATCTTATTTAAAGAATTTATAGATTTTTTAGGAGTAAATATAGGAGAAAGAAAAATTAAGTTACAACCTCATATAGCTCAGAAAGCTTTAGAATTTCCAAACAAATTAGAAGATCTAAAGCAAATTCAGAAATTCTTAGGACCAATAAATTATGCTAGACCATTTATAAAAGATTTAGGAAAAATAGCAGGACCACTATATGCAAAGACCTCTCCCACAGGACAAAGATTTTTTAATCAAGAAGATATAAGGTTAGTACAACAAATGAAAGACAAAATAAAAAATTTACTAGAACTAGCCATGCCATTAGATTCAGGATATTTAGTTATAGAAACAGATGGAAGTATGATTGGTTGGGAAGCCATATTAATATGTAAACCTAATAAATATACTGATTAAAGTACATAGAGGATATGTAGCTATAATAGTGGAAATTATAAAGAAAAAGAAAATTTAAGTAGCATAGATGCAGAATTATTAGCTGTAAATTATGCATTAGATAGCTTTGAATTATTTATTATTACTAAAAAAAGAAATAACTATAAGAACAGATTGTGTAGCTATAATTTCTTTCGTAAATAAAATGAAGATAGATTAAAAAAGAAGTAGTAGACGAAGATGGTTAAACTTCATAGATAGAATTACAAATACAGAAATAAGTATAGAATTTGAACATATTAAAGGTAGTGATAACAAAGCGATAGACATACTAAATAGAATGATAATAGATCAAAGTTATTTTTAATTTGTTTAACATATTGTTATACAGATATCAAGACCAGGGTCTTTAAGACTAGGAATTCCACCAGGGAATTTATTTACATCAAGTTCCTTACCTTAGACTCCATCTAATCAGAACAGGCCAATGTTACAAGACAGACTAAGGTTTGGAAACCAAGAACTTTTAGTTTTTCCCAATAGTAATATTTTTTTTAAGATTTTACCTCATATTTCTCTTTCAAGAGAAGAAAAATGCATCTTAGACAATTTATGGATTTCATATAATAAAAATCCTAAATATCAGAGATATTTTCTTGCATGCATGAATGCATTATCAGAAGAACACGAATAGATTTAAATTTTGTGTTGTTGTTAAAGGCAAAAAACCAGGAATTTTCCATTCTTGGCTAGAAGTTTTAGACTGCATTAAAAAAATTTTAGACCCACTTTACAAAGGTTTTACAAATTTCTAAGAAGCTTTAGATGCAGCAAGACAGCATATAGAAATAATTTTTTATTTATCTCATTCTCTAAAGAATTACTCAGATCCTCCAATAGATTTCTCACGAAGTAAAGACCAGAATATTTTCTGCCAACACCGTGAGTGTATGCAGAGAAATTTTAAAGTTGTTAATGAAGCAAACCAAAACCTTTCAATAAAAAGAACTCAACTTCAGAAGAAAATTGCTCAGCTTGAAAAAGAGATCATTCGATTAAAAGTCCAATATCCAAAAAGTACTATGGTGCCCAAGAAGTCCATAGCTAGTCCAGTTCAAACGGTAACTAGTAAAGACTTATCAAACCCGTTAAAGGTTGTGGACTTACCAAAAGCCCAACAAACTCAGAGGACTGTTGATTCCTCTACTAAATCAGATAATCAGACTCAACAGACTGATAAATTTGTTACAGACAAAGGAAAAGTGATCTGGGATTTATTGGGACAGCGCAATGATAAATTTGACTATTTTGTTAAGTATAGTCTACCAGAACATTATTTAGACAATGCAAGTTCATCACAGACTCAAGAAGTTCAATCTAGTCAAGACAAAGGAAAGATTATTATCCAAGATAGCCAAGGCTTAATACTTCTTCAAGATGCACAAGATCCAAATGAAGATAATGTTTCCTTAGAGAAGACTTTTTCAAAAATAGAAGAATTTCAAAAACAATTCAAGAAAGACGAAAGAACTTCATCCAGAAGAAAGAAAAAGATTCATGTTAAGACGAAGAAAAATGATGAAAAATTGAAAGAACAAATTAAAATAGCAGTTAAACAAGTTTTTAAAAAATAATTTGAAAAGAAACATGAAGAAGAAAAAGAGATTCCAGAAGTACCACATATAGAAAGTAATGCAGTTGATGAATCCCAACCAGACGATGAAAATGAAGATCTGGACAATGTAGGATTCAATAATTCAGATAGTGGGATGTCATTCCCACTTACAGCAGAACACAATTTAATAAATGCATTGGAAAGATAAGGTTAGCTAGTTGTTACAAGAAGACAAACTACTTTTCCACAGAAGTCAAAAGTAGATGCTTCAATGAAACGTAAAGCAAAGATTATGGCAGACAAAAATAGATAGTGGTAGAATTTTTTCAAAAAAGAAAGATTCCCATTAATCAGACATTTGATTGGCTAGAAGCTTCTCGGTGAAGTGAGTGCCTTTCCCACTAAGGATAAAATAGACTTTTTACTTCTAAGAATTTTTCTATATAAGGAGAAAGTTTCATTTGGTCGAAACAGAAGTTTACAACTTGTGTAATCACTGCTTTCAAAAAAACCTTTGAAACCTCTCCTCTAGAAAAATTCTCGATCAAAAAATCTATTGTATAGTTGGAAAATTCTTGTGAATATTTAAGGTACTCATATTTTCTTAAAAATTTTGTTTTAGAAGCCATACTGTTGCCACATGAAGAAGAATATCTAAGGTACTCTTAGATTAATCCTCAGTGACCCAGATAAGTGAAAATTGTTGGCCGAAATGAGCCTTTTTGTGTTTTCCGTGATGCTAGGGAAAGTGGATAAATTAATCTAAAATTTTTATAAGGGAGTGCCACGGGTGACCTTATAAAAAAAATTAGGTTCAAGTTTATATGTCTTGGGTGGTGAAAAAAAATAAAACAAAAAAGATTTATAAATGATTCTGAAAAACGATTTATAAAAAACTAAGGAGAGTACTGAGTAGGATTAAAGTAAATTAAAGAAAAACAAAGTCATAAAGAAAAACGATATATATATATATATATATATATATATATATTTCATACATATTATATTTCATACATATTATATTTCAACATTGTTCATATTAAATCCATATATTTAAACACTGCATTGGTTTAGGGTGGATTTTGCCGTGATTTTAAACCAAAATTTGACTGTCGTAGGTAGGTCCTTTTTTTCCAGTAATCATTGACTAATTTTTAAAATTTTACCATAATACCTTTCTCTAATGAAGGATGAAATAAGAGTTGAAGGACGTACTTGTCATTCTGACACGAACCCGATTAGCACGAACGCTATCGAACTCACAGGAGAATGAACCGGATCCCAAGAACGCCCAAATACGACCAAGGTTTAGGATTTAACCTCTAAACGTTGAACCAAGCAACCGAAAGTATATTAAACCAGCGACCTCTTGATCACAAAGCCTCGAAATCTCACCTGGATAGTTTTGGATTTTGAACCCAACAAGATGAAACAAGTAACCCAAAGATAACGATGATGCAATGAACCCCTTGCTCACAAATTGAAGAACCCACGACCCGATATTTTGAATGCCACAAAGATTACTCATTTTTGATAAGTTCGATAAGGATTGTCCATGGAAGAACAAAGGAAAAAGCAAAAGCTTTATTTTAATTCATATCAAAGGTTCTGAATACAATGAGAATAAAATTCTTATTTATACTAAACCTAGAAAATATGGAAATAACAAATTTTAAAAGTCCTAGAATATAGAAATTACCAAATATAAGAATTATAATCAAAATAAACAATCTCGCCAAAATCTGGAAATTCGGCTTCAGTTTTGTTCTAAGCGGTCGCTTAGAAGGTTAATTTTGCTCCTTCAATTTTCAGTAGACGACTGAGCGACTGCTTCACTAGATAACTAAGCGGTCACTTGGTTATCTCGGTTACTTTCTTCTTCGACCCTCCATTTTGTGATGATCCAATTGCTTTCGACCCTCGACCCCTTCATCAAACTTGGTCTTTAGCTTGTTGACTTCGACCTTTTGGACTCCAAAGCTCGGCCAATGATTGTCTATCCCGGATCACATCATCCCCTCTCTCTTTGAAATGATTCATCCTCGAATCCAAACCTTGAACGCTCAAATTGTAGCCCTTGCCTTCAATCAACTCAAGCACATGGAATGGTCCATCTCCCCTTGAATGCAATTTGGACCTCCTTTGGCCTCGAATATGCCGTCTCCGATTGTAAACCTAATCTCCATCGCACTGATCAAAGTGCTCTCGCCTTAACTGCTTAATTCTGTAAGTTTGAAATGCTCCAAGAACAACTTCATTTGATGAATATCCATGCATCTTCCTTGCATTACTTAGCTCATGCACTTGTTTTAGTATCACATCCAATGTGTCATTATTACCGTTTTGATCATCTCTTTCACTCAGCTCTTTGCACATAAGATTCCTCCAATGCCTTTGAAACTCCATCGTCTCCTCAGGAATCACAAAGTCAATCTTTGGTAGATAAGAGAAATTCAACCCATTGCACAAGAAATCTTTCCAATGCCCCTGAAATTTCGTTGTCTTCTCGGGAATCACAAAGTCAATTTTTTGTATTGAAGAGATTTCCAACTGTTGTGACACCAATTGATAAACATTGCCTGGAACGGGTGGTAAGTCAACATGATTGTTTGCTGGGACCAAGTGGTAGTATTGTTGGTGAGTTTCTTCCACATGTTGCAACTGATGCTCCATCCCTGGGTCGGTTGGTGTTTCAATGGAAGTATTTTTCTGGAACTGAATCATCGGTGACCTGCAAAACAGAATAATTCAAAATAGGGAGGGAATTGTTAGTATTCACCACAGCCTCCTCAACTTCAGGCTCTTTTCCATTTAAGCTCACTTCCAACTCCTTCTTTTCCTTCGAATATTCTTCTTCAATTTCATTTTGCAACTCCACATTTCCTTCATGATTTTCACTCTCTTGTGGCATCTCTCTTTTTTTTTCACAACCAACTCCACAAACGATACTTTCTCTTCCCTCGAATACCTAACTCCACTATATCTTCTAGGCTCATCCCGACATTCCCGATCATGCCGATCCCTCCTACAAAAATGATTAGGTGCATAACGCTTCCTCATAATACTCCTCAACTCATCCCAAGTTTCAATACTCCTCTCAAACCACTTTAACCTTCGCATAGATTTGGATCACTTTTGTTAATTTGGAGTTTGATCCCACAACAAATCACAATTTGCATACTTATCTTTATTTTTTATGTATTGAGCTCATCCAACCAGCACTCCAACTTTTTCTAGGCTCTCGGAGTCAATCCATCCTATTATAGCGCTCAAAGGACTTGAATTGGACAACTTTAATTTTATAAATTCAAGAAAGTGGTTCTTGAATTGGAGTTTGGATTTTTTTATAGATTCCATTGAACCACATATGATTTTTTTGGTAGAATATTACTTTAATCTTTTATGCATTTGGATCACTTTTTAAATTTTGGAGTTGTCGTTTCCCTACCCCTATCAACACCATATCAATAACAATTTGCATCCCTTCTTCCAAACTTATCACCTTTATTTTTCATTCCCCGTATTGCAGTCTCAATCCACGCATCCTCATCACTATCAGCACAATAGACATATGCATCACACATTTTAATCCTAGGCTCCAACCTATTCAATGTACTCCTCATATCTACCGACATCATATCCATTCAATCCATCCTATTAATCATTTTGACTCAAAGACTCAAAGGACTTGAATTGGACAACTTTGATTGGATTTTATAAATTCAAGAAAGTGGTTCTTGAATTGGAGTTTGGATTTTTATAGATTCAAGAAAGTGGTTCTTGAATTGGATTTGGATTTGATTGAACACAAAGTGATTTTGGATTTTAGAAAAGATGGTAGAATATTGGACAGTTCCCAAGAACAAATAACAAATTTTTTTTTACTTGAACAATTCCCGTGAACAGTATTTTTTTTTTTTTACAAACTCAAGAATTTGACTACGAGAACGACAAAGAAAACAAAAGTTGATTTGGACTCAAATTGAGCACAAAAACAACTTTTGCAGATTTTTTTGGGATTTTTGGGATCAAAGACTCTAAAACTTTACTGGACACAAGAACATGAAGAACAATGAAAAAAAGAAAAAAAACACAAGACTCAAAAGTAATAAAAGATATAACTTTGATCTTGTGGCCTAAGCTCTGATACCACCTGACGCGAACCCGATTAACACGAACGCTATCAAACTCACAGGAGAATGAACTGGATCCCAAGAACGCCCAAATACGACCAATGTTTAGGATTTAACCTCTAAACATTGAACCAAGCAATCGAAAGTATATTAAACCAGTGACCTCTTGATCACAAAGCCTCAAAATCTCACCCGGATAGTTTTAGATTTTGAACCCAACAAGTAACCTAAAGATAACGACGATGCAATGAACCCCTTGCTCATAAATTGAAGAACCCACGATCCGATGTTTTGAATGCCACAAAGATTACTCATCTTTGATAAATTCGATAAGAATTGTCAATGGAAGAATAAAGGAGAAAAGCAAAAGCTTTATTTTAATTCATATCAAAAGGTTCTGAATATAATGAGAATAAAATTCTTATTTATACTAAACCTAGAAAATATGGAAATAACGAATTTTAAGAGTCCTAGAATATAGAAATTACCAAAAATAGGAATTATAATCAAAATAAACAATCTCGCCAAAATCTGGAAATTCAGCTTCAGTTTTGTTCTGAGCGGTCGCTTAGAAGGTCAATTTTGCTCCTTCAATTTTCGGTAGACGACTGAGCGACCGCTTCACTAGATAACTAAGCAGTCACTGGGTTATCCCGGTTACTTCCTTCTTCGACCCTCCATTTTGTGTTGATCTAATTGGTTTCGACCCTCGACCCCTTCATCAAACTTGGTCTTTGGCTTGTTGACTTCGACCTTTTGGACTCCAAAGCTCAGCCAATGATTGTCTATCCCGGATCACATCACATTCTACCTAATTCAATTGAATATTACAGCTCCCTTGCACTAACACAACACTATATAACGGCTACAAATTCGCTTAAAATTTGATGCAAAATCCCTCTCTGATAGGCGTTATATATCTACACCATTTTTATATATCTATCACACTCTAAACCTATTCGTATTACAATTTCAAAATTGAAATTATTAATTTATTTCGGGCATGCATTGTATGCAATACAAGATAGGACATGAGGATCTAATGAAGGAGATTTAATTTTTTTTTCCCTAATAAGCTTCAATCAACAAGTCAGACGACCTCTCCAGAAGGACAAGTCTATTTTACTTTATGAAAGCCTAAATAACTACAAGATATTTTGAAATTTGAACTTTCAGATGAGCGTAAATAAGACTCGCTACTTGTTGTGGGCTAGCATTTCTCCTTCAATTGTTTGGACTAGTACGTGCACTTGATGGAACAATAGAAAATAACTAAAGAACCTCTCTGAGCCTTTTATTTTAAGTAGCTTCACCTTTTAGCTCCGTCACATTTAAATAGATGGTCAAGGCTAATATTATTTTACAATCGATATTATTTACATATATTCTTCTAATAATGTCATCTTAAACTTGAATAAAATTTCAACTTTTTCTCAAATAATTTTTTAGTATTTTGTTACGGCATTTATTTATCTTGAATGGGTGGTAACGAAATTGGAATGAGCAAATATTCTTTATTCTGGTTTAATTTGTAATGCTTTAGTCGTTCCTTAGAAGAGAATAATGATATTTATCATTAGGAAAGAATACATAAGTTAGACCTTTACTATACTCCATTTCATTTTTGAAACAAACTCTAAAAGTTCAAAACTCAGGTGATAATTAGTAAATATTATGTAAAATAAATTATAATAACTATGCATCCTATAATAACACTTTTAGAGTTACCATTCTAAAAGAGACTCCAAAATAACAAATTGTAAAGATCAAACAAAATAGAAGAGCCATATAGACCTCTCCGGATCAAATATTCTACATTACCATCGTCGAAATCTGATTGTGACATGTGACCAATTCTCTTGGATATGTGATCTCTGGACATTAATTAATTACGTATACAATATGACTTGTGACATGTGAACTGTAACCTACAATGTATGAACTGTGACATGTGAACTTAATTCGGTGACTTGTTATTAGTACATAAAGACGTATGAGATATGATTTGTGATCAGTTAATTTTAATTTGTGACATGTTTACATTGATTCGTTACCTATATAATATGACATGTGTCATGTGGAGTGACCTGAGAATGCAAACTTGATCTGTGATCAGTTTTATTTGATTTGTGACATGTGGACATTATTTGTGACCTATGCACAATGACTTGTGATCGATAGATGTGACCTGTGAACTTTTATATGTAATATTAATCCAATGGCCTAAGATTATCTCTTAGATCAATGACATATGATCTATGCACTATAACATGTGAACTATTACATATGATCTGTGACCTGTAAACTTCTCCACCATCGTTGATGTCACCCAAATCATCGACATCGCTTCAGATGCACAACCCACCTCCACATCTTACAACGCACCACCACCATCGTTGCCTCCTGCACAACAACCCACTAATACCACAAAAGGTAGTTCCACATCCCATCATCACCACTTGCACCACAACCACTGTAATACCCAGACTAGGAAAGCTTAAAATATTTGATAGGTACTAATCATTCCAACAAGGTGCACCTTCTTTTCCAGAAATCCATCGTTAGAAACTCCACAGTAAAGCGTGCTTGGTTGGAGCAATTCTATGATGGGTGACCCCTAAGAGGTTTTCTCGGAGAGCATGCGAGTGAGGACAAAGCATGCTGAAAAGACCCATGTTGGTACAGTGGGGACAGTACATTGTCGATCTATCGGTCGGGATAGCCCGATAAGTGGGACCTAGATCGTTACAACTTGGTATCAAAGCTTAGGTCTACTTTTTTGTAGACCGGGTAAAATTTATATGATTTTACTATTACGTGTAATTTGAAATTTTGTTAAGTAAATTATGTGCAATTTGTAGTCTCAACATCTAGATGATTTAACATAGACCATGCTTTATGATTATGTCCTTTCAATTTTAATAATTTTTTTTCTATGGACATCATATGTAGAACTATCCTAAGAACATATTCTTTCATGAATAAGTTATGTTTGAAAGTAGATATGTGTGATAGAAATTTACTTACAATCCATCTTTTACAAAAAAAAATGTTAGTGATTTAAAGTTTGTTGTTTCCTTAAAAAATTTCAGTTTCTGCCTTGATTTTAAAATTTTGCAACTCAATCATTACTTGGGATTTTCAGATGAAACTAGTGGTGTTTGTTACCTCATAGATTAGCTACTGAATAAACTTGGAATCACGTCAATACGATGTCGGTAGAATTTTATATGTCATTTAAAGTAAAATGCACTGGGAATTGTTGTTGTTTTCAGCTTCTGTTCTCGATTTCAAAAATTCATAACTCGATCGTTACTTATAATTTTTGGACAAAACTAGTAGGGTTTGATAACCTCATGAGTTGGCACTTTAAGTAAACTGTGATGGGTTACCTTCCAAACCGAGTCGCTGCGGGGTTTTGAAAAATATTTTAATGCCCTATATGTTGCCGATGGGAGTCGATTTTTTGATATGACATACTATAAGGAGTTTTCTACTTTACATTAAAATTTCATGAAGTTTCGGAGTTGATAGCTATGCAAACGAATTTATTTTGTCAGTTATTGCTTTTGACAGAAAACAAGGACAGCAACTTATTTTTGAAGTTTTGCCTAAAATTTTGCGTCAATAGGTGGTGCATGCATGAAAAATATTTTAAATATTTTTTTTTTCCTTCAAATTGTTTCTTTTGGTATTGAATTCTTTTGTTTAAAAAAAATAAATGTTTACATTTTTTTTTTATCTATATGATATGTGATTTTATCTTAATCTTAAACAATATTAAAATAGGACCCATGGCATTTAGTGCTTGTCAATCTACTACTGTCCGATGAACCTAAGGTATGGACAAAATGTTATATTCCATTTTATTCAAGCATGATTTATTTATCATTTAAGCTTGAATTTATGAAATGAAGGATTATGATTGAATGTCTAGAATGAAATATGTTATGCATATTATTATTTTCTTTTAATACACAAGAAGGTATGACGATTAACCTTTATATTAAAACCACAAGAGCATAATAAATTGTTTGTTATCACCAACAAAGATTAAACATAGTTGGACACTTATGTGACAGACATGGTTAGAACTTATCAGACAGCCAGAAAGACTGTGGCTTGTAGAGCAACATTGAACCGTAGGTCCATCATTCAGTCCTATGAGAATTACGTGACAGACACTACTCATTTGCTCATCGAACACGTGCAAGACGTCTATAAGAGATGTATGGCAGCTATGGATGCAGGACTAGAGATCACGCATATCGAAGCTATGAATAACCTCATACATTCACTTGCACCTCAATGGGGAGACATGAGAGTTATAGTTAGGGATAAGATGTTAGAAGGCAACCTTCCAGAGCACCCAAACATGATTGCGTTCGACATTTATTGTCAAACCCTTCTAGATGGTGGAGTGAGAGCTTAGAACCCCAATTGACTATAGTAAATGAGCTTGAGCTTGAAGTCAAGCCCGAGCCTGAGCCAGAACTTCAAGTTGAGTCAGACCTAGAGGAAGACCCCGAATGGGAGCATGAGGATGACTTTGGGTTGGAGTTAGAGAATGATCATGAGCATAAGCCTGAGCCACAGGTTGAGATTGACATAGAGTTCAGGCCTGAGGCATAATACTCCTCCGAAGATAAAGCTCCACCAAAGAAGATTCGCAACATTTATAGCAATTAGAAACTTAGAACCTATTTCCTCTGCACTGTGAAATTGTTTTTCTTTCCATTATGTTGCTAGGAAATAAAATTGTCGAACTATTGTATATACTGATTTCAAGGAATATTATTAATAAGATTCGCACTTCCCTTTGAACATATTGAGTCGCTTTGTTGTCCAACATTTCTAAGACAATTTTTATTTTGTTGATTTAAGGAAATGGCTGGACGACAAAACCAAGCAGCTATGTTTAGGAATCTGATAAGAGCAGTGCATAACCTTAGTATGAATCAAGCACCCGCGCCAGCAACTCCTCAGAATGGACCGGCAATTGCCAATAACACAGGTTCAATTGTGGAGCAGTTTCACCATTTCAAACCTCCTTCTTTTGACGGCAAGGCAGACCCTTTAGCAGCCAAAGAGTGGTTAAGAGGGTTGGAACAAATCTACAAACACATGGCATGCACTGACACACAGAAGGTAACCTATGCTGAATTTATGCTGGTTGGAACAGTAGGCCACTGGTGGGAGTCTGCTTCGCGTACCAGAACGGAAGAACAACAACGTGCTATGACTTGGGCACAGTTCAAGGAAGAAGTGATGACAAAGTACTTTTCCCAATCCTTAAGAGATCGGAGAGAGACAGAGTTCTTACAGCTAAAATAAGGAAATATGTCACTTGATGAATATGAGAGGAAGTTTGAACAACTTTCTAGGTATGCAACACACCTGGTAGACACTGGGCCAAAGAAGGCTAGGAGGTTCGAACTAGGGTTGCGTCCAGAGATTGGAGGAATCATGGCATCTCACCATATGACGACCTATAGTGAAGTGCTTTAGCGTGCTCAATCAATTTCTGATCGTCTAGAAATTGATCAGGTGACTGAGAAAAGTAACGAATCATATGAAAAACGACAATGGAATGGACCGAATAAAGGGAAAGGATTCTTACAATTTAAGAGGATCAATACAAGATCAAGCAAACCAAATATAGTTACTCCACGATACCCTAAATGTAACAAGGCCCATAAAGGAGAGTGCTTATTTGGGAAAAATGCGTGCTATCGATGTAGCCAGGTAGGGCATTTTGCCCCGGACTGCAAGGCATATCCACCTAAGAAAGATTTTGAGCAAGGAAAAAAGGTGAAAGCCAAAGTTTTTTCTTTAACCCAGGAAGAGGCAAAAAAAGATTCAAACGTGATGGCAGGTATTTTATTAATATTTGAACTACCTGCATATGTTCTTATAGACTCAGGAGCTACTCATTCATTTATCTCTACCGCATTTATTGCTGAATCATGTACTGCATGTGAGAAATCCGATAGTGTTCTAGAAATTTCCATCTCATCTGGTAGAATTTTGAACACTAATCAGATCGCTAGGGCGGTAAAGTAGTAAATGAATGGAAAAGAATTAAAAGCCGATCTATACCTCCTAGATATGAAAGACTTCGATGTTATTTTAGGAATGGGCTGGTTGGAAAGCAACCATGCAACCATTCGATATTTTGAAAAGAAAAAGTAATTTTTCAAAAGCCTGGGGAGGAAGAGTTTCGATTTTGTGTTGTATGAGTTAAGTCTTTACCTCGTCTCGTGTCAGCCATGAAGGTAGAAAAGATGTTAAAGAAAAGATCTTGCTAGGGATTTCTAGTAAGAATATATGGAACTCAGCAATTGGAGCCTAATATTAATAGTGTGCCGATTGTATAAGATATCGTTGATGTATTCCCTGAGGACTTACCTGGCACACCGCCTAATAGGCAATTGGAATTTACAATTGACCTCGTACCTGGAGTAACTCCAGTGTCTAAAGCTCCATACAGGATGGCGCCAAAAGAACTACAAGAATTGAAGATACAATTGCAAGAATTATTGGATAAAGATTACATTCGACCAAGTACATCTCCTTGGGGAGCACCGATTTTGTTTGTGAAGAAAAAAGATAGATCAATGAGGTTATGTATTGATTATAGGAAACTTAACCGATTGACTATCAAAAATAAATATCCTCTTCCTCTAATTGAAGACCTCTTTAATCAATTGAAGGGTGCAACTGTATTTTTCAAGATTGATTTGAGGTTAGGTTATCATCAGTTGAAAGTGAAGGCGGATGCCATTTCAAAGACGGCATTAAAACTCGCTATGGTCATTACGAGTTCATGGTGATGGATTTTGGATTAACAAATGCTCCTACAGCATTTATAGATTTGATGAATAGAGTATTTCATCAGTAACTAGATCAATTTGTCATTGTCTTCATTGATGACATTTTGGTGTATTCTAAGAACAAAGATCAACACGAAGAACAACTCAAGATAGTGTTGGAGACACCATGAAAGGAGAAATTGTATGCCAAATTCAAAAAATGTAAATTTTGGCTTGATCGTATAGTCATTCTTCGTCATGTGGTTACAGTACAAAGGATTGAAGTAGACCCTAGTAAAGTTGAAGCGGTAACCAACTGGTCCAGACCGACGAATGTAGGAAAAGTTTGTAGTTTCTTGGGACTAGCCAGTTATTATCGAAGATTCATTGAGGGATTCTCTAAAATAGCTGGGCCGATGACCTAACTAATTAGGAAGGGTGTAAAATTTCAATAGAATGAGAAGTGTGAAGAGAGCTTTCAAGAACTGAAATAGAAATTAGTTACAGCTCCAGTCTTAGTTATATGGATTCGTCATATACAGTGATGCATCCAAACAAGGTTTGGGATGTGCGTTGATGCAGTTTGGAAAGGTGATCGCATACGCCTCGAGACAATTAAAACAATATGAGCAAAACTATCCTACCCATGATCTTAAGTTGGCGGCGGTAGTACACACTCTAAAGATATGACGTCACTACCTTTATAGGGGAAAATAAGATATTTATACGGATCATAAGAGTTTGAAATACTTCTTTACTCAAAAGGATTTGAATATGAGGCAGAGAAGGTGGTTGGAGTTAGTTAAGGATTATGACTGCACTATCTATTATCACCCAGGTAAAGCTAATGTAGTTGCGGATGCTCTTAGTAGGAAGACAGGGGGACAACTAGCAGTTTTACCCACAACTCAAATACAATTGATAAAGGAGTTCGAGAAATTGAAACTAGAAGTTGTTGTTCCACCAGCTCGAGTTACTGCAAGGATTGCAACATTAAAGATTCAACCTACTCTTAGGAATCGGATCAAAGACACTCAAGATAATAACCCATTTTTGAGGAAGATTAAGACAGAAGTCGGTACAAGTAAAAGAAAAGATTTTGCAATAGCAGATGACAATGGTTTGATGGTTGAGGAAAGGTTATGTGTACCTAAAAATGAAGAGATAAGGAAGGAGATATTAGAGGAAGCTCAATGTGCCCCGTATGCTGCACATCCCGATGGTACTAAAATGTACCGAGACCTTCGCGATATATTTTGGTGGAGGAATACGAAAAAGGGGATTGGTTTTTTTGTTGAAAAATGTACTATATGTCAGCAAGTTAAAGCGGAACATCAAAGACCATCAGAACAATTAAATCCATTGGAAATTCCAGAGTGGAAATAGGAGCAAATAGTCATGAATTTTGTAGTAGGTTTTCCGAAAACAACAAAAGGACATGATGCCATTTGGGTAATTGTGGACTGTTTGACAAAGTCAGCTCATTTTCTTCCACTAAGAATGAGCTACAGTATGGATCAATTTGCCCAATTATATGTTAAGGAAATTGTCAGGCTGCATGGAGTTCCGGTATCTATCGTCTCAGATCGAGACCCATGGTTTACTTCTAAATTTTGGAAGAGCATGCAACGAGCTATGGGGACAAAGTTAAATTTTAGCACTGTCTATCATCCTCAGTCCGATGGACAGTCTGAAAGGACTATTCAGATCTTAGAAGATATGCTCCGTGCATGTGTTTTGGATTTAGGAGGTAATTGGGAATCACATCTATCATTAGCGGAGTTTACATACAATAATAGCTTTCAGGCTACTATTGGCATGGCTCCTTATGAAGGCCTCTATGGTGGGAGATGTAGATCCCTAGTTCAATAGGATGAAGTCGGAGAAAAAGGAATTTTGGGTCTAGAAATTATTGCAAGGACAATACAAGCAATTGATAAAAATTAGAAACAGAATAACGTCTTCTCAAGATAGACAGAAAAGTTATGCTGATCAACGAAGGAAAATGATAGAATTCGAAGTCGGATAGAAAGTATTTCTAAAAGTGGCACCAATGAAAAGGGTTCTCAGGTTTGGCAAGAAGGGAAAGTTAAAACCTAGATTTATAGGTCCTTTTGAAATTCTAGACAAAATTGGAAATGTAGCGTATCGTCTAGCCTTGCCACCTAGACTATCAGCAGTACATAATGTATTTCATGTGTCAATGTTTAGGAAGTATGTATATGACCCCGAGCATGTGATAAGCTATGATTCATTGGAAGTACAGAAAGACCTCACGTATGAAGACGCTCCGTTAGAGATTATCGAAAGGAAAGTACATGCATTAAGAAATAAAGAAGTTGTATTGGTTAAGGTCCGATGGAAAAATCATGGAGTCGAAGAGGCTACTTAGGAGAAAGAAGAGGAAATAAAAGCCAAGTATCCAGAGTTTTTTTACTAAATAAGGTAATTTCGACTTGGGAAAAAGAAGAGGAAATAAAAGCCAAGTATCCAGAGTTTTTTTTACTAAATAAGGTAATTTCGATGACGAAATTATTTTAAGGGGGAAGAGATGTAACATCCCGATTTTTATTTTATATTTTCATATGGGCCAAACTTAATGTTGGTCATTTAGCAAATGAAATAGTCAATATCCGACCTTGTCGTCACACTAAAGTCCAAATGTTAAAGTGATAAGCTCTACCCGCTTATTTGCAAAAAAGATTTAAATGCTTACATGTATTTTTTTAGAATTTATCGTAAGTTAATTGGGTTGAATATTTAAGTATCTTAGAAGTTGATGGAAAATATATCGATGTTATACTCGTTTTGAATCTCGTGCTAAATAACATAAATTGGTTCAAGAAGAAATATTTTTGGACTAGGTTTATGTAAGTTATTTTAATAAAAAGGAAATTTTTAATCTTTAATATTTTATTAATATATATATATATATATAATAATAAAATAAAAGAATCTTTCATTTCGTATACAGTTACTTGGAATTTGAAAGGGATATTATAATTTAAACGTGGTTAATTCATTAATTATGATAATAATTAGTTTAAATTAATCCCATAAATCCCTTAATTTACATCTAATACGTTTGAAATTCAATAGTTTAACCGAAAAGTTTTTGGTCTGCTTAGGAGTTATGTCAACATTTTATATATATATTATATATATACATAACTACGTCAACATCTTTGAGATTCTAGTTTTTCTTGAAGAACAGAAAAATTACATTTCACACGCACTATTTGTTAGAATAATTTTCCTACAATCATATTTTCAGATTCACTTGGTATCAAAGTGTGATAAGAATAAATTGTGCAAGTGGTAAATTCTTGTTTCTTGATATTTATATAAACTATGGCATAAAATACTGTAAGGCCTTCGGGTCGATTTTATGTTAAATTTTTCGGGATAGACCTTCAGGTTACTATGTTAAATCCTTCGGGATGGACCTTTTGGTCAAAATGTTAAATCCTACGGGATATAGGGATTCTTATGAAATTCCTTGAGCTATTGGAATCGCGACTAATTTGTTTTAAATCTATGAAATGTGGGTGTGTTATGCGAATTTTATGTTTATATCATGTTAATAAGGATATGTAAGTATTTTTACTGAGTGTTTTCAAAATACTCACTCTTATAATATCATTTCAGATTAGAATGGGTCATGTGGACGCGTGGAAGATTAGCCGAGTGATGCTCATGGGGTCGTCAAGTAAACGAAATGATTATTGCGAATTTTATTTTAAGAATAAAATTTATGTTAAATTTCTTGCAAAATGTTTAATAGTTGTTCTTGTATTGTTTGAACATTTGACATTTATGTTAAATTTCGGATTGATGATTAAAAATCATAGTACTTAAAGATTTTTATTTGACGTGAAAACTTTTCTTCACTTAAATTGTTAATTTATAAACATCAACCTATCGAACAAATTTCAATTTGAATAAAAGTATATTTTTAAGAATAAGGAAAAGAGGATTTCTGGTAACACTTCAAATCTGTTTTTTATAAAATAAAAATGAAATAGATTTGGAGGCATTACACCGAAGGATTTAAGATAGAATCGACCCGAAGACCTTAAAGTCTTTTATGCCATAGTTTATATAAATATCAAGAAACAAGAATTTACCACTTGCACAATGCATTCTTACCTCACTTTGATACCAAGTGAATCTGAAAATATGATTGTAGGAAAATTATTCTAACAAACAGTGCGTGTGAAATGTAGTTTTTTTATTCTTCAAGAAAAACTAGAATCTCAAAGATTTGACGTAGTTATGTATATATATACTAGTGTGGATCGTACGCTGCACGATAACCGTTATAATTTTCTTTCAGTAAAGTTAAAATTTAATATTATTCTTTTGTAACTTGTCTGTAATTCAAAATTGGAAGGTATATTTTGTTATAAAGTCTGCTATTCTTGTTTGCTAAGTCCGCAATCACGAAAAGAATAAAGTCGTATCTAGATAAGGCTCCAAAACTGTGGGTGTGATATTTTTCAGTGCCTGCCGTTTTATCTCCAATTAGAATTGCAAGGTAGGAGTGATATAATTGGGTGCAGGTGTACATAAACTCAAAAATGGAGCATTAAAATTTCTAATATCTTTGCTTTAAAAAATTCGAGCTAAGAATCAATAATTGTAAAAACAAAAGTCGTGAATACCACATCTTTAAGTCAAGAAAGTCATTTATAACAGACAAAAAAAAAATATAATTATTTTTAAATTTCGAAGCAACGACACAAGTTAAAGTCATAATTAGATGTAATATAACAAAAAATATTACAATCACTCATAATCCTGAGTAAGCATATATGAAATTTAAAATTACATCATCCTTTCATTTCATAACCATGTCTCAAAACTTCTTCACATCAGACTATATGCAAAAGCTTCATGATACAAAAGTATCATGATACAAAGTATTTATTACAACAGATATCAACTGCAATTTTTCGTCTGTATATTGTCATTATGTCTGAAGAAATTGATTCTATTGGATATGCAAGAACCAAGCATTCTATCTATTTCAGCAAAAAAATTGCAGAATTTAGCCTATGAAAAAAATGTTATAAATTAGAATGTAAGCAGCAATCGTTTGAAATATTGTAATAAAGAATTGATTTATTACTTACCCAGTATTTTCACATTGCAGAGAAGGCATGATTTCTACTTCTATCTTCTTGTTTCTATTTTTCCTTATATTTGTGCTGATGAAAAATGGTGAATATAGTAACAAATATCGGACGACATCTACTGTTGCATTTGCACGTGTAGCGACCCGAATTTTCAAATACAAAATTTCATAACTTAAATTGTGTCGCTACGATATTCCGTCAAATTTTAGAATTTATCTTATGTCCGTCGAATTGTCTAGCAAACAACTAAATTAAGATTTCGAAATGATTTTAAAGTTTAAAATTTCAATATTCACTTATCGAGTCCAATCTCGAACATTTTTAAAAGTATCAAATTCTTATCAGTTTAAATTCAATTTTAATGACCAATATTTTATTTAAAGTCCCATCTTATTTAGTCCAAATTTCCTCTTTTAGTCCAATTTTATTAAATCCAATTAGCCCAAAGAATTATTTCCAGCCCAAACTCTTGGCCCAAACACTTCCTAGGTTTTTGTGCCCTATTACTGTTCATTATCACCGATTTCTCAACCACAGCCTCAACACCTCCCCAACCTCTCCTCGGCACCACAGCAACCGGTCATGTTTACCATCCATTTTTCTACAATTTTGCTAATTAATCAACTGAAAACGTTACACAATCATCACCACCACACTAATGTCTAAATCCTCCAACCTCAATCTATTCTTGCACCCACAGAAACCGGTTCCAGCCTTCCCACCGCCACACCAATCTGCAGGCAGACCATTACCCAAACCCGACAGTGAACACACAATTTCAATCACCATCCCACCGCGGGACCCCATTACCGCCTCAAAGTCGCGCCTGTAGCCACCCAAAACGGCAGCCCCGTCTTGCCAAATCGACCCCTCCACTTCACCAAATTTCACCCAAAATTCAACCACAAAACCAAGAGATAATAAAGCCCAATCACTTACCTCGACCCCACGCACGTTTCGGCCTGACTTCTCGCCGGAAACATCCAAGAAATCGGACCTAGCATTGGTTTTTTTACCTCGGTCGACACCCAAAAAGACCCTCAATCGACCCTTCCCGCCGGCGCCTCCGATTTTGGCCGCCAACACCACCTTCGCCGTCGGTAATTCCCACCTCCCGTCGCCGGCTTCTACTCTCGACCTCCCTGTGCAAATCGAGTGAGAGAGAGATAGAGATAGGATGTTTATATGTATATAATCGATTTTTCAAAATTACTCCTTAAGCCCTAGTTTTTAAAAGTCATCCATTTCAGCCCCCAAAGTTTTAAATATTTATTATTTCAATTTCAAAGTTTTATAAATTGTTTAATTCAGTCCCTATGTTTTAATAAATTTTAAATTAGCCCATAGAATTCCAAAAGTTTATATTCAGCCTTTAAACTTTTAAATTTCAGTTTTAATACTTTTCAATTAAGTCCCTAAAAGTTTTTAAGTTTTAATTAAGACTCAGTATCTTATATTATATTAATTTGGTATTGCTAGACGAGATCGCGGGCAAAGTTTGAAGTATGGTAACATTACAATTGTTCAATTTCCAAGAAAGTTTTCAAGACTTCGAGGTGGGGTTTACATTTAAGCAATTGTGGTTATTTGTCCATGTTAATTCTTGATGTGTGATTTTGATTGTGATATAATGTTTATACCTATGAAAAGGTTGCCAGGGACCATAAATAGGTCCGGGATCGAAATTGGGTCCTTGGGAATGCCTACAGTGCAAAAATTTGCTAAGCTTATATCATGTTGTCAGGGACCGTAAATAGGTCCGAGATCGAAATTTGGGTCCTTGGGAATGCCCACAGTACATATTCTATAGTATGTTGTATGGATATTATGTTCACCACTTGATTGCATATTTGGACTTGACTTAGACTGATTGATGTATCTCCACAGAGTATAATTCGTTATGCTCACCCCACTATTTTTCCAACATTTCAGGTTAAGGAGCTTGGCAGGGCAAGGCAACGAGCGGGGCAATTTTAATTTAATAATAGAACTTTTGAATTACAAGTTTTGAAACAAGAAATTTTAAATAGTCGATTTCCATTTTGATACTTAAACATTGAATTGTGGTATCTTTGCAAATGTCGGTTTTTGCTAATCATATTTGGTATTGACTCTTGGATGTGAGGGAAATTATTGAAATGATGTTTTCGCATTTTGTTTTAAATTGCTATGGATAAAATATATGCATGCCTTCGCATTGTGGCGACTTTTGAAAATATTTAATTACAGGTTACTTTGACTTAAGTAACGCCTCGAGTTATTAGTAAATTTGGGGCGTCACAGTATGGTATCAGAGCACGGTTCTACCTTTCTATAGACTTGTGAAATTTTGTAAAAAAAGTGTTTAGTATTTAATTTAAATGCTACCCGCTCTTGCCGCGCCACGCCTACTCCGAAAAGGTAAAATGTTTAGCAAATTTTATTTGAATTGATTGTTACAGCAGAAATTGATTATAAACTGCTGGATACCATGAATTTATTATATAACTGCATCTGAAATTGATTGTTACAGCAGAAAGTTACATGAGAATAAAATTTTGCTATAGTTGATGCAGTTTGAAATGTTTGAAAGTTTGTATCCAGTACATGTTATAAAATTTCCATGACTTATTATGTTTGGGAGTTGAACTTGTGATGTGAAGTATAAAAAAAAATTTGGAAATTATAAATTTAGTTCTCGGAATTAGGCTAAAACATGAAGTAACCCATTTCAGTAGAAATTACCTTCGGAATTGATATGCCAAAAGGAACGCATGAGATAGAGATGTGGGAAGAACTATTTGTGGAAATTTCAATAGGAGAACATATTTCGGATTATAGATATTGGTTGCAATTTTATTATTTGTTTTCCTTTTGAAAATTTTGAGATAATAATAAAATTTACTTTTAGCTCTACTGTGATTTTCTATGATTTTTCCTTTTTAGATTTTATTATTCCTCAATGGCCATTGTGAATTTCCAACTTAGTGGATGCTGAGACAAATGTTGTTGTGATTTAGGGAAATGTCTCGTAGAACAAATCGAGTTCCTGCGAATCGGGCTACTGCAAGACAAGCTACCCCAGGCCAGGCTGCTACTGGCGATGCGGGAAATAATTCATTAAGGGATCTCGTTAATGCTCTTCAGGGACTCATTCAGCAACAAGCCCCAACAGCTCCACGAAATGCCCCTAATCCACAGGCTAATGCAGACAACACTAGCATGGTTGTTGAACAGTTTTGCCGATATAAGCCACCAACATTCAATGGTCGAACATGACCCCTAGCTGTAGAGGAATGGCTAAGGGCATTAGAACGGATCTTTAAACATATAGCCTGTTCGGACGCTCAGAAAGTGTCATGTGCTGTGTTCCAGCTTGAAGAGGAAACAAATCATTGGTGGGAATCATATCAGCACACCAGAACTGAGGCACAGCAACTTGAATTGACATGGAATGGATTCAAAGAATTAATAATACAGAGGTATTTTCCCCAGTCTTTCCGGGATCAGAAAGAAACGGAGTTCCTTGAACTGAGACAGGGAAGTATGTCCGTGGTGGAATATGAAACAAGATTCAACCAGTTGTCCAGGTATGCTATCCATCTGGTTGACACAGATATCAAGAAGGCCAGAAGATTCGAAAGGGGCTTACGCCTAGAAATTGGAGGAATCATGGCAGGATTGGGACTCACTACCTATGCCGAAGCAATTGAGCGAGCACAAGCTATATCCTCTCGCTTAAACCTGGAAAAGACTACTCAGAAATCCGCAGAGGCACCAGTGAAAAGGAAATGGGACAGTCAGAATATGGGCAAAGACAGATATCAGAACAAGAAGGGAAAATCATGGGAAAAAATGGAGGAAAAGGCTAGCACTGAGAAACCTATATGCCCGAAGTGTGATAAGCATCACCATGGTGAGTGTTTACTCGGGAAGGAGATGTGCTTCAGATGTAAGAAACCCGGTCATTTTGCTGGTGAATGTCCTGAATTCAAGGGTAAGGAAGATGCCAGGAAGGGAAAGGCTCGAGTTTTCGCTTTAACTCAGAATGAGGCAGAGAAAGATCCAGATGTGATGACAGGTATTCTATCAGTATTCAATATACCTGCTATTGTTTTGATTGATTCCGGTGCTACCAATTCTTTCATCTCTGCTAGTCTTCATGCTAAGATTGGGAATGTATGTGAAAGTGTGAATGATGTCTTAGAAGTTAGTATCCCTTCAGGTGAAACTATTATCACTAATCTGATGTCGAAAACTGTTAAGTTTGAAATAAATGGGAAGAACTTAGAGGCTGACTTGTACTTAATAGACATGAGGGACTTTGATATCATTTTAGGCATGGACTAGCTTAGTTACAATCATGCTACGATTAAGTGTCATGAGAGGGAGGTGCTCTTTCAGAAACCAGGAGAATGTGAATTTACCTTCTTCAGGACAAAAGTCAAAATCAGGCCCCGTGTCATATCAGTGTTGAAAGTACAAAGGATGTTGAGAAAGAGTACAAATCAAGGATATCTAGTGAGCATCACTAGTGTTCAGGCAACTGAGGTAACTGTTACAAATGTACCAGTTGTGCGTGATTTTGTGGATATATTTCCAGAAGACCTAGTTGGTATTCCACCAGATAGACAATTGGAATTCATGATTGATTTGGTACCTGGAGCTGCACCTATATCTAAAGCACCCTACAGGATGGCACCGAAGGAACTTCAGGAGTTGAAGGTGCAACTACAAGAACTGTTGGATAAAGGATTTATTCGACCGAGTGTATCGCCTTGGGGAGCACCGGTTCTGTTTGTGAAAAAGAAAGATGGATCAATGAGGATGTGTATTGACTACAGGGAATTGAATCACCTCACAGTTAAGAATAAGTATCCTTTACCACGAATAGAAGATTTGTTCGACCAATTAAAGGGTGCCGTTGTATTCTCCAAAATTGATTTGAGGTCAGGTATCATCAGTTGAAGGTTAAGGACGGTGATATACCAAAAACTGCATTTAGGACTCGATACGGACATTATGAATTCACTGTGATGCCATTCGAGTTAACTAATGCACCAGTTGTCTTCATGGACTTAATGAACCGAGTATTTCATCAATACTTGGATCGGTTTGTAATTGTCTTTATTGATGACATTCTGATTTATTCAAGGGACAAGGAACAACATGAGGAGCATCTCAATATTGTATTACAGACACTTCAACAGGAAAGGTTGTATGCAAAATTCAAGAAGTGCGAATTCTGGTTTGACCGAATTGGTTTTCTTGGACATGTGGTTACCGTAGATGGTATTGAAGTTGATCCAGCCAAGGTTGATGCTGTCACTAATTGGAGGGCACCAACTAATATAAATGAAGTTCGTAGTTTCTTGGGATTGGCTGGCTATTATCGAAGGTTTATCGAAGGATTTTCAAAAATTGCTGGACCAATGACCCAGTTGACCAGGAAGGGAGTGAAGTTTCAGTGGACAGAAAAGTGCGAGAAGAGTTTTCAAGAATTGAAACAAAAATTGGTATCTGCACCAGTTTTGGCTATTCCAGAAGGGTCAGACGGTTTTGTAATATATAGTGATGCATCGAAACAAGGTCTAGGATGCGTACTGATGCAGCATGGAAAAGTGATTGCATATGCCTCTAGACAGTTGAAGCCACATGAGCAGAACTACCCTACACATGACTTGGAATTGGCTGTTGTAGTTCATGCTTTAAAAATATGGCGACACTATTTATATGGTAGTAAGTGTGAGATATACACAGACCATAAGAGTTTAAAGTATTTCTTCACTCAGAAAGAATTGAATATGATACAGAGAATGTGGTTGAAGTTAGTTAAAGATTATGACTGTACTATCCATTACCATCCTAGCAAGGCCAATGTTGTTGCTGATGCACTTAGCCGGAAAGGTAAAGGACAGTTAGCTGCCTTAACCAGTCAAGAACAATTGATCAAGGATTTTGCCAACATGAGACTTAAAGTTGTAGCTCCCCCACATCATACATCTGCAATTATAGCTACTTTGATTGTTCGACCGACGCTCAGAGACAGAATTAAAAAAGCTCAGGGTAAAGATAAATTTTTGTACAAGATTAAGGACCGAGTACTCGCTGCCAGTATTAAAGGTTTTGAAGTTTCAACTGATGACACTCTTATATTCAAGGGAAGACTGTGTGTACCGAAGGATGAAGCCTTGAGGAAGGAAATTTTAGAGGAAGCACATTTTTCACCTTATATTGCACACCCAGGAGGTACGAAGATGTACCAAGATTTGCGAATAATTTATTGGTGGAGAAACATGAAGAGGTCAATTGGCTTATTTGTTGAGAAGTGCATGACTTGCCAACAAGTTAAAGCTGGACATCAACGTCCGTCTGGAATGTTGAACCCACTTGAAATCCCAGAATGGAAGTGGGAACACATAACAATGGATTTTGTCGTGGGACTTCCTAGATCAGTTAGAGGTCATCAAGCTATATAGGTCATAGTTGATCGTTTGACAAAATTTACTCATTTTCTACCAGTGAAGATGACTTTCAGTTTAGACCAGTATGCTCAGTTGTACATCAGAGAAATTGTAAGATTGCATGGTGTACCAGTTTCTATAGTGTCAGACAGGGATTCTAGATTTACATCCAAGTTCTAGGAAAGCTTGCAAACAGCTATGGGAACTAGATTGAAATTCAGTACAGCATATCATCCACAGACATATGGACATTCAGAGAGAACTATACAGACTTTAGAGGATATGTTGAGAGCTTGCGCTTTAGACCTTGGTGGTAACTGGGAAATGCATTTACCTTTGGTTGAGTTTGCATATAACAATAGTTTCCAGTCTACCATTGGCATGGCACCGTATGAAGCTCTTTATGGCAGAAAGTGCAGATCACTAATCCATTGGGATGAAGTTGGTGAGAAGAAAGTTTTGGGTCCCGAAATAGTGGAACAGACTGTAAAGGTTGTGGAGAAGATCAGAAAAAGGATTAAAACAGCACAAGACAGACAGGAAGTCTTATGCTGACAAGCGACGAAAGGAACTACAGTTTGAAGTTGGTGAAAAAGTGTTCCTTAAAGTGGCACCCATGAGAGGAGTAGTAAGGTTCGGAAAGAAAGGGAAACTTAGACAAAGATTTATTGGACCTTTTGAAATCTTGGAAAGAGTTGGAAACGTAGCCTATAGGTTGGCTTTACCACCAGAATTATCAGCAGTACATAATGTTTCTCACATCTCAATGTTAAGGAAATATGTCCATGATCCGGACCACATTGTTAATTATGCATCATTGGATGTTAACAAGGATATGACATATGAGGAAACTCCTGCAGTTATACTTGAGAGGAAAGTTTATACATTAAGGAACAAAGATATCCCTTTAGTTAAAGTCCAATGGAATGGACATGGTAGAGAAGAGGCAACTTGGGAAAGAGAAGATGAGGTTTTAGCCAAATATCCAGACATTCTCAAATCAAGTAAGTTTAATTTCGAGGACGAAATTTATTTAAGTGGGGAAGGTTGTAGCGACCCGAATTTTCAAATACAAAATTTCATAACTTAAATTGTGTCGCTACAACATTCCGTCAAATTTTAGAATTTATCTTGTGTCCGTCGAATTGTCTAGCAAACAACTAAATTAAGATTTCGAAACGATTTTAAAGTTTAAAATTTCAATATTCACTTATCGAGTCCAATCTTGAACATTTTTAAAAGTATCAAATTCTTATCGGTTTAAATTCAATTTTAATGCCCAATATTTTATTTAAAGTCCCATCTTATTTAGTCCAAATTTCCTCTTTTAGTCCAATTTTATTAAATCCAATTAGCCCAAAGAATTATTTCCAGCCCAAACTCTTGGCCCAAATACTTCCTAGGTTTTCGTGCCCTATTACTGTTCATTATCACCGATTTCTCAACCACAGCCTCAACACCTCCCCAACCTTTCATCAACACCACAGCAACCGATAAGGTTTACCATCCATTTTTCTGCAATTTTGCTCAATAATCAACTGAAAACGTCACACAATCATCACCACCACACCAATGTCGAAATCCTCCAACCTCAATCTATTCTTGCACCCACAGAAACCGGTTCCAGCCTTCCCACCGCCACACCAATCTGCAGGCAGGCCATTACCCAAACCCGACTGTGAACACACAATTTCAATCACCATCCCACCGCCGGACCCCATTACCACCTCAAAGCCGCGCCTATAGCCACCCAAAACGGCAGCCCCATCTTTCCAAATCGACCCCTCCACTTCACCAAATTTCACCCAAAATTCAACCACAAAACCAAGAGATAATAAAGCCCAATCACTTACCTCGACCCCACGCATGTTTCGGCATGACTTCTCGCCGGAAACATCCAAGAAATTGGACCTAGCCTCGGTTTTTTTACCTCGGTCGACACCCAAAAAGACCCTCAATCGACCCTTCCCGCCGGCGCCTCCGATTTTGGCCGCCACCACCACCTTCGCAGTCGGCAATTCCCACCTCCCGTCGCCGGCTTCTACTCTCGACCTCCTTGTGCAAATCGAGTGAGAGAGAGATAGAGATAGAGATAGGATGTTTATATGTATATAATTGATTTTTGGAAATTACTCCTTAAGCCCTAGTTTTTAAAAGTCATCCATTTCAGCCTCCAAAGTTTTAAATGTTTATTATTTCAATTTCAAAGTTTTATAAATTGTTTAATTCAGTCCCTATGTTTTAATAACTTTTAAATTAGCCCATAGAATTCCAAAAGTTTATATTCAGCCTTTAAACTTTTAAATTTCAGTTTTAATACTTTTCAATTAAGTCCCTAAAAGTTTTTAAGTTTTAATTAAGACTCAGTATCTTATATTATATTAATTTGGTATTGCTAGACGAGATCGCGGGCAAAGTGTGAAGCACGGTAACATTACAATTGTTCAATTTTCAAGAAAGTTTTCAAGACTTCGAGGTGGGGTTTACATTTAAGCAATTGTGGTTATTTGTCCATGTTAATTCTTGATGTGTGATTTTGATTGTGATATAATGTTTATACCTATGAAAAGGTTGCCAGGGACCATAAATAGGTCCGGGATCGAAATTGGGTCCTTGGGAATGCCTACAGTGCAAAAATTTGCTAAGCTTATATCATGTTGTCAGGGACCATAAATAGGTCCGAGATCGAAATTGGGTCCTTGGGAATGCCCACAGTACATATTCTATAGTATGTTGTATGGATATTATGTTCACCACTTGATTGCATATTTGGACTTGACTTAGACTGATTGATGTATCTCCACAGAGTATAATTCGTTATGCTCACCCCACTATTTTTACAACCTTTCAGGTTAAGGAGCTTGGCAGGGCAAGGCAACGAGCGGGGCAATTTTAATTTAATAATAGAACTTTTGAATTACAAGTTTTGAAACAAGAAATTTTAAATAGTCGATTTCCATTTTGATACTTAAACATTGAATTGTGGTATCTTTGTAAATGTCGATTTTTTGCTAATTATATTTGGTATTGACTCTTGGATGTGAGAGAAATTATTGAAATGATGTTTCCGCGTTTTGTGTTAAATTGCTATGGATTTTTAAAATATATGCATGCCTTCGCATTGTGGCGACTTTTGAAAATGTTTATTTACAGGTTACTTTGACTTAAGTAACGCCTCGAGTTATTAGTAAATTTGGGGCGTTACAGCACGTTTCAAGATTTCTTGTGGCATATGAGTAGTGTGGCTACAATCATATATCTTAAATTTCCACTCGCGAAAATTTACGTGAAAGAGATACCAGTCATTGCCTTCATATGAAGATGGAATCAGCAGATAATTGCAGTGTACCCATGGACGACCAGCCATTGGTATTTTGTCAAGTACATATTCGTAAAAATACTAACATCAAGAAAACGTTGGTCTTTCCTTTGAACTCCTTCTTTTATGAGTTTCTTTGTTCTGAAATGCTTAATGCATTCTTTGTCAAAGCGAAAATCAAGAATTGCATACTCTTTTGAAACAAGACTGCACTTTCTCAACAGTGTTAATTCCACTTCAAGATGCTGATAATAAATAAACGTAAATTAGATATAGGAATTATGTAAATTAAATATAGGAAGTAGGCTAAATTAATTTTACTAACTTTAATACTGATGTCTTTTGTTATATCCATTATACTCTCCAGTGTATCTCTTCTGTAGAAATCGTCATCTCCAGCACTCCAATACTCACTGCATAACATAATTACAATTAGTTTCACAAGAAGTAAAATTAAAATAATGAAGTTATTTAAATTATTTACCTGGGTAAATTTTTCGATATCCAATCTCTAATTTCTTCATATCTCAACATAGAATAGTCTTCTCAAGGAAAGCTCTTTGAAAATTGTATTTTTGTTGCTGTAGCTTTCTTATCTTTTTGGAACTTTTCAACACTTTCAGCACGTTGAGATGTTCAAGTTTTATGGAGACAAACATCTTCATGAAGAGAAGCTATAGCAGTTTGCATGTTTGATTGCGACTATGATAACGTATTGAGTATACTACTATTTTCTTCATCGATATATGATGTTAGAGAAGTCAAACCGTCGTTGAAGTAATCTTGCTGCGAGTTGTGCTGCTGTTGAAACCATTCCTGAATTGCTTGGTAGTGATTTCTTGCTTCAATTTTAAAGGTATTGCACAAATTTGATATATCTTATGCCACATGTTGCCTGTGTATGTTGAGCATTTTCTTTGTGTCTTCTCTAACATGTTGATGTATGTTAAGCATTTCCTCCATGTCTTCTCTAGCATGTTGTCTATGTATGTTAAAGTTCTCCTCAATTTCTTCTTTTGTGACATAATTGGAAGAATAACTTGAGCCAACTCCAACCGAAGTATATGTAATAGGATGAGTGTCACTGACAGTTTGTTGTTGTAGATGATTGCTGATTTCTCTCCTTACAATACTATCCAATATGCTATACTTATTGTCATGTGGTAATACAAGAGATGTATACCACGGTTGGTGCACCTCTTCTTCATTAGCATCTAAGATTGGAAACACTTGAATCTATGGATTTATTCGAAAAAAATGTAAAAATAAATGCGTAATCTAAATAAATAACTATAATAAATTAACAAAATTACCTTTTTGGTTGCTAAAAACTTTTTAACTATTTTTTCTGTTAAAAATTTATTGAGCTTCCATCTATGCATTCTTGGAACTTGTGCTGTATTGTATCTACGGTGACCAATTTTTTCTCCAATTCGTGGAAAGACTTCATATATCCAATACTAAAAGAATATAAAGATTAGATATCATATATAAATTTACAGAAAGACCAGTCTAACTGTAAGTGAATAAAAAAAAAACTTGGAACGCATGTGGATATCCACGCATCTTCGTGATTTTGTTGTAGTCTGTGTAGTCTTTCAACTTAGGATTGTTGCAGTGAGTGTAGTAAAACAAAGTAGGTTGTACGACCCCAAGGATACTGTATGAAGCTGTTAACATCCTCAACCATGCTTAGAGTTTTATAATCAATAGTTCTTCCTGTAGGTTTCAACACGTATTCTACAAACATAACCAATCCGAGCTTAAATTTGTCATCTCGATTATCACAGAGATGAAATGCTTGAAAAAGCATTGCCATGGTAATTTTCTTTGTACCATTAAAATATTGATTTCGAAGCCTATTGTTATTGCAGTTGAGATAAAGCGATATCTGCTGACAAGGTAAGCCTGTGATAAGACAAAACTCTTACAAATCGAAGCGTACAAACTTGTCTTTGAAATTCACCCAAAATTCATTGTTTTTACCGCAATGTAGAAGTCTAAGAATGAATTCATGAACTAATTTACTACTGAATTGTTGTTTTTCCTTTGCTCTATAGATCATTTCATATATAAATCCATGAAAATTACTACACAATAATGACGTTTCTTCATCTGCATCAATGACTTCTACAAAATCTTTAAGAAATCGATAATTTGGAAATTGAGGGCCTATTCTCTTTGCCATTTTCAAGCCGTTTTCAGTTTTAGATTTTCAAAAATAGCCAAAATGCGTTCTCTTTCCTATTTTCGAAAACGCATTTTTGAAAACAAAAAAAAAATTCTGAAGGAAACTGAAAATGTCAAAAACCCATTTTGGGACTTTTGGACGAAAACACGGGAAATTTTAAAAACACGCGAAACGCCTCATTTTGGTAAACCTAATGCGTGAGAGACTCACCCCTTCCTTCCTCAACAGAGTGTTCCCACCTCCCGCCGCCTTCACTACCTGAATCGAGCACCACCCGCCGCCTACACTACCTTAATCGACAGCCAATCGAAGCCCCCTAACATCCCTCTTCAACTCTTGTGATCTTCTTGGCCATAGGGTTGCAAAAATACCCCCAATCACCACCCAAAACCTCGTGACTATTGACAGTTTTTGCCATATTTGAAGCACCATCGGCCACCGTTTCTTGCCGGACCACCACAATTCGACTACTCTCAACCAGGCGCATCCAGTATCACCGTGGGCATCCTGCAATTTCTGTCCAGAATCCAGTGATTTTTGTGGAACTAGTCGACTGCCGCTTGTGAAATCTTCAATCGGGCTTTTCATTCTCGAAGCTAAACTCCAAATTACAGTCTACAATACTCGGCAGGTATTGGTCTTCCCTACTCCGTCTCTCTTAATTCAATTTTTAGTTTGCATTTATCTCATATTTCGATTTAGATCTTGTGTTAAGTTGATGGATTGTTTGATGAATTTTAGTTGATTACGAAGAAAAATCTGTTTCTCAACAGCGGAGAGAAAGTTATCGTTAGATCTGAGGTAATTTCCTAATTGTCGTTTGAGTTTGCGTTTCAATGTCTGTGTGAGTATGGTAATGGCCGAATGGATACGTTTCAATCCTTTTTTTTAAATTTGCTAAGACATAGAACTAGTTTATGTAGAAACATGGTTTTCTTGAGGAAAGAATTCATGATAATCCTTGCATTTCATATCAGTTTGATTTCTGTTTTTAAATTTGCTATGACATAGAATTTGTTTATGTAGAAACATGGTTTTCTTGAATGAAAGAATTCATACTTACAGAGTAAACATACTTGTGTCTTTCACATGCATGAGATATAAGGATCTAACTGAATGCTTGATTCTTAATTCCATGTTTATATGTGCTTGGTCTATCCGTTTGAATTGCAAGGCCTTCTTTCCTATTTGAGTTTCCAGCTTCTTAATGGATGGTTTTTGGTTGTGATAGTTTCTCTCATACTTAAACATATACTTGTTATTCTTATGTATGAATTGGCTAAGAACTTCTCCAATGATGGTTTTCTCTCTTGTTGAGCACATGTGAGATTGTTGCTATTCTGATTGTAGTTGAATGGGAAGTTAGCATAATTCTCCCACGCAAACCCCAGCCCCTACCCCTCATTCACATGAACTATATTTATTTTAATAGTTTGGATGCATTTGCGTTTCTACAACTTTATTAGTAATTTCTTCCGGTCATACATTTAAGCACAATTATATCATTTGTAGTGGAAAAGTATGTTATTTATTTGATCATGTATTCTTTAATTTGTCAAAGTTAGATTTGTTATTTGTCCTACTTCTTTCCTTAGTTCCATGTAGATTTACTTTGACGCTGCAATGGTTTTCTTGCATCATTGTTGTTGCCTTTGTGCATATAGTTTTGAGTTAGAGAATGTTTAATTAATAGCAGATGTTTGAATCAATTAGAAGATAAGTAGCAGATTCTTCAATTTTCACCACTCATGGTTTCATCAATGTTAAATAAAATAGTAAATCTACTTATGATTTTAGGATTTTCTTTTTGGTTTTCTGAAGTTGCTTTTCAGAAAAATATAGAGAGCCACTTTCGCCCTTATATTTTCGGCAGGGAAGCTGGGAAATAAATAAACGCCAAGTCAACTAAAGAAATATAATTTATCTACTCTGCCCTAAATATAGTTCTGCAATAGGAATGTTTAACTAATTTTTTTTCTTAAGCTTAGAGCTGTGAGACTATAAACAGACCAAATGAAGACCCTACTTAAAATACTATATTCAAAAACAAAAAATAAAAATAAAATCCTACTTGGCGTAATGAAACCCTACTTAAAATCAAAAACAAAAAATGAAAAATGAAAACCTAAGCAGAAATTCATGTTCCCGCTCTTGCTCGGCGATCTTCTTCCTTCTTTACACATTTGTTGTCTCAAGAACCTTTCCATTAACATGAACTTTCGACTTGAAGAGTGTTGGATTTGTTGATAATTCCTCTGTCTCGTATGTGGGCAAGGGTAGCAACTTTCTTTGAAGGTATTCTTGTAACTCATTCTTATGATTGGAACCTGTAGAAAAAACACAAGTGAGTGATTGAATTTTGAATAGAAGACAGAAGAAAATTAGATAGATTCACAAATACCGGAAACTGGATAATACTATGAAATTAATAATTGTCCAATTCAATACAACTCTTGTATGCTTCCTTTAGTTAATTTTATAATGAATAAACTTGCTATCGAAACTGATTTACTTCAAAAGGGAAAAGTAGAAAAGGCTGAAAGTACAAAATAATTGAAACGGTGAAAATTATAGTTGTTTCACTCAGAATTACTAAACTGGTAAGGAAATAATTCTGAGTCACATTGCCCTTTTTATTCAATATAGCTTCAACATGGGTGGTCACAGAGTTTGGAACAAGGAACCAATGTCATGGTCGGATGATAATGAACGCACTTTTATCGAAATTCTTTATGAGAGAGTTAAATCAAATGCATTGCAATGTTCAACATTTACGAAAGACGTATGGGGCAGGATCAATGAAACTATGATAACTTCAACAAAAATGGATTACGGTATAGATAGATTGAAGGGAAAGTGGAATCGCTTACGTAAGATTCATCATATGTTCTCTGAACTTTTGGGACATACTGGTGCTACATGGGATTCAAATACTAACAAAGTAAATGCTGCAGAGGAAGTTTGGTAACACTATTATACAGTACCTTTATGTTATGAATAATATATTTTGTCAGTAGTTTTTTTTTTATTTCATTGAACATTATAATAATGCGGCTTCTTTTCTCAATGGCAGATCAACAAATCGGAGTACAGACTATTCAGGAAGGAAGGATGTAAACACTATCACATTCTTGGGGAGATATTTAGCGGGACGACAGCTACTGGAGGATTAGGAGCTGCTTCCACTCAGCTTCCAAACACATCAGAGGAAGAAAGGCAGATGGAAGATAATTTTTTGAACAGGGGGTGCATGTAAGTGTGGAACACGATGAAGTCCATGAGATTTCAAATACTCGTCGTCGTGAAGAAATTGATACATCTGGTAGAAGCCGAAGAAATGAACCTAAGATCAGTAAAACTGACAAACTTAAGGCCTGCATGGCACATTGGTCAGAGAATGTTAGCAATAGAATGAAGAAACCGAACTTCGAAAAATGTACTTAAAAGAAAAGCTTGCAAAGATGCAAGAAAAATCAAGTTCTCAATCTGAACATGAAGTAAACAGTCCGGATCGTTATTCAACTGTGTGTTGCATGGCCATTTTGAACCAAATGGATGGGTTGTCCGATGAGGTTTATTTGAAAGCAATATCGGCATTTAAAAATTTCGATTTCAGTGTGTCATTTGTGGAGATGCCTGAAGCAATGAGAGGCCCTATTTTGATGCTACTTTGAATTAAGTTTGTTAGTGTAATTTCTCTGTGGTCTGTTATAATTATGAAGTGACTGTCTGACATACTGTTTTATGTTTCATAGCTTGAAGTAGTTTTTTCCTGCATTGGTGATGATGTAATGTTTTTTGAACTTCGAACTTAGTGATGTTGTTGGATGTAGAACTGATGTTCAATGTTATTTTTATTTATGAATGCCTGGTTGCTTGTTTACATCCTTAAACACAATGAATGCATGATTACTTGTGTTGTTTTTAACACAAAATGATGTGAATTTTTTTGTTTGTTCAGAATATGGCTAGTTCTTCAAATGTGGATGTGTATGATGATTCTGATGATGAAGATTTTAGTGATGACGATTTGTTATTTTCGGATGATTTTGACTCACGTATTGGTGATGTAATGTTATTAAATTGTTTTATTGCCCACAAAGGAAGTTCCATCAGCAGGACACCTTGTAGAACATCACAGCTTACGGGACATATGTACGTGCTCGAAATTTTGAATGGACATCCTGACGTGTGCTATCAGAATTTTCATATGCAGCAACATGTGTTCATGGATTTCTGTGATACATTGAAACATAAAGGACTGTTGCAAGATGGAAAAAAAGTCACCGTGGAGGAGGGTGTTGCTATGTTTTTTTATGATTATAGGGCACACTACATGGTATAGTATTATTGGTGATAGGTTTCAGCATTCAGACAACACGATACACAAATGGTTTAAGCGAGTTGTTAGAGCTTTTTGTTCATTTGGCACTGAGATAATATGTTCGCCAAATCAAGACACTATCCATGAGCGGATTGCACACAAATATCCTTTCTTTAAGGATTGTATAGGTGCAACAGATGGAACACATATTGCAGGTTGGGCACCTGCATTGAAGCAAACATCTTTTCGTGGAAGGAAAACAACTGTGACTCAAAATGTAATGCTGACATGTGATTTTGAAATGAGATTCACATTTGTGTATTCTAGCTAGGAAGGTACGGCAAATGATTCCCGAGTATTCGTTGATGCAGTTACAAGAAGAGCGAACAACATTCCAATGCCACGTGGAGGTATTTTATTACACTTAATCATATTTTTAATGCGAATATATGTATAGTGTCATATCATGTATGTTTATTTTTTTATGTTGTAGAAAAATTTTACCTGGTCGATTCGAGCTATCCAAACATGCCCGGATTTCTTGCCCCTTATCGAGGTCAAAGATATCATATGCGTGATTACGTTGGGCAGGGAAGAGTACGTCGAAAGGAAGAATTATTCAACTGTAGACATTCTCGTGTCATAACATTATAGAACGTTACATTGGAGTTTTAAAGGTGAGATTTCCTATTTTGAAGTTAATTACCAATTATCCACTGAGTAGGCGAAGACAAATCCCTACTGCATGTTGTGCCATAAACAATTTTATTCGTCAGGAGCACGCTTTAGATAGGTTTTTCGCTGAGTTTTCAGAAGAGAATATGGTATTTCATGATATACCGAAGTCAAGTCAAGATCAATAAGTCATACATTTTGATGCTAGTCAGACAGCTCAAATGGGACAAGTCAGAGATGAAATTGCTACACAAGTGTGGAATGACTACTCGAGACGTCGTACATGAGTAATCGGATTCATTTTATATTTTGTTTAGTGTTTATTTGTTTTGTCATGACATGTAAACTTGTAATCATATCTATTCAAATGTGTTGCTAAATTTAATTTAGGTTGTGTTTTTATATTTTTTTTTTAAAAAGTATCAACATTAACAAACTTCAAAATGTATATGTTATTTAATACAATATTAACAGTAAACTATTAAAATTAATTGAATAATCGGATTTATTGAATAAAATATTTTAAAAATGTTTATTATCGAAATGTATATGTTATTTTATTGAAAGAGGAAAAATATTTAAAAATTCATAAATATTTCATATTTATATGTTATTTTATACTACATTAACATTAAACTATTAAAATTAAATGAATAATCAGATTTCTAGAATAAAATATTATAAAAATAAAATTTCACAAATTTATATGTTATTTTAATATATGGAAAAATATTTCATGATTTAAAGATATTTCAAATTTCAAAGAAATTTCAGGTTTATAATATATTTAATAATATAATAACATTAAGCAATTAAAATTAATTGAATAATCAGATTTCTTGAATAAAATATTATCAAATAATATTCTCAAAAAGTTCAAAGAGAATGCGTTTTGTGTTTTGTGTTTTGAGAAACTGTTTTTCAAAATGATAAAGAGAACGCATTTGTAGTAATTTCAAAACAGACACTAAAAACACAAAACACAAAACGTTTTTCAAAACTTAAAACACAAAACTAAAACACGAAAAGAACGCCCCCTGAGTGATTGTGGCAGAAAACTATTCATCTGATGATAATATATACTGCAAAGACATCTGCCAATAATCATCGAATTAAATTTAAATCCTGTGATTAGCATTAACAATTTCATCGCATAATGCTTATTATTTCTTTTGATTAAATAAAATGTTAATATTAGATTTGGATTTCGATTAATACATTAAAATTATTCTATCAAATCAAGCATATGGCAGCTAGTGTTTAGCACTTCTGTATAATTCGCCACAAACTTTCAATTGTAGTTTTCAATTTCCAAGATTCGCTTCCATTTCTTTATTATGCTTTTGACAATATTTTATTGACTTGAACAAAGACAACAATCTCAAACTTAAATTTTCCTTCTAAATGCTTAAATTTTGAAAGGTAGTTACAAGTCTTAACAAAAATGGAAGGCAATTTTTCAAACATAAAGGATTGATAAAGTTATCTTCTCTATTTAGCTTGTCTAAAATTATATAAAATCTGGTTTTGGTAAGTCACAAGGTTATCATATTTGTGCTTCAATTGGTGTTTGCTGCTTTTTATTTTTTTGGGTTGGCGGCAACGAAGTGCCGACTAATGATACAAACAAAATCATTTGAATGAGTGACTGAAAGATGCCGGCATATTAACACCCCAAGCATTTAAACCAGTATTTTCCAGCACCAACATTAGGATTGTTTATATGACTGGAAACCAAAGTAAAAGAGAAAAATTGTTCATATACTATGCATTTGAGCACGATAAACAATATTGAAGAAGATATTTCACAGTTATAGGCATTCAAACCATAATCTTATCTATTCTTCTCCCATTTTCCGGCAGTAAAAGGAAAGTGGAAATCAAGTATTCACATAATATAAGAAACACATAAATTTTACTTGTATCGAATGACACGCACTTGGCAGCTAAGTATAATCGATATTAACTTCAATTTGTAACACGTGTAAGACTAAAAAATCTTGTTACCTTAGGCTAGTGAAACTTAAAGTTAAAACTAACACAGCAACCACAATGTATTTCGTTAAAACGTGCAAATTAAAATTGCAGAGTATAGGTAAACAAAAATAATTAAATTCAGTCCATAAATATTCCTAAAATGACACTAGAAGTTATAGCAAACAAAGTTTATGGAAATAAAAATTGGATTACATTATTGACAAGCTTTTCAAGAATACCTCGTATATTATATGCTTAAACTATAACATAATTCACAGGAGATAACTGGGGAAGAGTCATAAGTTGGAAAACAAAAATAGTTATTGATAGCACAATACTTTCAATCGAATAACACAATTCTAACAGAGAAATTTAACCGTCAATTTTTATTTGGTAACTGACAGTCCTTTTCTGACTTACTACTACTACTACGGGAAATATCAGTGGAGGTAGGCAAGCTGCTGGAAATACTATTAGAAATTTGAAACCATGTTAAATGAAAGCTTATTGAGGCAATTTTTCGAACACCTTGCATGCATATATTATTGGTGATTAAGATTGGGACCTAAAATAATGTAAATCCAGCCAAATGAGACACAATCACATTCAAGTAATACACAACTACCTATACCCAACTCTCCACAATTTAATTGAGTAACAACACGATAGACATGGTTTTAAAAATTAAGCTTGAAGACTTACTTTGAAGAATATGAAGATGAAGGTGTTGTGCTTCCGAGCGTGTAGATCGAGTTTTCCGGTGTATAGTGAAGAGCGTCGTCGTGTTGTGTTGGACACAGCAAAGGTCGTGAGATGTCAGAGAAGGGTTGCAGGAGTGTTGGGTGAGGAGGTTTTGTTGAGTGGTTAGAAATTAAGAATTTAATATATATTGTTGGGTTTTTAATGGATATCTTAAACTTTCGATTAATCAAGAATTTCATAAATCAAATGCACCAGCAAGAGAAGAGAAAAATGACTTAATTTTGGACTTACCGGATTTTCATTACACTTACCGTATTTGGGATATTTACAGTGAAATACGGTAAGAACATGAACTTACCGTATATGGCTTTCACCACTTACTGTATATTGACTTATTTCCACGAAATACGGTATTGGACTTACCGAATTTTCCTTGCACTTACCATATTTGGGATATTTACACTGAAATACGGTAAGAACATGAACTTACCGTATTTGACCTTTACCACTTACCGTATACTGACTTATTGCCACGAAATACGGTATTGGACTTACCAGATTTTCCTTGCACTTACCGTATTTGGGATATTTACACTGAAATACGGTAAGAACACGAACTTTCGTATATGACCTTTACCACTTACTGTATATTGACTTATTGCCACGAAATACGGTATTGAGTCAAAAACAGCAGAAAAAACACACAGCAAGAAACGGATTTAGAACAGGAAGATTGATCTTCCTCAGCCTTTATTAACCAAGACTAAACATGATTTACAAACTTGAAATCATCATAAAGTTTTACACAGATTTACAAAAGTTTAACCCTCTTATCTTATCTCACTTTCTCTTCCTCTTTTACTCTCGAGAGATTCCATTTTCTCTTCCTCTAACCATGCTATTTATAAACACAAAAAACCAAATCATTTCAGTATTAACTACCTACCAAGCTAAGGCTTCAGTTTGTTCAAGATTCTTTCTAAAACGGTTTAAATGACAGCAAAAGAAAAGTCTCAAGTTCAATTGAATTTCTGATTATCTGAGGTTGTTCAATTCGGCTTCAAGAATCAATTTTTATTACATAAATATATATAACAGTAGAAAGGTGGAAACACGACCCGTGTCTCCGTGCGCGAGGGAGACACGGGCGTGTCTCCATGGCGCACGAAGATACGCCATGTCTCCGTGCGTGAGAGAGACAGGCGTACCTTCATGCGCCATGGAGACACGTCCGTGTCTCCCTCGTGCATGGAGACATGGAGTGCCTCCGTGCGCCATTGAGACACGCCCGTGTCTCTTTTGCACATAGAGGTACGTCGTGTCTTAGCGTGTGAGGGAGACACGGCGTGCCTCAATGCGCCATGGAGACACGGCGTGTCTCCATATGAGATGGAGGCACGCACACGCCGTGTCTCCATTTGTTGCATGCAACATGGTACACAGACTACATATCCAAATGCACCAAGTAATCGCGAAGGATAGTTTAACATATTTATTACTCCCAATTCCCAAATGTCTTAAACTTCTTTGAGGAGTGAAGAACTATCATAACCTGCTTTGAAAATGTGAAGAACTTGTTCTTAATTTTCCAATAATGAAAAATATGAACTAGTACCATAGATCATTAGATGGAACATCTTAAGAATTACACAACATGTAAAAACTTTACCTTGTAATATGTATTTCCACATGAAAAAGCATAAAAGAAGAACATGGATTGCAAAAAAACTCGTTTGTCATCTACTATTTTGAGAAGCGGAAAGCTAAAAATTTGGAAGGATAAAAAAATCCATTCATCACCTCTTCATTGAGATTTCATATTGATTATAGTTCTTTGTGTTCCGAAAGTCATTGGGGAATTCTATAGGTAGGGAGATTCGATGATACTAAAGAAGTTATAAGCCTACAGAGGTTGAGAAAGCTATTGAAGAATTTTAGTCTATCATTAGGAATGATGGTGTTGACTTGGACAGCAATTGGCTGGAGCTAATATAGGAGCCACATTCTAGAGGTTGTATCAATAGTATTTTGAATTTCACGTGTTAATTTTCATTGCACTTTCAATCTTATTTGATTAATGTTATTCATTTAACTTCACTTTCACCATTAAAAAAATGAAAATCAAGTCTTTGGTTTCACTTGATCCAGAGAGACTTAAGAAATTCAACAATTTTTTATAAAATATGAAACAGATAAAGATTAAATTGAATAAAAAAAGAGGCAGAAATGAAAAGAACCTTATTTATTATATTTACAAAGATTGACATCCAGTTCATGACAGAAATCAGTACTAACAACCAAGCTGAAATTCTTCACACTACCATACACACTACCATTCATTTTTGTCTTCAACAAAACATCAAAACAAAATATCAAAAGAACTTGATTTCTAATTTGAACTGGTTGATGTCTGGCAATCTATTTTTGGGTTGGATCCACAATGATGCCACGACTGTCTCCAACAATTTCTTCTTCAGTAGGTTTGCTGGTTGCTACCATCTTTTATTTATTTAGTTGCTCGATGCTTTCTTTTTCAAACACTAAGTTTCTTCGTGTATTAGGATTAGTGTGAAGTGAGACATTCTTTGTCTTTGGCGGAGACATCATTGGGGATCCCTTTCTAGGCCCACAATTGTTATCAAGAATGTACACAACATCAAACCTTGGTTGGTTTGTTCTGGGATCCAAATTTCCATATTTTATATAAATGAAATGGTCTTCACTTGCAAAATTCAAACTGTGAACATGTTCTGACTGCATAAAAAAGTAATGAATACACTATCAATGTTTAAGTAGGAAATATTAGCAAATGTAATAGAAATATTGAGTACTTTACCGTTATACAATCGTTCATCAAAGTTTCAGCTGGCAGTTGCAGAAATTCTTCAGCCAATTCACCAAATAATGATGCAGAAATAGATCCAGTATCATCTGTAATATGGACATTTTATCTTGCTCTGGAAGAAAAATTGAAATAACTGTCATACACATTTTAAATTGACTATAATTCACTATTTTTGGTATTACAATAGGAGTTATTAACTTGGAATTGCTCGTACATGCATGTATTTGCAAAAATTGCAAAAATACATTTCATTCAAGTGAGCAAATGACATCCAACCACATGTGTCACAAGCGATATACCAAAGTGACTGAGCTCCTACATTCAATTCTAACCGACCTTTTATCCAAAATGTCTTGCGCTATATAAAACAAATGTAAAAAAAAAAAATACGTGGTAGATAATGGAAGAAATTTTATAGAAAATAAGCAATGATTTTAGTTTTACTTGTAGTAGTTAATATACCGTCAATGAGCAACCTGGAATGTCTTTGATATTGATGATTTTGTTCTTTGGAGGGGATGACATACTGGATGTGTTTGGTAAATCATAAGTTTTTTGGGCGATCATTTCTGTAAGTATGTCTTTGTTTTTTTGAATCCTTGTATACCATAAAAAATGAATGAAGTTAAAAGATAAAGAAAAAGTGCAAAGTGAAGTTAATTTTTGTACTGGAAAATATCATGTAGAAGATGCATAAACTCACCATTCTCTGACTTCAGCTAGTTTTTCAAATTTAGGATTAATAAGGATGGAACTGTTTGCTTTTGTCGATAATGACATCCCTAATGAAGCAGAGCAAGCATATACGGAAGTTAGGTATTCCAAGTTTAAAAAAACGATGAATGTAGTTAGGTATTCTTAATAGAAGTTTTAAAAAAATGATGAATATTACCTTTGAATGATGTGAGTTTCAGATGGTTTCCAACAATCATTGGTTTTTTCATAAGGCAGTCACTTATTTCAACACCTTCATTGTCAATAAAGTTATACCACATAGTGAGAATAATTGCTTGCAATCTGTAAATGGAGATTTCAATTTTCAGATTAATAATAATTAACATAATAGATGAAAAGTATCAGGAAGATTTATAGCCATCTATACATAACTTTCATTGACAAAAAACAATGTCCTGGACAGTTGCATCTACAGTCTTGTTAGTTGGAATTTTCGGTTTGGCTTAACATCAATAGCAATGCCAACAAATGCTATAAAAAGATTTTGAAAAAGGCTCGTGCATGAAGTACAGCTCGAAAATATGTAGTTGATTTAGAAAAATGACCAAACTCATATTAACTATTACCTATTTCAACATCAATGTCTATGTAGTTGTGAAGTTCATCAAATGGTGTAAACTGAAAGCATGACTCTACAAGAGGACTATGGTCTTCATCTAATTCTTCAATTCGTGTTGAACCACTGATTGTCCATTGTATATCTCCGCAAGTTGACTTGAAGCGATCATCTGTGTGTTTGACGTATGCGTTGGAAATGAAGTCTTTGATGGCACTAAGGTGTTTTCCAAAGCTCTGATATTCTGAACAAATATAGTTGCTTGGACTTTGTTTTCCTACATTAAATGATAGGACATATAACATAAGTACAGAAATACCTATATAGATGTCTATTGTTAACACTAAAAAAGTATGGGCAAAAATATTACTACGGTATCCATTAACCAAAGGTGCTGATATGCCCCATTTCCTTTTTGTGATGTTCGGGAAGTTTTTTTTTCTACAACCACCACTTTACATGTCCATCTGATTTCTCTTGGTGCGATATCTGGAATTAGTTTCATTTTAGATGTCATTTCTATGACAGGAGAACTAAATTAGTTAGAAACACATTAGTTAAAGAAAAATTAAACATTACTTAATTTAATAATGTAAAAGAAGAAAAAGCTATCTAAAATCCCTTTTTTTTTCCAGGGAGACGTATTGTAGGAAAACTACATTACAAAGAAATCCAACATTAATCAATACATCAATATCAATACAAGAAGAAGTTAATCAAAATAGAGGAAGAAAACTTACATCATCAGATGTAAATTTAGGAAGCACTATTTATCTTATCTTATCTTAATTAAAACTTGTGTTGGGTTTTCTGGTATACATAGGAAATAATATATAGAGATGTATGTATATATGCAAAGATAAGGTGATTAGCAGAGTAAGATGGTAGGAAAGTGGTATGGTTCAAATTAACTACAGAGATAGTATGGTTCAGATTCACTGCAGACTGCAGAGACCATACTGTCCATTTGTTAGCACTAAAATAAAGTACACTGTGATGATTTGTAAAAAAAAAATTGACGTACATAATGTAAATGTAAAAGAAAAAAGAAGAAGAAGTTCATGAAATTAGAGGAAGAACATTCACATCAGATGTAAATAAACGAAGCACTATCTATCTTATTTTGTATCTGTGCATTCGGTTTTCTGGTGTGTGTATATATATATAGGGAATAATATTATGTGTAGATATAAAAATATGCATATAGGGATACATGTATACGCAGAGATAAAGTGATTGGCAAAGTAAGTAGATGGCAGGAAAGTGGTATGTGGTATGGTTCAGATTGCCTACAGACTGTGGTATGTGCTATGGTTCAGATTTACTGCAGACCACAGGACCATACTATCCATTTGTAGCACTAAAATAAAGTACAGTATGATGATTTATATATATTTAACTTTACAATATATATAACAGAAAAAAATTAAAGTATTGTTAGAGTTAGAGGTAAGTCACCAAACTAACGAAATAATTTGTGTATAATACTACATTAAAACATTTGTGTAAAATATTAAAAAAAAATGTGAGAAAAATAATACCAACAAAACACATATCCTCACCACCAAAAAAATTAAATAACTATACGTGTATAAAGATGGTAAGATTGAAAATAAATTAAAAAGGCATCACATACAAGTAAAACCTTTCTGTAGATAATCCTTCTGCATTCTAATTTTCACCATCTGTTGACAACGCTAATGCTGTCCAATCCTTCCAATCTTCAAAGTAAATAAGCATTTAAATCCAAAAAACAAATAAACTAAAGGTGGGTGGAAAAGAAACTATTAATTAAAAGAAAAGGAAGATAAGAAAAAAGTGATTCAATACCATACGTTTACCAGTAGAAGTGTCTTGCTATCTCTCCCTGAAGAAAAGTGAAAATGGTATGGAAATCAGGGTGAGTTAGAAACGAACAACAAATTTCTAGGAAAAAATGTATAAATTTGTAATTGTATCTTCACATACCCGAGAAATGACATAATTTCTTCCACAACCTCAGACAGATGCTCACATTTCACTACAAGAAGACATCAGAATTCTTAATAACTGACCAATAGAGAACATTCCATTATCTTCACGATTACCTGCAGTTACAATAACACATTAAATTGAATTGATGGAAGCACAACCATAGATATACACAAATATATGAATAATTACTAAAAATAGGGACTGATAAGTGCGGGTTTCGCACTTATTTTATCTTTTAACTTTCAATATTTGTTTGGTTTCCAATTATATTTCGTTGCTTAATTTAGTTAATTTATATTTTATAGGCGAAAACCCGAGCTAATTGACGTTTAGGAAGAATTTACGCGAGAAAAGTGGCAAAAGAATTTAAGTGCAAGGATTCCATGATTTGGTGAGCAAGATCTTCACTTATTGTATAAAGAAATATGGCTTAAGGTGGTGAAATGGGTTTAAAAACTAGAAATGCTGAAGTTGGGCACCACAGAAACTGAAATAACCGAATGAATTGGGGTGCAAAATGTGAGATGATAATGAAGTTGGCGCCCAAAGAAGCTGACTCCCAGCGTGTTGCTGCAAATATCTTCAAGACACAGCACCCAAAAATCTGAAGAAAAAAAAAAGACAGCTAAGGCAGAAAACCAGCAAGTTGGAGAAGAAACCTTCACGCCATGGTGTGAAAGTTACACGCCATGGCGCCACCGGAGGAACCAGAAAAGTGGACAGAACTGCCCACGCCATGGCATCTCCATCCCATGCCATGGCACCCAGCTGAAGGTCCAAAACCAGCAGGAGAAGTCACACCAACTCACGCCATGGCGCCAATTCCCGGGTAGCACAAACAACCCGATTTCCGACCCATTTTTGGCCCACTTTCTCCTCAGCCTTTCACCAATATTTCTTGCAATATAAATACAACATTAAGACCACTTCTAGGGCACATTTTTGGAGGCTACAATTCGACCAAAAAGAGGGGAAAATATGGGCAAACTTCTTGTGCGAAAATCAGCATTTTTGGGGATTTTGAAGGAGGAGGAGGAGGAGATTCTTGACATTGAAGTTTCCAACCATTGAACTCTTTATCAATAAGCTTTCTTCTTACCTTTAAAACCATTTTACTCAATGTATCTCATGATTTTGTTAGCCATTTGTAAGTTCATTATGAGTGGCTAAACCTAGATGTGATTGGGGGTATTTTCTAACCCTAGAATGAAGTTCTAATAATTTTGTGCTTGAAAGTTCTTGTGGTTAATGTGATTTATTCATTGTGTTTATTGTTCATATTGTTCTTCTCGATTATTTAGCAGCGCAACTAGATGATTGGGTTATTTCAATATTTGCCAATTTGCGAAATTTAGTACATAATCACTATTTTTACCGAACCCTAGTGGCGACTACATTTTGATGGATTATGAGGAATTTTCTATTAAATGTAGGTGGATTATCACTTAAGTTAACAAACCGAGTTTGTGTGTTTGTGCTTAATTCAATTCGACTCTCTTGTGTGAATGCTTTCGTTAAATTAATTCTAGCGATCTTATCCTAGGTTATTTGATGATTCGGGTTAGGTAAAGAGCTTATTTTATTCGACTAAAATCTAAGGAGAGTTTGAGGTAGTCAAACTTGTGATTATTCTTGAATTGTTGTTAACCATTTGAACGAAAATCTTTTGTAAAATTGGATTAGAAAATCATTCTCGCGGTAAAGAATTATCCCCCGATCACACTCTCTCTTTTATTGACTTTTCGCCTTCATTATTTAATTTTATTGCATTTCAAGTTTAGCGCCATTTTAATTTGTTATGTTCTTTAGTTTAGCGAATGAATCAAACCCCCCTCCCCCCCTCCCTCCCCAATTTATATACTTTCGCCGGTTATTTTCTTTTGCGCAATTAATGTAATTGAACCAATTCTCTGCTAATAATGACCCTTGCTTGCATTATACTATTCGAACGACATTTATTTTAAGTCGAGTAAGGAATTATTTTTGTCGCCCCCTTTGGTGGAGATCAAAATTTGGCGCCGTGTTGCCGGGGATTGTTTATCAATTTGTTAATTGCTTTTATTTTTCTTTTTGTTGCTTCTATCTTATTTTTGGTTTCCTTGATCTCTTAGATTGTGAATGAGAAAAAAGCAAACATCACACTACAATCTAAGATCAAGAAAAGAGGTTGACACATCGGGAAGTGAGGAAGAGGATTCTCCAACCGAACTTCTAAGGAACTTGGGTATTGATTCTTCGAGTGAGACCGAACAAATTGAGCACGAAATGGCGGATGCTAACCGAACACTTAAGGAACTTGCCGCTCCAACCCTTGTCCAACAACCTCTATGCATTCAATATCCTCCAATAGAAGGGGGATTTGAGCCTAAATCCGGGATGATCCATCTTCTCCCCACCTTCCATGGATTTGCCGGCGAAGATCCTAACAAGCATTTAAAAGAATTCCATGTGGTTTGCTCAAGCATGAAACCAACGGGAGTACCAGAAGATCAAGTGAAATTGCGAGCATTCCGTTTTTCTCTCATGGACACCGCTAAGGAATAGCTCTATTATCTACCTTCCGGAGTCGTCACCACATGGAATGAGATGCAAAAGCTCTTCTTAGAGAGATACTTCCCGGCCTCAAAGGCTACAAACATTAGAAAGGAGATATGTAGCATTCGACAATCGCAAGGGGAGAATCTCTATGAATTTTGGGAGAGGTTCAAAAGACTATGTGCTAGTTGCCCAAACCATGAAATAAGTGAGCAACTTCTTTTGCAATACTTTTACGAAGGCTTGCTTCCAATGGAAAAAAGTATGATTGATGCGGCGAGTGGTAGAGCTCTAATGGATAAAACACCGGCGGTTGCTAGAGAATTGATAGCCAACATGGCCGCTAACTCTCAACAATTCGGGAGTAGAATGGATGTGCCGGTTAAACAAGTGAATGAAGTGGGTGCTACTTCTCAAATTGAAAGGCAATTATTGTGCAACAAATGGCACGTAGGTCAATGCAACAAGTTAATGTGTACGGGATTTGTTCTAGTTCGGGTCACCACACCGATACATGTCCGATACTACAAGAGGGGTCCGCTGAACAAGCAAATGCCGTTGGGAAATTTCCAATGCAATAAAGTATATGACCCCTATTCAAACACATATAATCCCGGGTTGAGAGATCATCCAAATCATAGTTATGGAGGAAATCACTTCATAGCTCCGCAAGCTCAATTTAATCCTCCCCCGGGATTCAATCAACAAAGCCCGCAACAACAATTTCAACATCGCCAACAAGCACCGCCTCCAAGTTCAAGTATGTCTCTCGAAGACATAGTTAAGTCTCTTGCCTCAAGCTCTATACAATTCCAACAAGAAACTAAAACCTCAATAAAAAAACTTGGAGACACAAATGAGCCAATTGGCTAGTTCAATGAGCAAGATGGAGGCTCAAGGATCAGGAAAGCTCCCCTCTCAAGCTATCAACCCGAGAGAAAATGCCAACGTCGTGACGCTTAGAAATGGAAAAATTTTAGAGGAGGCACCAAGGGAAATGAATGCTCATGTTGAGAAGCCAAAGCAAAATGAGGACTCATCAAGTGAGAAAGTGGAAAATGCTTCTCCAACCTCGGAAACAAAAGTAACTCCTAAACACCCCATCTTTACTTATGTTCCTATCCCTCCATTTCCTAGTAATTTTCTAAGGCTGAGAAAGAGGAACATGAGAAAGAAATTCTAGAGACTTTTCGCAAAGTGCAAGTAAACATACCACCACTATTAGATGCAATTTATCAAGTGCCACGTTATGCTAAATTTCTCAAAGAATTGTGCACTAATAAACGCAAGTTAAAAGGCAATGAAGCGGTAAGTGTAGGAGAAAATGTCTCGGCCATTTTGCAAAGAAAACTCCCACCGAAATGTAAAGATCCGGGAAGTTTTACCATCCCATGCATAATTGGTAACACTACAGTTGAAAAAGCCATGCTAGATTTAGGAGCATCCATAAATGTCATGCCATATTCTATTGATGCTTCATTAAATCTTGGCACACTTAAGGAAACCGGTGTTATAATTCAACTTGCGGATAGATCTAATGCCTTTCCAAAGGGTGTTTTGGAAGGTGTTTTAGTGCAGGTGAAGCAATTGATTTTTCCGACGAATTTCTATATGCTTGACATGCAAGATGAATCTATATCATTATCGCCGTCTTTACTTTTGGGAAGTCCATTTATGAGAACGGCGAGGACAAAGATTGATGTACATGATGGTACTTTAACAATGGAGTTTGATGGTGAGATTATCCGCTTCAATATCTTTGAAGCGATGAGGTATCCTAGTGATGTTCATTCTTTCTTTTCAATTGATATTGTGGATTCCTTAGTCCAAAAAATTTTTGACTTATCAAGTGAAGATGTATTGAATACCACTTTGATTAAAAGCATTGATGTTGATGATCTCACTAAATTGAGTAAGAATGTACAAGTATGTGAAAACATTGTTGAGATGGTGGCATCACTTGAGACACTTCCAAGTGTCCCATCAAGGTATGTTCTTTCTTATATTACTCTTCCAATTTCTGAAAAAAAAAAAAAAATTCTACCTTCGGTGATGCAGGCCCCCGCTTTGGAACTCAAGCCTCTCCCCAAGCATTTAAAGTATGTCTACTTGGGAGAAAGTGAAACCTTGTCGGTAATCATTGCAAAGAACCTCACAATGCTCCAAGAAGAAAAACTCATTCGGATACTCAAAGAGCACAAGTTGGCTATTGGTTGGACAATAGCCGACATCGATGGGATAAGCCCATCCATGTGCATGCATCGAATATTGCTTGAGGATGGAGCAAAGACATCAAGGGAACCTCAACGCCGCTTGAATTCCCCTATAATGGAAGTGGAAAAGAAAGAAATCTTGAAATTTCTAGATGTTGGTATAATTTTTCCTATCTCCGATAGCAAGTAGGTAAGCCCGGTTCAAGTGGTTCCAAAGAAATCCGGAATCACGGTGGTAGCTAATGAGGAGAATGAGCTTGTACCAACTCTCGTGTCCAAACGGGTTGGAGGGTTTGTATTGACTATAGAAAACTTAATTTTGCAACCCGAAAAGACCACTTCCCCTTACCCTTTATTGATCAAATGTTGGAAAGGTTAGCGGGTCATTCTCACTATTGTTTTCTTGATGGTTATTCAGGTTATAACCAAATTGTAATTGCTCCGGAGGATCAAGAGAAAACAACATTCACTTGCCCATTTGGTACATTTGCCTATCGACTCATGCCTTTCGGTCTTTGCAATGCTCCGACGACATTTCAAGGATGCATGATAAGTATATTTTCATATTACATTGAAAGCATTATTGAAGTATTTATGAATGATTTTAGTGTGTATGGTAATACCTTTGATAATTGCTTGCAAAATCTCACTTATACTCAAAAGATGCATGGACACTAACCTAGTACTTAATTGGGAAAAATGTCATTTCATGGTCGATCAAGGGATAGTACTAGGTCATGTCATTTCATCTAAGGGGATAGAAGTAGATAAATCGAAAATTGATTTAATTCGTTCTCTAACTCCTCCAACTAGTATAAGGGAGATTCGATCCTTTCTTGGTCATGCAGGATTTTATCGAAGGTTTATCAAGGATTTCTCAAAATGTGCTAGACCATTGTGCATAATATTGCAAAAAGAGGTGTCATTTCACTTTGATGAACAAGAAGGCATTTGGAAGTTTGAAGGAACTCTTGATGTCAGCACCTATCTTCCAACCACCAAATTGGAGTAAACCATTCGAGTTGATGTGCGACGCAAGTGATTTTGCATTGGGGGCAGTTTTAGGACAACGAGATGGGAGGACACCACATGTTGTCTATTATGCATCGAGAACTTTGAATGACGCCCAACTAAATTATTCTACCACCAAAAAAGAGCTTTTAGCAGTTATTTTTGCCTTAGAAACATTTCGCTCATATCTTATTGGCACTAAAGTAACTATCTTTTCTGATCATGCAGCTTTTAGGTACTTGCTCACCAAGAAAAATGTAAAGTCGAGGCTCATTTGATGGATACTCCTCTTGTAAGAGTTCGACCTTGAAATCATAGACAAGAAGGGGAGTGAAAATTCTATAGCCGACTATCTCAATCACCTTGTTCATGAAAAAGAGACACTACCATTGCAAGAAAGCTTCCCTGATGAACAATTGCTCCAAGTCTCAGACACACATCCTTGGTTTGCAAACATCGTCAATTACTTAGTCACCAAGAAGATTCCAAGTGACTTGACCGATGCTCAAGGGTAAAAGCTCAAGAAAAATGCCAAGCACTTTGTATGGGACGAGCCATATTTGTGGAAGCATTGCCCGGATCAATTGATAAGAAGGTGCGTACCTGAAAATGAATTTCATTCTATTCTTTCATTTTGTCATTCCTATGCATTTGGCCGACATTTTGGTGCCAAAAGGACGGCTCTCAAGGTGCTTGAGAGCGGGTTCTATTAGCCCATTCTTTTTAAGGATGTATTCTTTTTTTGTAAAACATGCGTAAATGTCAAAAGGTTGGTACGTTGGGTGCCCGAAATCAAATGCCACAAACCCCTATTCTTGTTGTTGAAATTTTTTATGTTTGGGGCATAGATTTTATGGGACCCTTCCCTTCATCATATGGTAATCTTTTCATTATTCTTGTCGTTGATTATGTGTCGAAATGGGTGGAAGCAAAGGCCACTCGAACTAACGATTCTAAAGTGGTTGTAGATTTTGTCAAGTCTAACATTTTTGTAAGGTTTGGAACACCTCGAGCTATTATTAGTGATGGGGGACTTCATTTTTGCAACCGCTCTTTTTGGGCTTTTCTTAAGAAATACAACATCACACATAAGGTATCCACACCCTACCATCCACAAATAAGTGGGCAAGTGGAAGGGTCAAATAGGGAGATCAAATCCATTCTCGAGAAAACTGTGAATCCAAATAGAAAATATTGGAGTCTTCGCCTCAACGATGCATTGTGGGCTTATAGAACGGCATACAAAACCCCGATGGGCATGTCTCCTTTTCTGTTGGTTTATGGAAAGCCTTGCCATCTACCGGTTGAACTTGAGCACAAGGCATTTTGGGCAATCAAGCAAGTTAACATGGATCTTGGAGGCACGGGGATCAACGAAAACTTCAACTTAATGAACTCGAGGAAATCTGGAACGATGCTTATAAGAGCTCGAGGATTTACAAGGAAAAGACTAAGGCATACCATGATAAAATAATTTCAAGGAAGAACTTTGTTGTTGGGCAAAAAGTTTTTCTCTTCCATTCACGCCTTAAACTTTTTCCAGGTAAACTTCGTTCTAGATGGGTTGGCCCCCTTTGTTGTTACTAATATATTTCCTCATGGTGCAGTTGAAATTAAAAGCCTCCAAACTGAGAAAGAATTTAAGGTGAATGGGCATCGGTTGAAGCCATATTTTGAACCATTCACACCGCAAGACATGGAGGAAATGCAACTAGAAGATCCAATTGAAAAAACTTGAAGAGGAAAAAGTCTAGCTAAAGACTATAAAGAAGTGCTGGATGGGAGGCAACCCATTATTATTCTTTTTGATATTCTTTTGTGATCACATCTTTTTGTTTTTGATTATTTTTGTTTCCCATGTGACAGTTCCTCATGGCGCCAGATCAAAACATTGAACTCCAATGAATGACAATGAGCAACAAGCAGTCGCACAACCATCGCCATCAAAACCAAATTTAGGAGAATACTAGAACCCTTTGCACTTTAGTTCTTATGTTTACATTGAGGACAATGTACAGTTTAAGTTTGGGGTGTGGTATTGTGCTTATGATTGTGCTCGTGATTGTTGTATTATGTGCTAAACTTGTGCTAAATTTTTTTCTTCTCGCCAATACTCAATTTTCGGGTTTTATATTTGTGTTTGTATGCTTGTTTGTGAAGTTGGATTGCTTTGCTAGTTCGCTTTTGAATAGTTGCTGATTAAGCCCAAAGTGTAACGCGGTGTTGTACTGTAGCTTTGGGGTGTCGTATCCACAGGGAGATGAAAATTAAATTAAGGAGTCTCTAAATAGGTGCTCGTTCACCCAAAATTGTCTAAAGATATCAATGTTGATTAGATCAATATCAAAATTTTAGGATAAAATTCAATAGTGCAAGATAGTGAAGCTCGGAATTCCCTCACCCGATTTAGATCGTTCAATGTCAATTATCCAATTTATTAACTCAATTAAAGGCTTTCATCCCGGCACTTTAACCGGATGATTTGATGTTTAAGATCAATGTAATTCACAATTGTACTTGTAGATCCTAATTTCCTTTCACAATTTTTGCAAGCAATTATTGGAATTAGATTACAAATCAACCCTATACATATAGCATAAAATTGTAAATAACCACACCAATAATATCCAAGTAATGAAAATTCAATAAGTATTTCGATTATTCAATAGGAAGAACGTGATTAATCCTATGACCTAATACAAATTAAACCAAGTTCACAACAAATCCATCAATAAACTTATATGCAATTGAAATTCAATGATTAGTTTAATTCCACAATAGAAGAAACATGATTAAGTCTATGAGAAATCTAGTAAACATTAAACCAATTCCACATCTACATATAAGAATGAAACCCTAGATCTACAAGTGTTTTAAATCAGATAAATACCAAAGGAATTAAACAATTGACATGAAATCCCCAAAATCGGTGAGTTCCTTCTTTGCTTCACGTAATTCTTTAGCCTTCCATGGAGTTTTCTTGAGCCCAAGAGATGTTTGAAAGGTCTCCGAGATGAAGAATGGTCGAATTTTTTTCTTCTGGTCGACTTTAGGGTGAGAAAAACGCGTCCAAAAACTTTCCATAGTTGATTTGGTTGATTTCCGGAAATAAAAGATTTTTGGCCCAGTTTATACCTATGCAACCGCATGGTATAAATACATACGGTAGCATGGAACAAAGTAATTCAACCCTGAAACTCTCGGTAATAGCCATGCGGCCACATGGCTTTATAACCATGCGACCGCATGGTTTTGCCAATTTTCCGCCGGACAACTTTCAGTGCTTTGGTCATATCTTTCTCTCTCGATATCCGATTGAGATGATTCAAAATGCGTTGAAAAGCTGACTCGATGGATTACAACTTTCATTCAGATGTAAACTTCCAATTCGATCTTATACCATGTGAAAAGGATCTAAATATTATGCTGAAAATCGATGCAAAAATTTTTCAGCATATGTGATGACGTTTTGACTATTTTTCATCCCGTCGATTTCTTTTCTCATCCAATTGATGCCGAACACCCTCAAATCTTCATATCTTCATTTTGCCTTCTGAGTTATCTTTTGGTATTTCCATTTTGATCCTTTTTCACTTGTTTCTTCCATTTTTCACATGTTTCACCCATTTGCCACCTAAACCAAGATATAGAAACATTTAGTGCATTTCGGTGTCAAATAATCATATAAATGAAAATATTAAAGGGTGAAAAACGTAAAAAATATGCTATTATCAGTTGCATTACACAGATTTATGAAGTGTGAACATTAATGCTACTTGTTTAGTTTCATCCACTCATTCAATGTTGGACTCATTATTAAGCACTTGTGTCATGAGATTCATTGTATGCACTTGATGGTGGCACTTGAAGTTATTGTGAAACTTATATGACCCATGTTGATGAAAAAAAAATCTTCAGTTACTACCTATAAAAGTATAAGTTTGGGGGTGGTTGAATTGGTGAAGGTGATCATTTAGAAGTGTGTTAATTCCTTGCTCTTATGATGGATCTATTGGAGTGCTTTCGAACCTCGTTGGATGTTGGGAGTCTATTGTGCTAAAAAAAATAAAAAATAAAAAAAATATATGTAGGAAAAAGTTGCTACCTTAAGGAGTGTGAGTCAACATTGAGTAATCCGGCCATATGCATCACAATGTGTAGGAGACGATCTATCATTGAAGAAAGCTACCCTTAGGGTCTAGAGCGTGAACTACCTACATTGGAAAAATAAAGAAGAAAAAAAAGAAAAGGAAGAAGCATCCGGGGTTGTTGTTGAAAAATTGGTGTTTGATGAAATTTTGTTTGGTTTGAGCATTCTAAATTTTGGGGAATTAATGCATGACGAGATGATCGCTTTTATCGGTTCAATCCAACCAAGTTAGAGTGGGAAAGAATGAGTGATTTGAGAGCAACCTTAAGTTTGGCACCTTGGGCTAGATAGAAAATATCAAGTTTGGGGGAGTGTGCTTCCCACAAGTGAGAAAGGAAAATTTGACATTTTGAGGGTCGGGATTCCACCAACTTGTGCATGGCGATGAGTTTGGTTGACAACACACACACACGAGTCTAGCATGGTTTGAGTTTCAAAGTGTTTTGTTGTAGCATTTTTGTAAACATTTCATAAATTATGTGTGGTGTTTTGATTGGAGTAAATTAGCAAGCTATCTTTCTATGGAGTGTGTTTGTTATTATTATATTATCGTTTGGTTTTAATTTATGTGTTTGTGTGCGTATTTGTTTGGCTTTGCTCGAGGACTGATAATAGAACATTTGTTACGTTTTTTACCCTTTAATATTTCATTTATATGATTATTTGACACCGAAATGCACTAAATGTTTCTATATCTTGGTTTAGGTGGCAAATGGGTGAAACAGGTGAAAAATAGAAGAAACAAGTGAAAAGGGATCAAAATGAAAGAGACAAAAGTTCAAGGACCAAATTGCAAATATTAAAAGATGACTCGGAAGGACAAATGAAGATATGAAGATTTGAGGGTGTTCGGCATCAATTGGATGAGGAAAGAAGTCGACGGGATGAAATATAGTCAAAACATCATCACATATGCTGAAAAGTTCTGCATCAATTTTTAGCCTCATATTTAGATCTTTTTCACATGGTATAAGATCGAATTGGAAGTTGACATCTGAATGAAAGTTGTAACCCATCGAGTCAGCTTTCCAACTCACTTTAAATCACCTCAATCGGATATCGAGAGAGAGAGAGATATGACTAAAACACTGAAGGCTGTCCGGCGGAAAATTGGCAAAACCATGCGGTCGCATGATTATAAAGCCATGCGGCCGCATGTCTATCACCGAGAGCTTAGGGTTGAATCACTTTGTTCCATGCGACCGCACGGATTTATACCATGCGGTCGCATAGTTATAAACTGGGCCAAAAATCTTTTATTTCCGGAAATCAACCAAATCAACTATGGAAAGTTTTTGGACGCGTTTTTCTCACCCTAAAGTCGACCAAAAGAGGGATTTCGACCATTCTTCATCTCCTAGACCTCTCAAACATCTCTTGGCCTCAAGAACTCCATGGAAGGCTAATCTCTTTGGTGAAGCAAGGAAGGATCTCGATCGGGTTTGGGGATTTTAACACCTTTTCATTCATTTAACGTGCTCTTTATTGTCAAATAATTCTGGAATTTAGATTTCTTATTCTTATGAATATATTTTGAAGTTGGTTTATTTTATATTAGATTTTCGTGGATTCAATCACGTTTTCTCCATTGAACAATTGAAGTATTTATTGAATTTCAATTTCAAATCCCTTATCGGTGTGATCCTTTACCATTATATGCTTGATGTATATGATTGTTTTTGGATCTAATTTCAATGGATTAATGTGGAAATATGTTGTGGAAGAAATCTAGGTTTAGTATTATTGTGGAATTAAATTGATCTAGGGTTTTCTTTATAAATTGGTATTGAAAATGGTTTAATTCTTATTGGATTTTTCATAGAATTAGTCATGCTCTTTCTATTGTTTGATCGAATATTTATTAAATCATAATTTCAATTAAACTCAAGATTAGCGTGAGAATTTACTGTAGGAGCCTAGAGTTTTGGTAAGATGCATGAATGACTAATGTTGATTGATCCAACCCGAGAGAGTGAATTCCAAAGCTTCACTACCTTAATCTATTGAATTTTAGTTCATAATTTTGAGACGAACTTGTTTGATCAACAACCGAACTTTCCTACAATTTAAAAGGATAGATCACCCACTTTTGAAACCTTTAATAATTTTTCCATCTCTCTGTGGATACGACACCCCAAAGCTACACTACAACACCGCGGTAAACTTTGGGCGTAATCAAATTTTGGCGCCGTTGCCGGGGAGACGGTACAATAAATTGAAGGATCTTCTACCAAAAGGGTGACTTCGTTCCCTTATTCATTTTCATTATTTTTTTTTTTTTTTTTGTTTTGTTTTGTTAGTTTATTTTCTCTCGTTATTATCTCTAATTTTTCACATAGTTCCTTTTTTTTTCTTCTTTTGCTTGTGTTTATGAGCAGGGATCGAGGCGATATAGGAAGCTCTACCGACAGACTTCGTCCAGTGTTTGAATCTCTTCCTAACCCTATTTTTGACACTGCATCTATTGCCACGACCACCACATCACATAACACAATGTCTGATAGTGAGCATGATGCACCTTACAGAACTTTGCATGATTACTTACACCCCACACGCACATCTACACCATCATGTATCATGTTTCCACCTAATATGCCACGGGTAGACTTTAAACCAGGAATGATCCAACTTCTTCCCAATTTTCATGGACTTGAGAATGAGAACCCGTATGTGCATGTTAGGGAGTTTGAAGAGGTAGTAGCGACCTTTCACAATCAACATGGTACACTGGATGCAATTAGGCTTAAATTCTTCCCATTTTCTCTAAAGGAAAGGGCGAAGAGCTGGTTGTATTCATTGAGACCACGTTCAATTGGAATTTGGGCTGAAATGACTCAGGCATTCTTTGGTAAATACTTTCCACATCATAAGACTAGTGCCTTGAAAAAGCAAATCAATTCATTTGCCCAAAAGGATAGTGAAACCCTATACCAAGCGTGGGAAAGATACAAAGAGTTGCAAGCCCTTTGTCCCCACCATAGTTATGAGAGCTGGCGCATTGTGAGCTATTTCTATGAAGGGTTGACACCTAGGGAGCGCCAGTTTGTAGAGATGATGTCTAATGGTGAGTTCCTACAGAAAGATCCAGATGAGGCCATAGGATATTTAGATGACTTAGCTGAAAAAGCCCATACCTGGACTGGACCTAGTGCTGCTGAGAGTACTAATAGGTCACGACCCACAAATAACCCCCCTAGCACAGGTATTTATCATCTTTGGGAGGAGGATAGCCTTAGGGCAAAGGTAGAAGCCCTAACTAAAGAACTTGAAGCCTTACGTGCGAGACACTCGAAATCTATACATAGTGCATCCCGCGTTGAGTCTAGTGGAAATTGTTTTGTGTGTGGAGGAAGCGAACACCCAGCGCAAGAGTGTGCCACTTACGCTGAGATGAGAGGAGTGTATGAGGAACACTATAATGTTTTAGGCATGTACCAAAAGCCATACGCCCCCTTTTCTGAAACCTACAATAAAGGGTGGCGAAATCATCCCAATTTCAGCTGGAAGTCTGACAACCAGCAACCTACAACCTCTAGGAACTCTTTGGAAGACACCTTACATGCTTTTATAGAGGCTCAGGGTAAAACCAATCAAAAGTTTGAAATCATGATCAATCAGGTTGTTGAGGATAACAAGGAAATGAAAAGCCACATGTCCAAATTGACCAATGCCCTAACTATAGGGGAGCGTGGGAAATTCCCAGCTCAACCTCAGCCAAACCCTAAGGGACAACACATGGCTCAGACCTCAGGTTCAGAAGGGAATAACTTTAACAATGCCATCACCACTAGATCTGGCAAAGTTATAGAACCAATCATCAAGTCTAGGGAGTCTGGGGAAAAGGAAAAAAATTCTAGAAATTCTGAGGAGAGTGCCCCTAGTGAGGAGGTAGTAGAAATTCCTACTAGAGTACCTTTCCCTCAAGCTCTAAAGTCCACCTCGAAATCTGCTAGCCATCATAGCGAGATCCTAGAGCACCTAAAGCAAGTAAAGATCAATCTGCCTTTCTTGCATGTGATTTCACAGGTTCCTGCTTATGCTAAAGTCCTTAAGGATTTATGCACTGTCAAAAGAAAACATCATGTCAAGAAAACCGCTTTCTTAACTGAGCACGTGAGTGCCGTGATCGAGCAGAGGACCCCACCATAGTATAAGGATCCGGGTTGTCCTACTGTCTCTTGCATCATTGGGAACCATGAGATTGGACAAGCCCTTCTTGATGTAGGGGCTAGTGTCAATCTCATGCCTTATGAAATTTATTCGCAGCTAGGATTAGGTGAGATGAAGCCCACCTCTGTTGTCCTACAATTAGCTGATAGGTCCACTATTAAACCTAGGGGAGTAATTGAAGATGTCTTAGTTCAAATTGATAAATTTTACTACCCCGTTGATTTCTTGGTCGTGGATGTAAAAGCTAATGTGAGCGTTGCTTCTAAAATTCCTATCATTCTTGGTAGACCATTCATTGCTACTGCTAATGCTTTGATTAATTGTAGAAATGGTCTCATGAAATTATCCTTTAGGAATATGACTCTAGAAGTCAACATTTTTCATATCACCAGCCAGCCAGAGGAAGATGATGAGTGTCAACAAACTCACATGATTGACACACTCACACAAGAGGTAGCCGATAATATGTTCCTTGGACCAGCACAGGAATTTTTAGAACCAGATGGTTTGGACATCGTGGAGAGGACAGATCACGAGACAGGTAATAGTCCTTATTTTACATCACCAGTTTCTAACAAGAGGACTCTACCTTCTATGTTGCAGGCCCCCACTACAAATTTCAAGCCCTCTCCTAGTGACCCCACACATGTATTAGATGGAGGCAAATGAGCTGCACCGATGGTTATGGGCAATGAGTTTAATGCACTGCAAGGAAACTTGGGATCGCCCTGGCTAGATGCGGGCTAAAAATGGGAACATTGGATCGAGCCAACGATGATAAACAAAGGCGCTGCTTGGGAGGCAACCCAAGAGAAGTTCATTCCTTTCTTTTCTTTTTATTTTTGCATTCATATTTTAGTTCTTTTTGTTCTTTTTCTTGCATTACCATCCCATTGAGAACTTCCAGGTTCACCTTTCTTCGTGCTTATGTTGACTCACATCCGTCTCCAGGTGATATCTTTCCTTCCCTATTTAGTATTCATGTTTATGCATTGAGGACAATGCAATATTTAGTTGGGGGAGAGTCACTTTGGATTCTACCATGATTATCATGTACCCTTGTTGAATTTGTCATGATTGGTTTTTTTTTTTTTCTCTTAAGTCTCTGATTTGCTGCATGTTGTGCCCTTGAATGACAAAAAATGCCACTAGGAGTTAATTTTGTTATGAAAGTCTAGATGTCAAGACACTTGCTGAATTATTTTTATGCTCACAAGCCTTGTGGTAAGATGGTTGTTTAACACATGTAGCTAGAGAAGTCTCTAGTTGAAATTTTCATGTGAGAGAATTGGTGAGTATTAAGAGCTACAATACACTAAAAATGTGATGAGCATGCATTGATTTTGTGAACTGGAAACTTCTTTTGAGCATAACATTACATGGTATGTGGTAAGATGATGGATTATACTTGGGAAATGATAACAGTCAACTTAGGATACTTTTCAAGCTAATCTGCAGCCCTCTAGTTGTCACTTTGAGCCAATACACATATATAGCCTTTTCTTTGATGCAACTATGTAATTCCATACCTTTACACATTAGAATACAACGTAAACATCCTTCCACTTTTATACTTCCAAGTGTATAGTAGGTAATGAAACTTCATTCGAGAAGAAAAGTAATGAGCAAAATGATAAGAGTCGATGGGTGCTTGTATAAATCAATCAAAAAAAAAAGGAAAAAAAAAAAGAAAACAAAAAGTGATGAAAAATGACGACTGATTTGTTGATGAGAATGTTGGGAAATGTATTGGTTAAACGATGAAATCTATTGAAATGCATAATGAAATACCTGACTATGTGCTTGGAAGTTTTGATTCATTAAGCCTTTCATTTCGTATATCCCAACCTAAACCTCATTACAACCTTATACATTGACTATTTTGATTCCAAGTGGGTTTGTGGTAAGAAGTTGATGAACTCTCATTTGACAGTATGCCTATCATAAGATCAATGTTTGCTCGTTGCCTGTTCATGAATATTTAATCCTCCATATTTGATCGTATCTTATTCTCAGCTCCATAGAGAGAAATCCCGTTCTAAACACTTTGATACCCGTGAGTTATGGAGCTGAATCTTTAACTCGAGATATACTTGATGTTGCATGTGTTAGGGTTAGCGGTAAGATGGTCATGGCTTGACACACACTTATACATTTGGCATGTGTTTTTGACATTTTGGTGATCATGACACTTGATAAGTGCGTTTTACGCACTTATTTAGGTCACAAAACATGGACAATTGATTGCTATTATGTTGAAATATGGCTTAATTCTATGTAAATTGTGTTTGCAGGACTATATCGATGGAAACAACGATAAGTGAGTGAAAATGAGCAAGAAAGGACTGAAATGGAAGAAAATCAAAGTCCAGGGACTAAGATGCAATTAGTCGAAAGTTGACTCGAAATCCAAATCAAGAACGAAAAAGAACTAAATACGAGATGGACGAAGTCAATGAGTGTTAGAAGAAAAAGAATGAAGAAAATAAGCCAAAATGAGGAAGAACGGAGTTCGGGGGCCAAAACGACAAAGTTGGAAACTGATTGTACCATGCGGCCGCATGGTGCAATGAGCCATGCGGTCGCATGGCTTCGCCAGAACTAGTTCAAGTTTTAGCCGTTGAACCATGCGGCCGCATGGTTATTTTCAACGCAGAAAATTCTGGTTTCCGTTTTTAAGTAAAACTCTTATGGAAACTAATTGGGGACGACTTTAAAACCCTAGACTCGACATAATTCGACGGCTACGCACTTCTAGGAGATAATTCTGACATTGGAGAGCAAGAACACGAGGAATAACGCGAAGATTCATCAAGCACTTCACGGAATTAATTGAATATCTATTCGGGTGATGGCGTTTCTTCATCTATTCTTTTATTTTTCTTTCTTTAGCATGCTAGGCTAGGTTTTCCTGTACTAGGAGATCGATGAACCTTGTAACATGATATTTGAATCTTTAGTTTTATACTTTTGACATTAAAACACGTTTTTGAATGTTTGAACGATTTATACGTATTTATTCCATATGATTTTTGTGCGCACATTAATTGTATGAGTGTGGTGATCTATTTTATGCATTCGAAAGAAGGGAAATAGATTCGACGTAGTATAAATTGTCATAGGGTCCGATAGGGGATAGAAATATACCGCTATGCTCTATGTGAATCTTTAAGTGTTCATAAAAGTTAATGTGTTCTTTTATGTTAGTATTCGTCATAGAAATATAGTCGGATCGCATGATAGAATAGGTTTAACATTACTCGAAAGAGATTGTTAAATTTAATAGGAACATTGATTCTTCAATATTCAATCGTGTTGTCAAAGTGTAAAATTAGGATTTAAATGGATTGTTGCATGGGGATTCGTGATCCTAGTACGTTTTTCTCATCTTAAGTAAATCAAGTTGCATTCAATCTCTCATATTGCATTCTAGGATAATTTGCATTTAGTTTAGCCAATTCATTCATATTAGTTTTCATAATTTAGTTTGGTTAGCAATTAATACAAAACTCATCAAAAACTCATCTAGTTTCGGTTAAGGTCGAAATAATTAATATTGAACTACTCAATCTCTGTGGGATCGATAATCCGGACTCTAAAAGTCCACTTTATTACTTGTAACGAACCGTACACTTGCGGTGATTTTAAATCGAACGTATTTTCGTGATCAAGTTTTTGGCGCCGTTGCCGGGGAAGATGGTGGGAAGAAACTCGGGCCCGCCGCATCATCTGTCGGTGGTGGCGGTGGGAGACGAGCCAAAAATTCCCCAAGTAAAACCGACAGCTCATGTACCTCTGTAGCTATCGAGTCTGTGCGTAGCTGGAGGGTATCCATCCGACCGGAGTATAAACTGAGGCGATCACTCACCCCCTCGACTGCCCTCCTAGATGCGAGGGTCTCCAGATGTGAACTCGTCGCAAAAGCATGGGTAGTGTCCATGCGCTCACTTACCCGCCGCATCTCTGTGCTCAGACCGCCGAATGCCTGCTGGAGGCTCTGGATATCCCGACTCGACCCTGTCATTGTGGCAAACATCTGCCTCAAAATCTGTGTGTCGACCTCGCCGGGTGGCGGTGGATGTGGTGCTGCGACCTGAGGCATATCAGCATCCTCAGGTGCCTCCTCATCATGGACAGCCTGCTGCTGTCGTCTCCGTGCCTCTTCCAATCGCACCCGTCGCACTTCCCGCGATCGCTCCTGAGCCTCCCATGTAGTAAGCTTGATAAAGGGACTCGGCTTCTCCGGAAGCTCCCCGGATGGGATGGGCACACCTGCTGCTCTGCAGATGCCACTAATCAGACTCGGGAATATCAAGGAGCAACGTCGATCCGCCCATGTACCCAATGTGTGTATCTGATTATATATGTACGTGGCGAGATCTATTTTGTTCCCCCTAACCAAATGATATATAAAGCCGGCTGTAGGATCAGGAAATGTGGTGCGGTGAGAAGTCGGCTCGATATTGTGGCACATGAATAGCCATAGGATGGCTATGGATGGTGTGAGCTCATTCTGGTGCCAGACAGGAGTCTGTAGAGGCCATGCATTCGCCCGCCCAAGTAGTACCTCCGCTACCTCGGGCCAATAGAAATCCAGAGGAATAGGGACTACATTGTCCCAAGTGAGCTGATAATATCGATGAATAACCTCGGGGGAGAACATAATCCACTGTCCCCGCACCCATGTCTGATGGGGGTGTGAAGAGTCCGGTGTATCAATCTCATTGTTGAAGTTTGCGTAAAATTCCCGGGCGAGGCCTTCATAAACTGGATGTGGCCTTTCTATCAACTTATCCCATCCACAATTCTGAATTAGGGTCGCGAGCTCAATAGCAGGGAAGTCTGCGAGTCTTACTGGTCTTTCTGGGATGATAGCCCAATGGCTTATAATATTGGAATAACGAGCGGAGGTTTCGGAGTTTAGAAATCTCCTGAAACCGGTCGCAGAGTCCCTAGTACCGGATGTGGAGCCAGCCTTCTCCTTTCCCTTGGAAGTCCTTTTTGGCGGCATCCTGCAGAAATCAAAACAAGAATTAGAACAAAGTCGATGCAACTATAGTAGAGATGGAGGTGTAAGCACATAAACCCCCCAAACTTGCTTCAAATCATGTATGTAGGTGTAGAGTGCACAAAGTGTCAAAAGTGAGGTTATAGTGCCATAATCTGTGAGAAAACGTGAAAAATGTGGGTTATGTCATTAAAATATGTCAACATATAGCTTAGAACCCAAATAGAAGTGTAATGTATGCATTTCTCAAAATATCACTCATGCTCAACCAAGGACTTTCGCCTACGGACACCGTTGAGAAAAATCGAATTTTTCCCGAGCACCGTCTGGACATATGAAAGTATGCAATGTGTACTACAACATATCAAAAATTTGATGCATTCGGATGACGTTTGGATATAGAACACGATAACCGAAGTTGGTGACGTGAAATGTGAAACCTAGTCAAGGATTTGCCTAAGTGTTGCAAGTGTGGTGTTTGTGTGATACTTGCCCAATTTCTCATAATAAGATACACAAGAAACATCAAAATATCAGTAGAAGGAGCCCCTAATGCAGAAATTTTCGAAAATGGACAAAAGTAGTCATTGTGGCATTTTATCAAACATGTAGGATGCAATGGAAATTCTACATAAAGCTTTAGCAACATGGTAATGAAACAAAACCAAGTGATGCACCCCACAAACTCAATACAAATCCATGGACTACCTAGTTCCCAAACTCCTCAAACAAGAAATATATAAAACGAGCAAGAAACCACAAGATTTAAAAAAAAAAATCTAGGGTTGAGAGGAAAGTAGCATACCTTGACTTCGAATTGGGGTGAATGGGGGTGAATTGATGAAGTGATGAAGTAGAAGAGTAGGAATGTGTCGATCAAAGGTGTCAAATTCGCCTTTGTGGGTGGTGTCGGGCAGAAATGTGCGAGAGAGGGCGAGAAATATCGTAAATGGGGTTGGAGTGCCTCGGTGTGATGTTTTAAAACCGGGGCAAAATTTTTTTTTTCAAATTAACACCATGCGGCCGCATGGTGCAAATCCATGCGACCGCATGGAACAAACTGCCGATTTCAACCAAGTTCTGGTCAGCCCATGCGACCGCATGGTGTTTTAGCCCATGCGACCGCATGGACTACCAGAAGTCCAAAAGATGCCATTTTTCGAATTTTTCAGCTCTCGACACATCCCGATACCAAAAACCTCGTTTTTCGTGCCTAACCAATTAAATGGGGTATGATGAGTGTATACACCATGAAAAAGTTTTAAAACGCACTCGACCCCTCGAAAACTCGTTTTTGACCATTTTACTCAAAATTCCAACTTTTTGCCAAAATTACCCCTCGACCACTCGACACTGCCAAAATCTCGATTCCCGTGCCGACAAAGTGAAAATGAGTGTAAGGAGTGTATGCAACGTAGAAAAATTTTAAAAATTCACTCAACTCTATAAAAACTTGTTTGTAGCAATTTTACTCAAAATTTCAACTTTTTGCCAAAAATACCCCTCGATCGTCCAACGTCCCTAAAATCTGTCAAAACTCATTTTAAGCGACGTGAAGTGTGTGTACTCCATAAAATCATTTTCAAAACCACTTTTTAACTATGAAATCACATGTTGGTTCGTGAGATGGACTGAAAAGCTCGTTTTTGCCTCGAAAAGCGTGATTATAATCACAAATTCTCCAAACATGATTTTTTTATACCTCGAGAAGCGTGCAAAACGTATTTAGAACTAGTATGAGCCATGCAAGGACATTTTTTTTTTTTTTTTTTTTTTTTGAATTACCTATGTGATCGATGACCTAAAAGCTACCAAAAATGCAAAAATATGAAAAAAATCTCCTAAGTTAATGCAAAAGGCATAATAAATAAAAGGGAAGAAATATTGGGTTGCCTCCCAACAAGCGCTAGTTTATAGTCGATAGCTCGACTTTACCGTATGGTTCTCATTCCGATGGTTTGAAGTGGACGGTGGATTTGTCCTTGGAGAAATCACCACTCCAGTAATGCTTCAACCTCTGTCCATTTACCTTGAAAGTCCCCTTACTTTCATGAGTTATTTCCACAGCCCCGTGTGGAAAAATCTGTGTAATTGTATATGGACCAGACCATCTAGACCTCAACTTCCCTGGGAACAACTTGAGTCTAGAATTGTAAAGTAGAACCTGTTGCCCAATTTCGAACTTCTTTCGTTGAATATGCAAATCATGCCATTTTTTGGTTCGTTCCTTGTATAGTTTGGCATTCTCATAAGCTTTCAAACGAAACTCATCCATTTCATTCAGTTGAAGTAGCCTCTTTTCACCGGCTGCCTCCAAATCAAAATTCAGATTTTTGACTGCCCAATAAGCTCGATGCTCCAATTCAACTGGTAAATGACATGCCTTCCCAAAAACCAAGCGATAGGGAGACATTCCTATTGGTGTTTTGAAGGCAGTTCTGTAGGCCCACAAGGCGTCGTCAAGCTTTTTAGACCAATCCTTTCGAGAGGAATTCACTGTGACTTCAAGTATTCTCTTTAGTTCCCGATTGGATACTTCAACCTGCCCACTGGTTTGAGGATGGTAAGGTGTGGCTATGCGGTGGCGAACGCCATACTTCGCTAGTAATGCCTCAAAGTGACGATTGCAGAAATGTTTGCCACCATCACTTATGATAGCCCGAGGTGTGCCATACCGTGTGAAAATATACTTCTTCAAGAATCCAATCACCACCTTAGCATCGTTGGTTGGTAATGCTACTGCTTCTACCCATTTGGACACATAATCAACTGCAACTAAAATGTACTGATTGGAGAAAGAAGGTGGGAATGGTCCCATGAAGTCAATCCCCCATACATCAAACAATTCAACCTCTAGAATGCTATTAAGAGGCATCTCATTCCTCCTCGAGATATTTCCGGTTCTTTGACACCTATCACACCTCTTCACAAACTCGAAGGCGTCTCGAAACAATGAAGGCCAGTAGAACCCTGATTGCAAGACTTTAGCTGCTGTTTTCGATGCTCCAAAATGCCCCGCATAGGCTGATGAGTGACACTGCTCTAGAATTCTGGATACTTCGTCCTCAGGAACACACCGCCTAATGATTTGATCTGCCCCTCTCCTGTAGAGAATGGGATCCTCCCAAAAGTAGTATTTCAATTCAGCGAAAAATTTCTTCCTTTGGTGATGTGAATAATCTGGTGGAGTGATAGATCTTGCTAGATAGTTTACTATGTCTGTATACCACGGTGCCTCTACCACACTAAAAATCTGCTCATCAGGAAAAACTTCATTGATATCCACAGATTCTGTTTGCTCGCTGGGTTCAAGTCTGGATAAGTGGTCAGCTACCACGTTTTCACTCCCCTTCTTATCTCTGATCTCCAAATCAAACTCTTGTAGCAGTAAAACCCACCGAATGAGTCTTGGCTTGGCGTCCTGCTTTGTCATTAGATACTTGATGGCAGCGTGATCTGTGTAGACTATAACCTTCGATCCCACAAGATATGATCGAAATTTATCGAAAGCATATACTACAGCCAAAAGCTCCTTCTCCGTAGTGGCATAATTAAGCTGAGCATCATTTAACATCTTGCTGGCATAATAAATCACATGAAATATTTTATTTCGGCGTTGTCCTAGTACAGCCCCGACTGAATGATCACTGGCGTCACACATCAGCTCAAACGGTAAGTCCCAATCTGGAGAGATTATCACAGGTGCTGAAATCAGTTTCTCCTTTAAAGCATTGAACGCAGTCAAACATTCATCTGTGAATTCGAATGAGGCATCTTTCAACAACAAGTTACACAGTGGCTTTGTGATTTTTGAGAAATCTTTTATGAATCTCCTATAGAATCCGGCATGCCCAAGAAAAAACTACGAACACCCTTTACTGAAGTTGGTGGTGGTAGCTTCTCAATTACCTGAATCTTTGCTCTATCCACCTCAATCCCATTTGCTGAAATTCTGTGTCCCAACATGATGCCTTCCTGTACCATGAAGTGGCATTTTTCCCAATTCAACACCAATCTTGTTTCTACACATCGTTGTAGGACTAAATTCAAATGCTCCAGGCAATCATCAAATGAGGAGCCAAACACCGAGAAGTCATCCATGAATACCTCGATGAACTTTTCAACCATATCAGAGAAGATAGCCATCATGCAACGCTGAAATGTGGCAGGTGCGTTACATAGACCAAAAGGCATCCTACGGTATGCAAATGTACCATAGGGGCATGTGAAAGTAGTCTTCTCTTGATCTTCCGGTGCCACTGGAATCTGATTATACCCCGAGTATCCATCCAGAAAACAGTAGTGAGAGTGTCCTGCAAGTCTTTCCAACATCTGATCAATGAATGGAAGTGGGAAGTGATCTTTTCGAGTAGCATCATTGAGTTTACGATAATCGATGCAAACTCTCCATCCAGTTACCGTTCTAGTGGGAATTAGCTCGTTCTTTTCATTCTTCACTACCGTGATACCTCCCTTTTTGGGTACAACCTGTACCGGACTGATCCATGCGCTGTCTGAGATAGGGTAAATGATACCTGCATCAAGTAATTTCAGCACTTCAGCTCTTACCACTTCTTTCATGTTTGGATTCAATCGCCGTTGACCATCAACCTTTGGTTTAAAGTTCTCCTCCATGAGTATTTTATGCATGCAGTATGAAGGACTAATACCCTTTATGTCTGCTATAGACCACCCAATGGCTGTTTTATTGTCCCTTAGCACCCGAAGTAATCTTTCCTCTTCTACCTTACTGATAGAATTTGACACAATCACTGGGAGTGTCGAAGACTCACCCAAATAGGCATATCGAAGGTGAGATGGCAACTGCTTGAGTTCTAACTTAGGAGGTTGCTGAATAGATGGTTGTGCTGTTGTTGTTCCAGATCCCAGTTCCTCGAAGTAGCGTTTGCGCATATATGGTGGATTAGCTTCCAAAATCCTTGCACATTCCTCGATTTCCAATGAATCAGCATGGATATATTGAGAATGTGCTATGCAAGTCTCATATGCATCAGTGGGGTGTCGTAGGTGGAAGTTATTTTCGATTACACTGTCAATCACATCAATCTGAAAGCAACTATCTGACTCGGTCGGAAATCTCATTGCCTTGAACACATTAAATGAAATCTGTTCTTCTCCAAGTCTCAAAATAAGCTGACCTTTCTGAACATCAATGATCGCCCCTCCAGTAGCCAAGAAAGGTCGCCCCAATATAAGTGGGACATCTTTATCTTCTTCCATGTCGAGGATGAGAAAATCGACTGGATAAATAAACTTATCCACTTTTATCAACACATCTTCAATAATTCCTCGTGGATAAGTAAGAGATCGGTCTGCCAGCTGGAGAGTCACCGTAGTAGCCTTTGCTTCTCCCAAACCAAGATTCCTGAAAACAGAGAGTGGCATTAAATTAATACTTGCACCTAAATCACATAATGCCTTATCAAAATAACAATTTCCAATGGAACAAGGAACAGTAAAACTCCCTGGATCTTTCAATTTCGGTGGTAGCTTTTTCTGAATCATTGCACTGCTTTCCTCAGTAAGCATCACCGTTTCATGTTCTTCCAGCTTGCGTTTGTTGGAGAGAATGTCTTTGAGAAACTTTGCATAGCTGGGCATCTGGACAAGTGCATCAGCAAATGGAATATTGATGTGAAGTTTCTTGAAGACCTCAAGAAATTTACTGTATTGCTTATCCAACTTGTGCTTCTTCAACCTTTGAGGGAACGGAATAGGAGGCTCATAAGGATTGACAGGAGCGGTTGTCTTAACCTGTGTTGTATCTGAACTCTTCTTTGCATTCGCTTCTGGTGTGAGTTCAGTCTGTTCCACTAGCTCCTCATCTGAAGTAGGTACTGATTCCTCATTAGTAACCGGCTTTTTTATATGAATCTCCGGTAATTGTACTCCACTTCTGGTTGTTATCGCCTTTGCATGTTCCCTTGGATTGACTTCTGTATTGCTAGGTAGAGTTCCTGGTGCCCTGTTTGTCATAGCAAGAGCCATCTGTCCCATTTGAATCTCCAAATTTTTAATTGCAGAATTTTGTTCTTGGAGAGTGGCTTCTGTCTTTTTCATGAATTGATTGTTGGATTCCATGTACTGCTGAGTTGTTTCTACGAATTTTCCAAACATTTCTTCCAACTGTGGCTTCTTCTCCTGCTGCTGATATTGACCCTGTGGTCTGTGCTGGTTCTGGTTCTGATTCTAATTCTGATTTTGATTTTGATTCTGATTACTCCACGAGAAATTTTGATGCTTTCTCCACCCCGGATTATATGTCTCAGAATTCGGGTTGTTCTGCTGGCGTTGACCCCAATGCACATAATCCACATGCTCTACCTCTTGTGTGAGAATTGGATAGTTTGAGGTAGTGTGATCAGCTCCACACTCCCCACAACTTGATTTCTTTACAGTTGCTGCATTGGCAGTCAGCGACATGCTGTCAACCTTGTGGAATAGTGAATCAATTTTCGCCGACAAAGCTGAAATAGTATCCACCTCGAATAAACCCGGTGCTTTCTTCTGAACTGCTCGTTCTGAAGACCACATGGCTGAAGTAGTAGCCACAGTCTCAAATAGCTTCAGTGCATCATCAACTGTCCTAGTAGATACCGACCCATTAGATGAAGAATCAATATTACTTTTGAAAGACGGAAGCAGTCCCGCGTAAAAGTATTGGACCTGGAGTCCCTTGCTGATACCGTGATATGGACACTTCCGAAGCATGTTCTTGAACCTGTTCCAAGCCTCATCAAATGATTCATACTCCCCTTGACGAAAAACAGAGATATCATGCTTTAGTTTTGCAATCTTGGCTGGAGGAAAGAACTTGGTACAGAACTTTTGAGCAAGATCATTCCAAATTGTGATACTAGCAATCGGTTGAGAATCCAGCCATTCAAGTGCTTTGTCACGCAATGTGTGTGGAAATAGCCTTAAACGGATGGCGTCATCTGAGATACCCTGATATTTGAAGTGTTGGCACATCTCCAAGAATCTAGAGACGTGTGTGTGCGGGTTTTCCTCAGCTCTCCCATAAAACTGATGCCCATTCTGAAATAGGTGTATGACGTTGGTCTTCAATTGGAAGTTTTGTTGCCCAAATGGTGGGTATACGATGCTAGACTGGCTCTGGATGATCTGGGGAATCATGAAATCCCCTACAAGCATGTTTCCTTCGTCCATAGCTTCCTCCTCGTTAGCCGGAATTACTGGATTATGTCGTTCGTTAGCCATTTGCTGTTGTTGTGCTATTCTAGCTTCTCTTTGCAATTGGTGAAAAGTACGCTCGATTTCTGGATCAGCTGGAATCAATTCCCTTCCAGTCGATCTTAGCATGCAAATCTGAAATAGCCAAAATTGCCCAAAATTAGCAAAAGTCGAAATACGAAGTTTAATAAGTTACCTAACTAAACTAAAAAAAAAATAAAAGAAAAAGTTCGAATTAGTGTCTAAATAACTAAAATTAAACTAAAACTCAATCCCCGGCAACGGCGCCAAAAACTACTCGAGCAATTACTTGGTCGAGCCATGGAGCGCGCAAGGTTGAAGTTGGTCGAGCCAAGGAACAAGTTTCATGTTTGGGTCGATTTAAAATCACCGCAAGTGTACGGTTCGTTACAAGTAATAAAGTAGACTTTTAGAGTCCGGATTATCGATCCCACAGAGATTGAGTAGTTCAATATTAATTATTTCGACCTTAACCGAAACTAGATGAGTTTTTGATGAGTTTTGTATTAATTGCTAACCAAACTAAATTATGAAAACTAATATGAATGAATTGGCTAAACTAAATGCAAATTATCCTAGAATGCAATATGAGAGATTGAATGCAACTTGATTTACTTAAGATGAGAAAAACGTACTAGGATCACGAATCCCCATGCAACAATCCATTTAAATCCTAATTTTACACTTTGACAACACGATTGAATATTGAAGAATCAATGTTCCTATTAAATTTAACAATCTCTTTCGAGTAATGTTAAACCTATTCTATCATGCGATCCGACTATATTTCTATGACGAATACTAACATAAAAGAACGCATTAACTTTTATGAACACTTAAAGATTCACATAGAGCATAGCGGTATATTTCTATCCCCTATCGGACCCTATGACAATTTATACTACGTCGAATCTATTTCCCTTCTTTCGAATGCATAAAATAGATCACCACATTCATACAATTAATGTGCGCACAAAAATCATATGGAATAAATACGTATAAATCGTTCAAACATTCAAAAACGTGTTTTTAATGTCAAAAGTATAAAACTAAAGATTCAAATATCATGTTACAAGGTTCATCGATCTCCTAGTACAGGAAAACCTAGCCTAGCATGCTAAAGAAAGAAAAATAAAAGAATAGATGAAGAAACGCCATCACCCGAATAGATATTCAATTAATTCCGTGAAGTGCTTGATGAATCTTCGCGTTATTCCTCGTGTTCTTGCTCTCCAATGTCAGAATTATCTCCTAGAAGTGCGTAGCCGTCGAATTATGTCGAGTCTAGGGTTTTAAAGTCGTCCCCAATTAGTTTCCATAAGAGTTTTACTTAAAAACGGAAACCAGAATTTTCTGCGTTGAAAATAACCATGCGGCCGCATGGTTCAACGGCTAAAACTTGAACTAGTTCTGGCGACTTTATTACTTGTAACGAACCGTACACTTGCGGTGATTTTAAATCGAACGTATTTTGTATTAATGGTTCAACGGCTAAAACTTGAACTAGTGCATTTCTTTGTGGTGTTGAGTTTGAAAAGAGCATGCATTGTGGTAAATTAGAACTTGATAATTTGACTTACGACGTTGACTAGTCTTTGACTGTTTTGTTTTGCATTAAATTGCTAGGGACTAGCAATAAGCAAGTTGGGGGGTGTGATAATAGCACATTTGTTACGTTTTTCACCCTTTAATATTTCATTTATATGATTATTTGACACCGAAATGCACTAAATGTTTCTATATCTTGGTTTAGGTGGCAAATGGGTGAAACAGGTGAAAAATAGAAGAAACAAGTGAAAATGGATCAAAATGAAAGAGACAAAAGTTCAAGGACCAAATTGCAAATATCAAAAGATGACTCGGAAGGCAAAATGAAGATATGAAGATTTGAGGGTGTTCGGCATCAATTGGATGAGGAAAGAAGTCGACGGGATGAAATATAGTCAAAACATCATCACATATGCTGAAAAGTTCTGCATCAATTTTTAGCCTCATATTTAGATCTTTTTCACATGGTATAAGATCGAATTGGAAGTTGACATCTGAATGAAAGTTGTAACCCATCGAGTCAGCTTTCCAACTCACTTTAAATCACCTCAATCGGATATCGAGAGAGAGAGATATGACTAAAACACTGAAGGCTGTCCGGCGGAAAATTGGCAAAACCATGCGGTCGCATGGTTATAAAGCCATGCGGCCGCATGTCTATCACCGAGAGCTTAGGGTTGAATCACTTTGTTCCATGCGACCGCAAGGATTTATACCATGCGGTCGCATAGTTATAAACTGGGCCAAAAATCTTTTATTTCCGAAAATCAACCAAATCAACTATGGAAAGTTTTTGGACGCGTTTTTCTCACCCTAAAGTCGACCAAAAGAGGGATTTCGACCATTCTTCATCTCCTAGACCTCTCAAACATCTCTTGGCCTCAAGAACTCCATGGAAGGCTAATCTCTTTGGTGAAGCAAGGAAGGATCTCGATCGGGTTTGGGGATTTTAACACCTTTTCATTCATTTAACGTGCTCTTTATTGTCAAATAATTCTGGAATTTAGATTTCTTATTCTTATGAATATATTTTGAAGTTGGTTTATTTTATATTAGATTTTCGTGGATTCAATCACGTTTTCTCCATTGAACAATTGAAGTATTTATTGAATTTCAATTTCAAATCCCTTATCGGTGTGATCCTTTACCATTATATGCTTGATGTATATGATTGTTTTTTGGATCTAATTTCAATGGATTAATGTGGAAATATGTTGTGGAAGAAATCTAGGTTTAGTATTATTGTGGAATTAAATTGATCTAGGGTTTTCTTTATAAATTGGTCTTGAAAATGGTTTAATTCTTATTGGATTTTTCATAGAATTAGTCATGCTCTTTCTATTGTTTGATCGAATATTTATTAAATCATAATTTCAATTAAACTCAAGATTAGCGTGAGAATTTACTGTAGGAGCCTAGAGTTTTGGTAAGATGCATGAATGACTAATGTTGATTGATCCAACCCGAGAGAGTGAATTCCAAAGCTTCACTACCTTAATCTATTGAATTTTAGTTCATAATTTTGAGACCAACTTGTTTGATCAACAACCGAACTTTCCTACAATTTAAAAGGATAGATCACCCACTTTTGAAACCTTTAATAATTTTTCCATCTCTCTGTGGATACGACACCCCAAAGCTACACTACAACACCACGGTAAACTTTGGGCGTAATCAAATGTTGGCGCCGTTGCCGGGGAGACGGTACAATAAATTGAAGGATCTTCTACCAAAAGGGTGACTTCGTTCCCTTATTCATTTTCATTTTTTTTTTGTTTTGTTTTGTTAGTTTATTTTCTCTCGTTATTATCTCTAATTTTTCACATAGTTCCTTTTTTTTTCTTCTTTTGCTTGTGTTTATGAGCAGGGATCGAGGCGATATAGGAAGCTCTACCGACAGACTTCGTCCAGTGTTTGAATCTCTTCCTAACCCTATTTTTGACACTGCATCTATTGCCACGACCACCACATCACATAACACAATGTCTGATAGTGAGCATGATGCACCTTACAGAACTTTGCATGATTACTTACACCCCACACGCACATCTACACCATCATGTATCATGTTTCCACCTAATATGCCACGGGTAGACTTTAAACCAAGAATGATCCATGATTTGGCGAGCAAGATCTTCACTTATTGTATAAATAAATATGGCTTAAGGTGGTGAAATGGGTTTAAAAACCAAAAATGTTGAAGCTGGGCACCTCAGAAACTGAAATAATCGGATGAATTGGGGTGCAAAATGTGAGATGATAATAAAGCTGGCGCCCAAAGAAGCTGACTCCCAGCGTGTTGTTGCAAATATCTTCAAGCCATGGCACCCAAAAATCTGAAGAAAAAAAAAAAAAAAAAAAAAAAAAAAAAAGACAGCTGAAGGTAGAAAACCAGCAAGTTGGAGCAGAAACCTTCACGCCATGGCGTGAAAGTTACACGCCGTGGGGCCACCGGAGGAACCCGAAAAATGGACAGAACTGTGCACGCCATGGCGTCCAGCTGAAGGTCCAAAACCAGCAGGAGAAGTCACGCCATGGTGTGACCATCTCACGCCATGGCGCCAATTCCCGGGTAGCACAAACAGCCCGATTTCTGACCCCTTTTTGGCCTACTTTCTCCTCAGCCTTTCCCTAATCTTTCTTGCAATATAAATCCAACATTAAGACCACTTCTAGGGCACATTTTTGGAGGCTGAAAGTCGACCAAAAAGAGGGAAAATCTGGGCAAACGTCTAGTGCGAAAATCAGCATCTTTTGGGATTTTGAAGGAGAAAAATGAGGAGATTCTTGACATTGAAGTTTCCAACCATTGAACTCTTTATCAATAAGATTTTTTCTTACCTTTAATATTTTCCTCAATTTATCTCATGATTTTGTTTGCTATTTGTAAGTACATTATGAGTGGCTAAACCTAGATGTGATTGGGGGTATTTTCTAGCCCTATAATGAAGTTCCAATAATTTTGTGCTTGAAAGTTCTTGTGGTTAATGTGATTTATTCATTGTGTTTATAGTTCATATTGTTCTTCTCGATTATTTAGCGGGGCAACTAGATGATTGGGTTATTTCAATATTTGCCAATTTGGAAAATTTAGTATGTTATCGCTATTTTTACCAAACCCTAGTGGCGACTACATTTTGATGGATTATGAGGAATTTTCTATTAAATGTTGGTGGATTATCACTTAAGTTAACAAACCGAGCTTGTGTGTTTGTGCTTAATTCAATTCGACTCTCTTGTGTGAATACTTTCGTTAAATTAATTCTAGGGATCTTATCCTAGGTTATTTGATGATTAGGGTTGGGTAAAGAGCTTATTTTATTCAACTAAAATCTAAGGAGAGTTTCAGGTAGTCGAGTTTGTGATTATTCTCGAATTGTTGTTAACCATTTGAACGAAAATCTTTTATAAAATTGGATTAAAAAATCATTTTCGCAGTAAAGAATTATCCCCCTATCACACTCTCTCTTTTGTTGACTTTTCGCCTTCATTATTTAATTTTATTGCATTTCAAATTTAGAGCCATTTTAATTTGTTATGTTCTTTAGTTTAGCGAATGAATCAAAACCCCCCCCCCCCCATTTATATGCTTTCGCCGGTTATTTTCTTTTGCGCAATTAATGTAATTGAATCAATCCTCTGCGGGTAATGACCCTTGCTTGCATTATACTATTCGAACGATATTTATTTTAAGCCGAGTAAGGAATTATTTGTGTCGTCCCCTTTGGTGGCGATCAAGGACTATAAAGAAGAGGAAATGAAGGATACCTATAGGGATGGCAATTCAAACCGTTAAAATCGAAAACCGCGGTTAACCGAACCGAATGGGGCGAAAATAACCGAACCGATGGTGCAATAGGGTGGTTATGATTTTGATTTTAATGAACCGATTCGTGGTGGGGCGGGTATGGTATTTGGCGACGGTGAACCGTCCCGAACCGATTACCCGTTAAAAAAATTAATTGGGCTTTTCATTATTCTTTTCCAAAATTAATTGGGCTTTTCATTATTCTTTTCCAAAAATTAATTGACTTTATTCACTGAGATTTCACACTTAATTGCACTTTGTTCTCTATATAAATTGTACTATGCTTAAATATGACTCTTAGTTTGCTTTTCATTATGTTCTTGGTTAATTTTTAATTTTGATCAAGAGAAAGGTAATCATCTGTCTTCATTGTGGATTTTTCATGTAATCAATCAGATGTCTTATCATAGGTCGGCGTCTTCTGTTCCCACTCTTCCCGCTTCAGTTGGAAGTGCTTCAGTTGAAGTTGGAGATACAGCTACTGGCATTCGAAAGGATACGTCAAGTACACCGGGTATTTCACACATTCCAAGTGAGGCAAATGCAAATCCTATTCATATAGATGTAGGTAATGATGATGATGATGATGAGCCGACTAAGGAAATTAGAAAAAAAAATTGACATCTACAGTGTGGCAACATTTCAAGCTACAAAGAATTAATAATGTACCCAAAGCAATTTGTAAACAATACAATAAACTAGATGGTGAGTCGAGAAATGGGACAAGTCATTTACGTGCTCATTTGGATAGATGTCCTCTTCGAGGGCAGAAGGATGTCAAACAGATGTTTTTTAATCAATTTAAAGAACCTGGTGGTAGGACTGATATTCATGATAGAATTTATGGTTTTATATTTGTTATTCATGTACTTTCTTTTATTGCTAATTTGCTTTTCTATTGTGTGTAGAAAATTCTATTTCTTCATCATACTCCGGAGCTTGTGCAAGGTTTAGTGATGAGAACATTGACGAAGAGGTATATTTTTTTTTTAAAATCTTCAGTGAAGACCATTTTTTATTAGGTAGTATGATTGTATTATTACTCTAATTACATTTCTTATTTACTATGTAAGAATCAAAGGTTGAGTCTTGACTCTTGACCTATGCCAGTAAGAGTTGCAGGGAAGAATGAAGATTGACCTATGGCATATGCTAGTAAGAATTTTGACCTATGTTGATAATATTGTTTGTTAAATTTGAATTTTGCATTTAGAAGTTGGGATATTGTTTGCTTTTTATTTTGGAATATTGTTTACTAAATTGATATTAAGTAAATTGTGTTTTTGTTTTTATTGACTTTTCTTCATAATTTTTTTTCCAATTTGACGATTGGATTTTGATCTTAAAAAATAATTTATTTTCGTGGTTATTAACCGAACCGAACCGAACCAAACCGAGATACAAACCGAGCCGAACCGAATCGACTTTCGTGGTTATGGTGCGATTATGGTATGACAAAAAATTTGGTGGTGCGGTTATGGTTTTGGCCGAACCGTCCCCGAACCGACCCTTTGCCATCCCTAGATACCTAGACTAATTTGGAGTTAGGCTAGGGAGGTTCACGGTCAAGCAACTAAACATTGGTGATTTTGGACTAAAATAGTCCAAAGAAACAATGAAAAATCAACAACAATGTTTCGCCAGAGATGTAAAATTAAATTAAACCTAAATCATTGGCGAACTCAAATCATATTTAAATTAATTATTGATAAAAACTATTAAAAAAAAAATTCAAACTGAGGTAAATAATTTACATTTTTTACAACCAATTAACATTATGTAACGACCCGAACCTTGCACCCAAGTCGCTAAAACATACGTACCGTCCGCTTTGGGTGAGCCTGTACCCACTTGGCCCCTCACGAATTTCTATCGCGTTCCCCAGGATTCGAACTCATGACCTCCATCATATGGAAGACTTAAACACACGTTTTTTGTAACGACCCGAACCTCTCGTCCAAGCCGCTAACTTTCGTATGGTCCGCTTTGGGTGGCCTGTGCCCACTTAGCCCCTCACGGATTTCTTCGCGTTTTCCAAGATTCGAACTCAAGACTTTCATCATATGAGAGACCTCCATCAATTGGGCTTGCCCAATTGGTATCAGGATTCCCTTTAAGTCTCCCATATGATGGAGGTCTTCAGTTCGAATCTTGGGGAACGCGAAGAAATTCATGAGAGGTTAAGTGAGCGCAGGCTCACCCAAAGCGGACAGTACGAAAGTTAGCGGTTTGGGCGAGAAGTCCGAGTCGTTACATATTAACTTCGCAAAAGTAGCACAAAAAATTACAAACAACAATAACACAAAGACATTCCACCTCAACATCAACATTACTCAAAACATCAGCTTCAAAAAATCAGCTTTCCAACATAAGTGTAAAAAATTAGTTAGACTAATAATTTCTTTCTAATTTTCAGTCACTAAATGAAAATGTTAGCAAATTTGTTATCTATGTCAACAACAAACAACAAAGGGATAGAAAAATGAAGAAAGTTGTACAAAGCTTTTGCTCTTCGTTTGCCTGCTATTTAATGACTATAATTTGTTATAATCAATTCCAAGAGTCACAAGAGTATTGTTGCATCAATAAGTCCTTTCTTGTTAATTAGCACTCCATAAGACAATCATATATCTTTCTCAGAAATAAAGTTTTCCTCAAAGCCGTCCATAACTAAATCTTTGATTCCTTCAATAAAAAATAAATAGTGTGCAATAAATTAAGAACATAAGAAGATGACTTGCATTATTCTTCAGAAACCGCGGATAGAACTTCTTTATATACAACATTCCTCGTACAAGTGCTGTGATGTCTTTCTTTATTTTCATTTGGTTTCATAAGAATTTTAATATATTTACTATTTTTTGCTCTTGATAATGCAACATAAAGTTGTCCATGTGCAAATACAGGTTCAGGTAAATACAATCCAACAAAATCAAGAGTTTGACCTTGGGCTTTATTTATAGTCATGGCGAAGCATACACAAACTAGGAATTGAGTTCTTTTGATTCAAATTGGACTCATATCATTTTCACAAGGCACAAATGGTATATGGGGTAGAAAAACTCTCTTGTTTTTATATTGTCCAACAGCAATTTCAGCATCAATTATATTTCGATCAAATCTTTTACAAATAAGCCTAGTTACATTGCATAAACCTTCAGATGGATTTATATTCCTCAATAAAATTATAGGACAATTTTTTTTCAAAATTAATTCATGAGGCGGAACACCGTTAGGAGTTAAAGTATTGAAGAAATCTTCATCACATGACTGTGCATTAATATTTATTGCTTCATCAATACTATAGTATTTAATAGAATCGCCAGGAAATTGTTCTATTAACATCATATTTATAAAATCAACATTCTCATTTTTTGGACTTAATATGATCCTATTAATCATACTTTCAATATTATATGGGTAAGTATTTAAGTCAGAAACACAACATCCATCAACTTTCTTACTGACGCCATTTCATTATCATGAGGAATAATCATTTCGTTTGGAAATTTAATTATATTGCATGAATGTAAAGATTCAATTCCATTTCCAATTCGCAGTAAATATTCTGAAAAAGGAGAATCTATTTCAGCTCTCATATTCTAAACTAATTTGATTTTTTTAATAAATGGCCATAAATATGAATTCACAACATTTGCATCAACAATATCTTCTTTTTGTCCTTTGGGAACAACAGGTCACCACCTAGAACTACGACTTTCCCTCCGAAAGGTACTTTGATTTCTGTTATATCTTGTAGCATCTCATTTAATGATTCAATAACTGCTTTATTTAGCATAGGAGCTTCATCCCATATTATTTATTGTGTCATTCTTAGTAATTCAACTAATGATGATTGTTTACTAACCGAAGTAGTTGATTTACTATTAACCTGAAGTGGAAGCCTAAATCTTGAGTGAGCAGTTCTACCTCCAGGAAGCAATCTCACTGTCACTCCAGAAGATACAGTAGCCATAACTACCATTCGTCTAGATCTTACAGCTGCAAGTAAACAGCGATATAAGAAGATTTTTCCCGTTCCTCCAGGATCATCAATAAAATATACTCCATTGATTTTCTTGAAGACATCATTTAGAATTATATCGTATGTTTTTCTCTGTTCTAAATTTAATTTTGTTTCACTTAACATATCTTCATCTGAAACTACTATCTCTAATTCATCTGTAATAGTTTTAGCAAGATGATTGTTTTCTTCTAATAACAACATATGATGTTCAACAATTCCATAATCATTCAGACTTCTACCAGAAAGTTGTAATATTTCATTCAAATCATTTAACACCTTCAATTCAGCTATTTTTGTATGTATACCTTTATTTATATAATCTTCTATCATATATTACTTAAAATGATTCCATAATTTTTTGGGATCACGTGGATTACACATTGTCAAAACTGTAGCAAACAATTCACACAATGTGAAGAGCATTTGATATTGAGAAGCTTCTTGCAAACACATTTCACAATCAATATCACCATTAAGCAAACCATGTAATAATGCAGCTTCGCGAAAGGTGGAAGCATGAATTCCATTAACATTCTTCAAATCTTCATAAGAAATAGCTTCCTTAACATGGTTAAACAATTTTCTCAAGTAATACCTTTCTCCTTCTATAATATTTATGGAAACAATTCGTCCTATAGAGAAAGTTTTCTTTTTCTTTCAGACTAGGTTTTACACTGTGGATTCCACACAAAATGTTCTGGAAACTCTCTGTATAACAAAGTTTTTGCTTTACAATTACTAATGTTCATACGAAAGTATTCCGTCAACATCAATTTTTTGTAATAATCTTTTTTCACAATTTGTTCTAAATTATCAAATTCTTTTTATGTAACAGATTGATAGTTTTCTAAGTGCAACTGCAGAGCAATAACAGGTGGACTCATGTCATATAAACTAAATCCAAAAATTCTCCATACAACTTCAGGTGGAGATACGTATCTAATTGATTGATACATTTTAATTTCATCATAAACAAATTCGGCATCATTTTCACTGACAATAAGATCGATTTTGTCATGACCTCTATAAACATATTTATATAAATACTTAACAGCTTAAATCGATGAACATATCTCAACATTGATATTAGAATTATACTTTGTCAATAAGTATGCGTTGTAAGGTACAACCCAGCTGTTATCCAAAAAATGATTACTAATCTTCACTTTTCTTCCATTGTCAAGTCGTTTATATTTAGGGTAACATTTTTCATCAATAATTGTCTTCTCACAAAACTTTTTTGGATAAGAAAATCTACATTTATTTTTATTATTCATACAAACATTTTTTTTATTTAACACACCACATGGACCATGCATCATATGTTTAACAACAACGGAATGTAGATAAGGATATTGAATCTCATCGGGAATCTCAGTACAAACAAATTTATCAATCAATTCAAGAGATGTAATCTTACAATTATTTTTTAGAATCAGTAAAAAATGCACATGTGGAAGCCCTCTTTTTTAAAATTCTATAACATATATATATGCGACAATATGTCCAAATATTATTCTTTTCAAAATATCTTCCTTTATTTGTTCAAGTTTTGCTCTAAAAATACGAGCTACTAAGTCAGGTGTATTTTGAGCTTCATCGTTATACTTCAATTCTTCCTTAATTTCTAGCAAATTTGGATTACAGGTCATTGTTAAGAATATATCAGGCTTACCAAATCTCTGGACTAAAGACATAGCATCCATATAATGTTTTCTCAAATCTCTAGGACCACCAATAAAATATCTAGGCAAAATAATCAAACAACCAATTTTATTACTTCTTTTTTCACCAAGTTCAAGACTATCTACAATTCCTTGATATAATTCAGCTCGAAGTACACTATGATTATGTTGAAAATAATCTAATCTAGATGTTTCAATTTTCACATACATGTCCACAACATATTGTTGTAATAATCTTCCAGAATGTAATAATATTGAAATTGTTGATAATCTTATTTGTAATTTATAACAATAATACTCTCGACATGACACTTGCATCCTCGTTTTCTTATTTTCCATCACTAAATTTTAGAGAAGCAGAAAGTTAATAATTTGTATAATAATAAGAAGATCAAAATCAAATCACATATAATATTTACAAATAAATAATTGAAAGCACAAAAGTTAGACATCATCAACTAACCTAATATTTCTTTCTCAATTAATTCTTCAGGCGACGAAAAATTGATTGCATCAACAATGCCTTCATTTCTACGAATGTTTGTTTTTTTTTCCGTACTAATCCACTGAATACCTTGATGCCAACTTGTTTCACCATAAGGAAATAAAACTGGGTATTGAAGTGGGTCATAATATCCACAATAATATTGTATTCTATTGTGATTTCCATCTTTACAGTGGACTACAATATCACGCATATGAATATCATCAGAGTCATTATGATCAACCCAAATAGCAGCAACTTGTGAAGCATTAGGTACATTAAATGTTCTCTCTGATCAGTAGTTGGATTACATCGGAGACTAGTGGAATGATCCTGTAGATCGGGAGCAGTTCCTAAACTTTGGAAAAAAAGGTTGTGTAAGGATTATTTTCTAAAATTTTCATCAATTTAACAACAACATATTCAACTAACCATTCACTAAGATTTAATCTATTTTGCACTTCATTATCATTATCAAAAAAGTATAGCTGCAAATGAGAAGGACGGTTGTCTCTTGGAATAATTTCATTCATAAAAGGTATATCTGACCTGAATTCTATAGGTATAAATACCGTTATAGTTTGTACATAATTTTTTATCATAATTACACCAAACGACGTCATCGAAAAATTACAATTATAACTTCGCACCATTTTTCGAAAGTTTAAAGACTCTTCAGAATTTGAAGTAAACAACATATATAAATCTAAAGGCACTTCATTTATTTTTAAAACAATTTCTCCATTTAAACAGCAAAATCCCTTTGTTTCTCAAAAAAATTTCACAGCTCCAAAACGATCACAGATAGTTGTTTCGAGTAGCACATAAGCTTCTGAGAAAATATTATCATCAAATTGCCTCAAATTTGAACACCCTAATAAAAAAAATTCTCAAATATTTCATGCTTTAAATAAATAACATTTTGTTCAACCAATTCTACCATAATAAAATAAAACAAGACTAGGAGTAATAAATTGAAACATTATAGAACAATTCTCACTAGATTGGTCTCTTTTTTTGTCTCTTTTTTCTTTCTGTTGTTCATCGCATGTATTTTCTATTAAATTATTAATTTTTCGTGTTCGCTTCCTACGACATTCAGGCACTACTGAACCATCTGACCGTTTACCTTCAAAAGAGTTCCAAATATTAGGAATGAAAATAAATATGTAAATCACAAAAATATAATTTATAATCCATACAACCAAACCAACAACATAAAATTTTAATATATATATATATATATATATATATATATATATATATATCAGATGAATCAACATAATGGCTAAACTCTAGATATAGTTACTAACCGGCAGAAGCGGTGATTGGACTATAGGTAATCTCCTTATTCAATAAAAAGAACTTACTTCGACTGGATGATTTAACCGATCGCGCACGGCCACAATTTTGAATATTTTCTTCCATAAACTCCTTGCAATTATCATATAAAAAAGGTATTTAACTCCTTAATAAACAATGTGTTGAAGATAATGTGTCGGTGCAACAAAAGGTAATTTTTGAATGAAACATGTAATCCTTTAACTTGTTCTTTATGTTCATGTTCAACAAGGAGACACAGCGGTGCCTCCATGCTTGATGGAGACACACAACACAAAGCATGAAGAGTCTCCCTGCTTCCTGGAGACAGCCCTCTCCATGCTTCATGGAGACATGGCGGTGTCTCCATGAAGCATGGAGGCACGGGCGGTGTCTTCATGCTTGATGGAGACACGTCACATCTCCATGCGTGTCTCCACCAAGCATGGAGAGACAGTCGTGTCTCCATTATTTATTCACTTTGACACGGCTGTCTCTCCATTATTTATTCACTTTGACACGTAACCATGTACTATACCCTTACTCGACTATAGCTCACTCGATTTCCCATTTCTCCTTAACCAAAAGCATAGCGATTCACACATTCATCATGAGAAAGTTAACTTAACACAATTTTAGTGTCACATAGCAGAAAATTCTTGAGGAATCTAATGAACAACAATAAATTGCACGCAGCCAATCCTATCCTGGGAAGAAAGAGCAGAATGGGTTGGGAAGAAAGAACACAACGGGCTCGCTAGAGAACAAAAATAGAGAAAAAAAGGAGAGAATTTACACTAAACAAACTTTCTAATGCGTCGTCGACGTCGTTACAACACCATCACCAAATCTCCACTGAGCTTCACCCCCTCCTTTTTCCGTGATATATTGTTGATTTTACAACGTATTACCACATTTACGATGGAAGAAATCTGTGAAATTTGTTAGGGTTTCAAAAGAGGAGGCGTGAGAGAGAGGGAGAGAGAAAATATGTAAACATTGCCTAGGTTTGGGGAAAGCAAAATTGCGACAGGGAGGGAGGGAGAGTAAAATATATATGCCAGCATACGTCACCATAATGCCTTATGAATAGAAAAGAACTCTCCTCTTTTATATATTGTAGAGAAAAATGTATTAGATGTAGTCCTATATATATATATATATATATATATATAACTCCTAAACAGACCAAAGACTTTTCGGTTAAACTATTAAATTTCAAACGTATTAGATGTAAATTTAGGGATTAATTTAAACTAATTATTATCATAATTAATGAATTAACCACGTTTAAATTATAATATCCCTTTCAAATTTCAAATAACTGTATACGAAATGAAAGATTCTTTTATTTTATAATTTTATAATTATTATTATTATTATATATATATATATTAATAAAATATTAAAGGTTAAAAATTTCCTTTTTATCAAAATAACTCACATAAATGATAAAATTAGTCCAAAAATATTTCTTCTTGAACCAATTTATGTTATTTAGCACGAGTTTCAAAACGAGTATAATATCGATATATTTTTCATCAACTTCTAAGATACTTAAATATTTAACCCAATTAACTTACGAGAAATTCTAAAAAAATACACGTAAGCAGTTAAATTTTTTGTGCAAATAAGCGGTCAAGCTTATCACTTTAACATTTGGAATTTAGTGTGATGGCAAGGTCGGATATGGACTATTTCATTTGCTAAACGACCAACATTAAGTTTGGCCCATATGAAAATATAAAATAAAAATTGGGATGTTACATTCGGGATAGACCTTCGAGTTACTATATTAAATCCTTCGAGATGGACATTTTGGTCAAGATGTTAAATCCTACGGGGTATAGGGATTCTTATGAAATTCCTTGAGCTATTGGAATAGCGATCAGTTTGCTCTAAATCTATGAAATGTCGGTATGTTATGCGAATTTTATGTTTATATCACGTTAATAAGGATATGCACGTATTTTTACTGAGTGTTTTCAAAATACTCACTCTTCCAATATCATTTCAGATTAGAACGGGTCGTGTGGACGTGTGGAAGATTGGTCGAGTGGTGCTCATGGGGTCGCCAAGTAAAAGAAATGATTATTGCGAATTTTATTTTAAGAATAAAATTTATGTTAAATTTCTTGCAAAATGTTTAATAGTTGTTCTTGTATTGTTTGAACATTTGACATTTATGTTAAATTTCGGATTGATGATTGAAAATCATAGTACTTAAAGATTTTTATTTGACGTGAAAACTTTTCTTCACTTAAATTGTTAATTTATAAACATCAACCTATCGAACAAATTTCATTTTGAATAAAAGTAGATTTTTAAGAATAAGGAAAAGAGGATTTTTGGTAACACTCCAAGTTTGTTTTTATAAATAAAAATGAAATAGATTTGGGGGCGTTACAAATGGTATCAAAGCAGGTTGCCAGTTGGAAATCGGGAACTAAGTACTATGCGGGACAAAGTGTTATGTCATAGGGCAGGAGTCACCTCTTGAACCCGTAGGAGCCACTTCTAGAATCTCAACGCCTGGCAAACAGATCCTCAGATGGATCAAGTGCGATGAAGACGTCGCGAGTCTAACGCGGGGGGGAGGGGGAGGAGGGTGATTGTAATACCCAGACCATGAATATTTAAAAGATTTGATAGGTACTACTCATACACAAAAGGTGCACCTTCTCTTCCGGATGTCTATTGTTAGAAATTCCACAGTTAAGCGTGCTTGGTTGGAGCAATTCTATGATGGGTGATCCCTTGAGAAGTTTTCTCGAGGAGCGTGTGAGTGAGGACAAAGCATGCTGAAAAGACTCGTGTTGGTACAGTAGGAACAGTACGTCGTCGATCTAATGGTCGGAACAGCCCGTTAAGTGGGATCCGAGTCATTACAAACACCGCCATCTCCTGGACCACAACCCATCGCCACTACCTACACTACAACCCACATACACATCTAATCCAAAATCAACATCATCTCCATCTCTATCACAACCCACAACCACCACTACAGCCACATTTCTATTGAAACACCATCGTTACGACATGGCAATATAATAGACAACTTCGGATCATGAAAGTCTTCGATGAAATGTGAAATAAATTGGACTCAACGAGTGCTTTCTTCAACAGTTCATTGAAGATAATTGAAGATTTCTCCATTAGGTTTCAAGATCTGCTGAATATTAACAAAAACATGAAAATTTCTTCGCATCAATTTATAGCTATCTGTATATATAAAATGTATGTATATGTATATGCAGTTCATTTTTGCAAACATAGCTTGACAGGGAAAACATAGAGCAAGCAAAGGATTGTCTCTCTACATACCTAATTTATGAATAATTAAACTTAAAATCTGATTAATGAAATGCAATCTTAAAATACCTACTTCCTTGTAATTCTCTCTTATCATTATCATTCATATTCTAATTGAATTTGTAAGAACATTTTGAATGGTGGTTTAAAATTGAGGGTAAATTGACATCTCTAAAATCACTTTTGCATTCTCATTTACATCTTGATAGATTTAAATCCAAATTATGATCCAATGGAAAGATGTAAATTACAAATATATTTTTTATGTTAAATTTTATTTTTAAATAAATTTTTTTGCTCATAATCTTTTTAAATTAATCTATTTTTGTTTGTATATGTATATTTCTTTATGAACAAATTGAGCTAAATTTTTTGAAATTTGATTAAAAACATAAAAAAACCCATCAATATAGGATTTTCATCTTGTAATCATTGAATCATATTCTCATTTTAACCTTTGGATTCTAATAATAAAATTTCGTCGCTCATCTTACCGTAGACATTGGATTGCCAACTTGAATATTATTTATTTTCTACAAATTAATATCCCTTCCGTCTTTACATTCACTCTTCCCAACCATCTCAATTTGAGAGCCTGTTTGGTACACATTCTCATTCTTATTCTCATTCCTCTACTCATTTTTAACTCCATATTTTTCAATAAAATAATATTTTCCATCACATCAATAACTTTTCCTTCTTTTTCAACTACATATTCACTATCACATCAACATAAAAAATGCATTATTTCCAAAATAATGTGTATCAAATAGGCTCTGAATATCTTTTCAACCCCTCACCCAAAATGAGCTAGGCACATTTGTTTGATAGTGATTCCGACAACGAGGTGCATGTCCACTTATGACTTGTTGATGATGAATATTCTGAATCAATGGAAATAAGATTTTCGGAATGCAATGTATTGCATATATAGATGGAACAAGATTTTGTTGTGAAAATTGAGGGCAAAACTAAATTAGTGAACATGTGAATGCTATGTATTGTGTATATAGAAAAAATTAAATCTTTTCGGAAGATTTACAACCACTTATTAAAAGATCAGTTATTTAATGTCTCTTTAAGAAATATTGGGTACAAGTGAGTGTGGAGCCCCTTTTTTGGGTATTGCTGGTGGGTTGGTAAAAATTGGGCGCAAGTGAATAAATTGGTACTAGGATTCAACTTAAATCTCTCTTAAGTAGAGGTATTGGGTTCGAATCCTGGGAGATGAGACAGAAAGCCATAAGGGGGATAGCCCACCCCAAAGCGGATAGTACGTAAGCTAACAATTTGGGTACAGATTCGGGTTGTTACATTTTTGGACATCATTAAAGATGTTCTCGAGAGTATGAGGTGGTCATGAGTTATCAAAAGACCTGGAAGGCTAAAAATTGTGCATTAGAGGACTTAATGAGTTCAGTCGAGTAGAGTTGTGCTAAATTGGCCAAATATTGCTATAACATGAAGAAAATTAATCCTGAATCGATATTTTTTATTGAAACGAATGACGAGAATCGCTTCAAATATTTCTTCATGGCCATTGGATAATGCATTCGAGAATTTCGAAATACGATACGATCCCTAATTCTAATAGACGGTACAATCTTTAAAATTAAATACAAAGACAAGTTAATTATTACAACATGTCAAGATGCCTTCGACACCCCCTCTGCCTACTCTTCTTGTACCTCGTCGCCGTCTCCATCGGGGCCACATCTCTGCCGTGTATGAAAAGAATGACTCAAATGCTACTGGAAGGCCACAACGAATCATCATATCCCATCTGACCTCGTCCCCCCTCACGCCAAAGAGCTGTCGATCTCTCTGTCACCCCTCCATCCCAATAGTCGCCTGTCCCTTGCAGGCTCGCTGTGTCACATCATATCGCTGCAACGTCAGCATGAAGATCTCCTAAACCCGGCTCGTAGCATCATAACATGTCGTAACTCTGATACACTCCTCTCATCTTCCGCATAAATGTTTTATGTTTTTAATGAAAGGGCTTTTTGGGAAGATGGCCGGGCATTATTTCCTCCTCCTTTCTGTGCATCCAAAACGGCTCTCTTTTCTTTAGCATTACTAGCGCATCTCCGACTCCGTCTCTCCTGTCAATATCGGCGCAGATTTCGCAGTTTTCGCCGGCCTCTGACACGTACCTATTCTGGGAGAGGAAAACCAATTTCCATCGAAGTAATTTTTTCCTCTTTTCTCTTTGTTCTAGGCATTCTTATTGTTGTTAATTTTTGCAATAGTTTTGATTGTTGTTATGGAGTTTTAATTACGTTTGATTTGTACATCATAACGGACAATAGAATAATAAAAATCCTATGATATTTTTTTAATTTATATGCTTCAGCTTCACATTGAATATCAGTGGAGTTTTTGAATAATGAGATTTATTTTCCTCGATCGCTACTTTCTTGTTTTTCTATTTTTTTTTTCCTCTTTTGCTGTGTCTTTGTTTGTTGGTGGGAATGGAGGTTGTTTCTATGAAATTTCTTTGAAGGTATTGTATTGCTTGTATGTAAGGGTTTGGTTTTTCCAATTGATTATGTCTTTAATAAATAATGTCCCTAACAGGTTCATTATGTTATTTGCCTAGCTTAAGGTAGTTTTTCTTTCTGTTTAAAACATTGTATTGCAGCCAGTGGCGACTTTTCATTTGGTTGTTATCTTTGATCAATAATAGACTTGGAATTGTTTCCCACCTAATCTATTGCTTGCAGTTTTTGTCAGCATTCTTCTGCACCATCGACTCATCTCTGATTCCTGTGCTGCAAGCACTCTTGTAGCCAGTGGTACTGATGATGTACATTTACATTAGAATAGCGTTGCTGCAGCTGAATGCAATTTTTTCTTCATTTTGTTTCACTCGGTCAGCAGCTTGCACGTGGGCTTGCTCTAGCTTTCTGAAACTAACTTCTTTATTTCGTAACTTTTGGAAAGGCTTATGGTTGCTTCACCTTTTTCAGTCTTATTCTTAACCTTTACCTGGCGAATGCAGGTCACCCTTCCCTGCATCTCTATCCCACATATAACCATACAAGGAGGGAGAGCGAAAAGAAACACGGAGCATGGAGGAGCATTTTGAAGAAGTAATTAAACAGGAGTGGCACAAAGAGGATTTTAAAACCATAGCATCTCAAATCAAGGAACAGGAGAATCTCCTTAGGCTCAAACGAAGGTGAAGTTCTCTACTTCTTCTCTTTTTTGTTTTTTGTTTTTGATTTATTAGTTTGTATTAATAAAACCTGTTTATGAAAAATTCCTAAAATTACTGCTCAGGTGGTTAATGGATTTACCCTTGTCCAAAAGGGAACAACAACAAATAGAAGAACTTTTACCTCCCAATGATAAGTACGTACCAGTTATTTAGTGTAATTCCTTTTGCAAACTTTTTTATTTTCATCTATAATTTGGCATTTGCCATGACCTTTTTACTTTGGTTGATTGATTATTTAGAAATAACATTTCTTCCAGATATGTGCAATTAATTCAAGTTTTGGTATTGCAGGATTTGAGATTTATGCTATGTTTATTATATGTCGATATATATAAAATTTCATTGTGTTATTATTTAAGAGTAAATCATGTATAGTTCTGCATAAAAGTCTACAGTGTTTAAGTTCACTTTTTATTCTGTAAATGCATATGGTGAGTGAAAAAATGAATGTGGATTGTTATCTTTTCTTTTAGTTGAAAACCTACTGATTTAGGAGGCATACCTTTGCAGAAACATTGAAACTTCAAGTGCACCTTTCTTTTTTACACTTCAAATGATGTTAGAGTATAAGGCTGCTTAATGAAATATGTTTTGGTTGAAGATTTGAAGCTAGGTGCCAAGGGCTCTTGGGTCTTAAGCACAAACCGAAGACATGATTCATTGAATTGAATGACATTTTATATACTAAATGAAAAATCTCCATTTATGTGTAAATTATTTAGCAAAACTGAAATTCCTGCATTTTATAGTACTAGAATTCCTCAAATCAACTTTTATTTCCATTAAGAATTGGGCATCACCATTGAAGTAATTTCAGATAGACTTATAAATATAATCTGCAGCAAATGCACTTTTAGTAGTGAATGAAATATTAACAAACTAAACCAAACTAAAATACAATCTGTGAAATGTTTCCCACAAATTCAATAAAGCATTTATTTTGGTGTTTACATGCTTTTCGTGCTTTAATTCCTACTTTTGTTTTAAAATCTATGAGCTGAGGCAGTATCTATAATAGCATCAAATGCAGTGGCAAACTCGTCTCTTTCCTTGTTCCTCCTAGTTCAGTGAGCTTTCTAGATAAGGGCATTCTGCTTCGCCTTCAAATAGCATCTGTGACGTGGCTTTCCAATTGTCTGACAGTTTACTGCATCAATGCAACATGAAAAAGGGGTGTATATATGGAATCTGTCAGATTGTCAAATTGATAGCTCTGAAATGGCATTGGCTCATATATTAAATACCAAAAAGTAGGGCCAGTTCATGAAGTAAGAGTCTACGACTGCAATGCAAATTTTTTAAACTTTGTTTATAATTTCTTCAATCTAGATTTTCATGTTCTTGCAACATCTAGTGGTTACTGGAAGAGGAAGCCCATATTAGATGGCATAAGTTCTGTACTGATCACTATCTACCTTTTAATGCTAAACATTCTTTATTAGTTTATTGGAGAAATGTCATTTTAATCAGTAGATTATGTAGTGTTTCCTTATGCACTCAAAATCTTACACCATACCTCATAGCGTCATTTTCAAGACATGCCCTGGTGCATACAGCGGATTATTTTAGATGATTCTTAGAAGTCCAACAAGCTAAATGATTTTAACAAGTTTTACACTTGGACAAACATGCATATCCTTCCACAATATCCGAGTCCATGTGACAAGGTATAGCATTGATCTGGATTCATGAGTGTTGACTGTTTCTGATCCTACTTTTTTGTATGCATGTGTGTATTCTGTTCCTTTTTTGCTGGTGCAGTTTTATATATTTTGTATCGTTCTACTGATTTTAAGGTAATTTTTTTAAATTTTTAATTTGTACTTACAGGATTCTGCCTGAGTCACTGCTTAGGGAAGACGATGTAAGTTTTTATTTTGGGAAATGCAATAAGTTTGTGTGATCATTATTGCTGTCTTGCATATTGATGTATTGGGCCATGGGATCTGAAGTGTTCTTTTGCATTAATTTCAGTGAAGTTATTATGTACACCAAAATGTTCTTTTGACATTAAGCCCTATTTGGTGGGGATTAAAATTAGATTTTTAGTAGATTTTGATAGAAGTTTTTGAAATGTGTGGTTGAAAAGTTGTGTGACCTATGAAAGATGTGGTTAATATTGATTGTTTGACTTTGATTTAGATTAAAAATCTGATTTAAATCAATACCAAGCAGGCTCTAAGATTGGTAAGACTATACTCCTTACCGATTGTGCTTTGTAATTAATATGCATGCCTACTGCCTAAGAAGCATCGACAGGATACGTGTCGGACATGTCGACATGCAATTTTTTGAAAAAGTTTCAACAAGATACGTTGCTGACACATTAATTACAATATTTTTTTTTAATTTATTTTAATTTTATAGTCTAAAGTAATAATTTTTTTATATATATATTATTTTATACAAAAATTGATTCAAATAAAATTTTATATATTATTTTATTAAGTTTACAGCAATGAACATGTACTAATTGGGAAAAATTTCAGGTAGTGGGCCCTACCATTTAAAATTTACATTGGTAAAGGAAACATTTTTCATTTAGCCATTACTTTTGTAGCCTGCAGCTATGGTTTGAAAAAACGTAAACGGATACTGAGGCGATTTTTCGTTATGAGGCGAGGCGTAAGCCTGGAGGCGGATTGAGGCGTAAGACGCACAAAAAAAAAAAAATTTCCCCCAAAAACTTCATATGTAAAATTAATCAAAAATGTTATTTGATTATTTCTATTTTGTCAAGTTTTGAAAAAATATTAATTTCAAAAAAATGCTATTAAATTGTTCTAAAAATTTTATATATGTTGATTTTATAATTATCTGTCAATCATTTTGGCCAAAGAAAAATCATATTTTAAGGCAAAATAGTTTACCAATTAATTATATGCATTGGACTTTACAAACTCACTTATAAAACATTTCAAATCCAATCCAAGCCCACAGTCCAAGCCCACTTCAATCAATTAGGTAACCTTACGTCTTTCTTCTTCCCATCGTCTTCCTCACCATCTTCTTCCCGAACTCTGTTATTTTCTTTCTTCCAACCTAGAAGCAGAAATCCAGAAATTCTGCCCGACCAGAAGTGCAAAAGGCCAACATTTCAGCCGGAAAGGCGTGGCTCGGATGCGCGCCTTTGAGGCGCATGCCTTGAGGCGGGCTCCTTCAGATTTAGAGGCGTGCACCTTAAGATTTAGAGCCTCAAAAACACCGCCTCGAGGCATCTTCCATGCGCCTCACCATAGGCGCGCCTCAACAGCGTTTTTTCAAACCATGCCTGCAGACTACAGTCCTTTCTTCTTCCCCCAGCCCGCCTGCGGCCCCTCCTGGTGAGTCTCTTCTATTTTCTCTCTTTTTTCAGCCAGCAATCTCTTCCTCTTCTCTTTTATCTCTTTTTTCTTTTCGTCACTTCCGCCGGATGGACTTATTAAGCCCAGCAGGTTCTTCCTCTTCTCTTTTCTGCCTTTTCTTCCCTCCGACACACTGCAAGCAACTCCGACACGCGTCGGCGTACAGGTGTCTGATACGTATCGGACACCGGTACGTTGTCGCCGGCAGCGTGTCGGTGCTTCCTAGCCTATTGTCTATGATGCTCGAACTCTTAAAAAATGGAGAAGTATGGATACTCATATGGGATATGAATCGGATCCTTGGTTTTGCACTCGACACGACAACAAAAGGGAGAAGACGGCGGAAAGTGTAACGCCCCGAGTTCCGCGGACCCGGAACGCTACGTCATCTTCTCTTTGCCCTAATTTTACTGAAAAATTTGGCGGAATAACTAACTTTTAAAAAGAACATCACATTTAAAATTTGTGAACTTTAACGGTAACAAAACTCATTCGAATGAACTTAAGGAAAATTTTGATTAAACTTTAAACTCAAGTTTAAAATAGCGGAAACGACAAGGTAAATTTCATAATGTTCAAATGAGTGAAATTTCGAAAGTAATTTAAAACAATTAACTACATTTATTCCATCACTGCCCATCAGACTCGGCCGTCTCCAAAATCTGCAATATTGTTGAAATAATAGAATGAGCATTTCGAAGAAATACTCAATAGACTCATCGCCAGTAATTAATTTACAGAGTAATTTAACACATAATTATGCAATCTATACAGTGATATTCTCATGGGTTAATTTTCTTTGAAAAATCATAGGCTCTTTAAAAATCATAGGGTGTGGGTAGTCTGTCTCATGCATTTAAGCACGTAAGTTATGCATAACATCATCTTATCTCATAAGAGATTCTCTTTCTTCTCATGCAATTAAGCATATAAGTTATGACAAGCATAACTACATAATCTATCTCATAAGAGATTCTCATCTTATGCATTAAAGCATATAAATCACATAATACATGCAATTACAATTTAAACTAATTAATGGGGGCGAGTCTACCTCAATCTATCTCGATTTGCGTGAAAAGTGGAGCGGGAAGAAAAATCTCAGTTCCTCAATCGTTCGTACGTTTCGTCTAGCCAAAAATAGAAAATAAATTTTGAATTAGTGTTTCGGAATTTTTTAAAGATTAAAAATGATAAAAATAAAGTTTAGGGACTCAATTGGAATTTATTAAAACTGAAAATAAGATTTTAAGGGCTAAAATTGAACTTTTCTAAAATAGGGACTAAATTGAAAATTTATTAAAATTGAAAATAAGAATTTAAGGACTGAAATGGACTTTTTCGAAATCTGTGGGCCGATTTGTTTTAAAACATAAACTTAAGAATTGAAATAAATTCTTTAAATAACTTGGGACCTAAAATACACAACTTCCAAAACTTAGGACTAAAATAAACTAATTTCTAAACTATAGGGCAAAAATTGTAATTTCAAAAAAATTAATTTTAACAAAAATCACTCTCTCTCATTTTCTCGTCAAACGCGAGGGCAGAGAGGGAGGAGGCGACGGGGAGGAAGGGGCTTTGCCCCTTCCGTCGCTACCGGCCGACGGTGACGGCGCCACCGTCGCGAGATGGCGTCGGCAGTGGTGATGGGGTGTTCGGCGTTCGGGTTGGAGAGGAAATCGAGGCTTGGGGTTCGATTTCCTAGGACTTTCCGACGGCAACCGGTTGGAAAAATAGGTCGGGATCAAGGTATGTTTATGGGTTTCCTTATTTCTGGGTTTTGATTTTGATTTGGGGTTGGTTTGGGGGCTGTCCGTTTTGGGTGTGGGTGGCGGTTCGAAGTCAGAAATGGCCGGTGGATTTGGGTGTTAAGGTGGTGTTGGAGGTGGCCCGAGTGGTGGCTGTAGCAGCCGGTGTTGCTCGAGCTAAGGGGCTGGTGGTTCTGGGTTTCGACTGTGGGGTGATGGCTGCAGTTTGGGTGGTCTCTGACCGTGGCGTGTGGTAGCTGCAGTGGTGGTGCTGATGCTAGAAATTGGTTTTCTAGCATCACACGTGAATCTCCAACACCGTTGATGCTAGAAATGGGTGTTCTAGCATCAGTTGTGAGCTGGAGGTTTTTCCAACGTGAGTTTCAGCTGAGTGAGGGATGGAGTTCGTGCGTTCTGGTGGTGGTTCGTTTTTGCAGTGGTGGCTGCAATGGTGAAACTTGTGTGGTGGAGCCTGTGGGTTGGAGGTGGAGAGGCGTTGGTGGATTCTGGTTTCTACTGTTTGTACACTTCATATCACTGGTGCTAGAAACTGATTCTAGCACCATTGTGATCTTCCAGTTGATGCTAGAAATTGATTTTCTAGCATCAATATTAAGTTTCCAATTTAGGAAGGTGACAGGAACTTGCATTACGTGAAGAAAATATGGAGAATGTGGCATTTTCTTACCCCAGCTGCTTGGAGGCGTGAGTGTGAGGGGAGGAGAAATGAGGGGGTATATATGAACAGTAGAATTCTAGGGCACAATTCCCTAGGACATTAAATGGGCCAGAAATTTGGGCCGGGAAAAATTTTCTAATTGGACCCTAAAAATTTTCCTACATGGACCTAAAGTGAATTGGGCTAAAATTACTTATTTGGACTAATGAAATTTTGGACACGAAATAATAATATATCGCATTAAGTTTCGGATTTAAAACGATAATGAATTTAATAAATTAAAGTATTTAAAATTGGACTCGATCTAATAAATTTAAATTAATTTAACAATGGCTAGACGAACGCGCTTTTATTTAAAACTCGGGGTTTAAGGTTTTGCGACACGTTTTTCAAGAAATATAAATAAAAATTCTCGGTCGCTACAGAAAGTGAGTTGCTTCTGGCCACACCGAATTTCGTCTATGGAGATGTAGTTATGTGGCCTTGCGTCTATGTATATAACCCCTGTTTCTGGATTTCTGCTTCTAGCTTGGAAGAAAGAAGATAACAGAGAGGGGGAAGAAGACGAAGGGCTGCCCTAATTGATTGAAGTGGCTGGATCCGATTTTGGAAATGTTTTATTAGGGCTTTTGTAAAGTCCAATGCATATAATTAATGAAAATACAATTATTTTATAGGGATAAGTTGTATGGTCAAACCCATTTAATTTGAGTTTATTTTTGTATTTCTTATATTTTATTTGTGTGAATTGTTATTTTGTAATTAAAATGATTTAGTGCTACAATATTTTGTAAAACGTATCCCCGTACTCGTATCTAAAATTCAGATCTTTTTAACCGTAACCTTGTATCTTTATTTTTAAAATGAGAAGGATTTGACTTTTAGATATGTACCCATATCTGACACCCCGCACTCCAGTCCAAACATCATATTCTATTGTCACACATGGTTTTACATGGCAGATCGGTCATTATCCACCATGTTACTGTATTTGGTGCGACTTCAAGTACGCAAGTGTTCAATAATTTTATATCTTTCTAATTGAATGTCCATTTGGAGATAACATTAATAAAATAAGTTTTTGTCAAGCATGTTGTGTGGTTGACATGCAATTATGCGCAACATTTTTACTTCCTTGCTCTTCTTCATAAACCAGCAATCAGTAGGGTGATTTACTTTTGTTCTTACCGAGAAAAGAGTGATTTAGTTATACACGTCCACGTGTGATTCTTTCTCTTTTTTTTTTCTTGGGGATGGGTGGGTGGGTGGATTGTTTATGTATTTGTTTGAGGTTATTCTGTCTTTTCTTATGTTTAAATGTATCATAATCACAGGTATGTTATGAGAACATCAGAGCATTTGTTGAAAAGGGTTTTGGTGCTCAGAAGTGTGAAATGGAACACCAGTTGGCTCGAGAGGATATACAAAATTTTGATTTGCATGATGATCTTAAATCGAAATCCTATCGCTCTGCTGCCATCAAGGTACTGGATGGACTTGAGGACATGCCTTTCAGAACATTGAGTGCAATGCATAGGAAGCTGAGAGGCGTTAGATACAACCCTACTATGCAGTCTCCTAAATCTGGATGGGGACGTGACCGTTTAATTAGTGTTGTGAGAGAAAGGTGCATGAAAATGCTCTTGGAACTTGATGAAGGGGATGAGACCCCAGAACCATTAGCCGGTGCATTGGCAGTATCAGGCTTGACATTAAAGCTAATACATAACAGTCCTTCTGTAATAGACTTTCGGAAATTTTCACCAGAGACACAAGCATTGCAAAATGATATTGCAAAGGCTATCTGGTTACTAAATGACGTAAAGAGAGTGAGCTTGATTGAGCTTAAGAAATTACAGTTTTTGCTGGATCCTAGTACTGAATTATCAGATAGAAGTTTCCGTATGGCAGTAAGGAATCTATTGACTGATTATCTATTTGAGTGCAGTGATATGGATAACGTCCCAGATTGTTTACTCGAAATGCTTTCCATTATCAATAGAAGATCTCAACTTCCATCTCGAAGAAAACATCTGTCTTCAAAAGTACATTCATCTTCTCATGAGCTAATGAAGGAGGAGATAGAAAATGAGATAGAGTGTATATTAACTGCTAGCGCTCAGGCAAAACAAATTGTCTGGGACTCTCTCTCTGAACATAGACTAGACCAGGATTTTGCCGATGCTTACATGGAGGATTTTGAAGAAAGTGAAATGACCGCTACTTCTGATGATGACAGTGATCCAGATGACCAAATGGAAAGTATTGGTGAGATCAACCCAGTGGGGACAAATTCACCTGGCTGTACAAGTGAATCAGATAACTGTTCCCCATTGCTTTCATCTAATGAAAGCTTTAATGTCACTCTAGAGTCTATGCATATTAATGAAGTGGAGTCAGTTGAGTCTCCTCGTTTGGTACATTCCACTTCATGTCTAGAGTCAAAGATGTCTGCTGACATGCAAAACATGGATAGAAATCAGCACCCATCGGGAAGTACTGGGGAACTGAGAATGGCTTGTAGTGATATGCCGTTGACAGCTAAGAAAAATGTATCCACTCCACCTATCTCACAAGATAAAAATTCAAATAGGAATGATGCTGAAAGTCAAGAAATTCCAATTAACTCGACAGAAATTCCGGAATATGAATTTTCTGTAAACTTCTCAGGTGAACAATCAAATATGGTCAATAACCAGAGCAAGGAAGTTAATCAATACCTTGAGGTCCAGGATGCTTGTGACAAGACTATTATGGTATCATATGATTTAATTGGTTTTATATTGGAAGAATACTCTAAGATTGAAGACAGAGAATTTCAAGGTGACAAATCATATCTCCGAAATCGTGCTTCAGTTCCTCAGGATTCTGAAGGTATGGAGACCGTATATCTCCTTCGCATTCATTGTGCTTAATAAATTAACCTGATAGCGATTAGCTTATTGTTTTCTGATTTTTTTAGTGATTATCTGTGTGCAATTTGATGACGTGGTGAAATGCATGGAGTAAATAGTTTCTGGGCTTGCTGCATGGCGTTACTGTACTCTGTGTTCTAAACAAGGATAATTCTAGAAAGATTTAACTTCAAAGGTTCTCAAAAAGGATTTCAAGATTCATTCTTTTCTATAGTTGATGAAGTAGTTTGAACTTGACGAAATTCTCTGTTTGGTTGCCTTACAACTTGGTTCTTCATGTGTCTAAATTACAGGTTGCTTTGCTGGAATGAAAGCAGATATGCCCCTGTGTAACTGGTCACCATGTTATGGTATCTTTTTGAAAAAATGAATAAAGAATAACTCGAAGATTAGTAGGCTTTTAGTTTGTTGGCTTTGCCTTGTAATGATTTGCGAAAGTAATTAGCTGCTTTGCTGGAAAGAAAGCAGATAGTCGTGTAATGATTTACGAAAAGTAAAATTTTAAGGGAAGCAAAGTTTACACGAGGGAATTTATTGTATGCTTGTGGGAATTTGTATGAGACTATAGAAAACAAGCTTGAGCTTCGGATTTCAGAGATTATGCCAAAGATTGAGAAACCACAAGGAAGAAAATGAAGAGGTAGAAGAATTGAGATACATAGGTTTATAAGGTTTCTTAGATGTTGTATCAAATGAAGCAGATGCATAGCATAATTAAGAAAAAAAGTGGATTATTTCTTCATTTGATGTTTAAAGCAAGTTGAATATAATTTTTGTCAAAGAGGACTCAGATTTAAACAATAATTAAACTTGAGTCCCAAAATTGATCTTCTCTCTAAAGATTTTGATTTGTTTTTGACTCATCATAAAAATCTGGCCTGGAGTACATAATAAGGTTACTGCTTAAAGTAGCCTAGCATTGCCTCCTACTAATAAACTTGGTTAGTAACTCATGACACTGAAATAAGACACTTTATTTAGGAGTGAATCCGAACATCCTAAGGTTCTAAATGACTGCACGTGGAAGCCCTTGAGCATCCAAATTTGACCTTCCTTGTTAGCTTTCCTTGCTTTATTGTCTGACTGCACAGGCTGTAGATCTTTTTTATCAGTGAGGAGAAACCTGATTAAGAAAAATATGTGTATACATACTTATTTGTGCTTGCACTGCCTATCTCTACAGTTGCTGTATTTTATTAATTTATTTTTAAATTGTTACCTTTAAATCCTCATGAATTAACAGTGTTAACTAATCATTAATCAAATTTACCTTGTGTCTTCTGTCCACCAATCCTAGTTCTATTTTCTAAGCTCTTTTCCTTTATCATTGGCAAGAGAACTAGCGTGACTTGTTAGCTGACAAACAGTTTGTGATGCATTTTCTGCATGTACAGTCTCCAGGAAACAAATGGCCTCTCCTAAGGATGACGTCCTTAGTTCAATTATTGTTCAGGCCACTGACGAGTTAATACCCTCATTTCCTGAAAGGTAACTTTTTTTCTTAGCTTAATGTTCTTATTTTGGGATGTTTGTAATTCATTATGTTCTTCGAGGTTTTGTGTTGAGGACTGTGGTTAAATTTGATGCTTATAGGTTATTTTGCAATTCCAGATATAAGTTGATGACGCAACTTTCCTTGTGTTTTTGAAAGCCTATGTTGTAGATCTCTCACACCATATAGGCTGTTCACTGCCATCATGATCGGCTGAATTTTTAATTTATCTCCTTCAAAAGAGTGTTATCTATCATGTATACTTAAATCACTCGATAGTATGAACCAAAAAGATAGGATGACGATGGTGGCATAGGACTTGGGACACGCTACCAAAATTTGTGATTGTTATATTTATTCCAAATTATCCAGTTCACTGAAATTTTTTAGCCTCCAGTTTACCCCCTTCATAGGTTGCACATTCTAATGGGTTTTTGAAAATCCTAGCAACGGCAAAGATGGTATCATTACTCTGTGTGTGTCTGTCTGTGAGCTGTTTGTGAAGATCTTTAGGTGTTTTTTAATATTATGTGTGCAATTTCGTGGTTCTAGCTGTTAGAGACATGTAGCTTGTCTGATAAAGTGGACTAAACAGTAGTATTGGATGGTATTGAAGGCAAAAGAAGTTAAAATGTTATTTACTGTTTTGTCTAGCCTTATCCCATACTGAATGTGTTCTTAAGGTTTTCTGACTAGTTTAGCCATCTTTAATTGCTTGCTTTCACCCTCGAGTACTTACATTTATCTGATTCTGTTAACTTATGTATTCATTGCAGAGGAAAAGAGAAGTTAAAGAAGCTGGTGCGCATGATATAGTCTTTCGTCTCTCTATCTACGGAGTTATTATTGCATTGTAATCAAACCAGACATGATTTTAGGGGGCTGTTTTATTTATATGCCCAATTTATGAGCAATGAGCATATTGGTTGGTTGAATGCAGTGGAAGCATATCTAAGATACCTGTAGAAATGTACTTGAAACTGATTGTTTTTTGTAGCATTTCCTTTTCCTTCTAAAGCTTTGGACAGCAAGATAATATTGGTTCTCAGCGTTGTCTTGGGTATGCATATTTTGTGGAAACCTTTTCCCTTGTGATCTAGGTACGCTAGTTATATGTTGGATTTTGTTATTTGTACATAAAAATTCTACATGATGGATTACATTATGTAAATCCTATGTTGGAACTTATTCCACTGTCCCATTTATATAGGGTTTTATTTGTCTTTTCATTTTCTTTATGCACGGATTAAGAAATCATATTTAATGATATTGAAAAAGCAATTTTTGTCAATAACTTTTCAATTTTACCCTCATTTATATTTGTACAATTTCAAGATTAAGTCAAAAAATTGGTTATAATTAGGCAAATTAAATAAAAATATATTACTAAACGTATAAAAAATAAAACAAGCTCAATAAAGAAATAAGACTATGATTTTGACAAGACAACAACAAAAGTAAGTCTATATAAATGGGACGGAGGGGAATTTATAGGAGACTTAATTGCCAAGGTAACTAGGAAGCATATTTTCCCCAAACAAGGCAAGGCAATGAAATGCATCAAACAAACTAAGCCTCTATTTGTATAACACTCTTCAAATTTTTTTTTTTTTTTACTAGAACTTTTTTTTAACATTTCCACGATAAAATATTTTACATGTGAATTTAAAACTTTTCATTACTTTTTAATCACATATTTCATGACTCATTTTTTGGAATTTGAACTTTCTGACGTGTAAGCTTGTCTCCAACTGTTGAGACTAGTATGTGCACTTGATGGAACAATAGAAGATAAAAAAGGAGCCACTCTAAGCCTTTTATCTTCAGTAGCTTGACCTTTTATAGCTCCATTACCTTTAAATAGATGGGGGGAAGACTAATTTTTTTGTACAATCAATATTATTTTCATATATTCTTCTAATAATGTTATATCGAACTTGAATAAAAGTACAATTTTTTTTCAAATAATAATTTTTTAGTATTTTGTTACGACATTTATTTATCCTGAAAAGGTGGTAACTAAAATGGAATGAGCAAATTTTCTTTATTCTGATTGAATTTCTGATGCTTTAGTTGTTCCTTAGGAGAGAATAATGTTATTTATCATTAGGGAATAATATAGGTTAGGCCTTTACTATATGACATTTCATTTTTTAAACAAACTTTAAAAGTTCAAAACTCAAGTGATAATTAGTATATATTTTATGTAAAATAAATTATAATAACTATACATCCTAAAATAACGCTTTTCACAATTACCATTCTAAATGAGACTCTCCAAAATAACAAATTGTAAAGATCGAGCAAAATAGAAGAGCCACATAGACCTCCCCGAATAAAATATTCTCCATTTCCATCGTCGAAATTTGATTGTTTGAAAATCATCGGACTATTGAGGTCACAAATTGGAAGCTATCAGAAGATCAAATAAAGATAGAATCTATAGGGAACTCGTCATAGGAAATAATTTCGATTCTCATTGTTGAAATCTGGTTAATTGAAACTCGTTGGATGATTAAGGTCACAATTAGAAGTTATCGGCACTATGTATCAGAAGACAGAACAAAGAGAGAATCTACAGAGAGCTGGATCAATTAACTTAGATTCTCATCGGCGAAATTTAGTTATTGGAAGTTGCAGCACCTTGTACCAGAATTTTTGAAAGCAACGATAACAATCGAGGTCGTAAAAACAATGGCCTGTAACCAGTTTAGAATTCTGTAACCTATTTACTATGACATGTGACTAGTGACTGTAAGTTGTTAAATGTGATATCTCTTGGATTTGTGACATGTAGACATTGATCTATTACCTATACAATATGACATGTGACTTGTGAATTGTTATCTGTAGCATATGAACTGTAACCTATGAACTTAAATCAGTGACTTGTTACTAGTGTGTATAAAGACGTGTGACATGATCTATGACCAGTTAATTTTAATCTGTGACCTATACGATATGACTTGTATCCTGTGGAGTGTGATCTATGACTTGTGACATACAAACATGATCTGTGATAAGTTTTATTTGATTTGTGGCATGTGGACATTTATCTGTGACCTATGCAGAATGACTTGTGATTTGGTAGATGTGACCTATGACCTTTGAACCATTTTCCAGCCTAGGGTCTTAGGTAAAGGAGATTCTAAGGATTGGTACTCCTTGTGTTCGTGAGGTGTCCTGATGCGAACCCTGTAGCAACGGTGACTACGAAACCCACAACTAGATTGATGCCAAACCTAAGAACGCCAATAAAACTCGGGTTGGACTTAAACCCAACAAAGTGAACCAAAAAATCCAACGATAACAAGATGCGCTGAATCCCTTGATTACACAATTGAAGAACTCTCAAACTGATGTTGAACACACAAGAATTGATCTTAGAAGTTCGATTTGTTGTTCAATGAAGAACAGAGGAAAAAACAAAGCTTTCAGTTTAATTCAATATGTCAAAAGTTGTAAAATAACAAAGGGTTTAGGTATTTATACTAGAGCCCTAAATCTAGTAAAAATGTGCATAAGACAACAATTAATGTCAAAATATGGAAAAAAAAAAATAGAATTCTAAGGAAACTTGGTCTCTCGCCAAAAATAAGAAACTCGTTGAATTTTTTAACCAAGCGATCGCTTGGAAGAACACTTTGACGCCTTTTGAGTTTCGGTACAGGCTGAGCGACTGCTTGCCATTTTACTCTAAGCGGTTGCTTAGTTGCTCCGGCAAACTTCTTTCTTCGGTTGCTTGTATCATGTTGATTCAATTGGTTCCCAACTTCGACCCCAACATGACACTTGCTCCATTTTGCGTCCTGAACATAGTTTCATCAATAGTGGCTTTGACGAGCATCCCCAACGTCTCTTTAACTCATTTTGCTCTCGATCGCGTCATTGCCCCTTCCTCGATAATCAACGGGTCTCGATTTGAGCTTGTATTGGACACTCCCACATCCTGAATCATATCATCCCCTCCATCTTCAAAAGAATTCGTCCTCGAATATGTATCTGCATCAAATAGAGAAAGATTAGCAACATTAAAGGTACCTGAAATATTATACTCACCTGGGAGATCCACTTTGTATGCATTGTCATTGACCCTCTTGAGGACTTAGTACGGCCCATCCCCACGCGGCTGCAAATTAGACTCTGCTCCGAAAAATGCTCATTTTTGAGATATACTCAGACCCAATCTCCTGGTTCAAATATCACGCGCCTTTGCCCTTTGTTCGCTTTCTGTGCCACAAGCTTCCATTTCTTTTCAATCTGCTCATTGACTTTCCATGCAGTGACTTGACCAATTCAACTTTTCTTATACCATCCAAGCTACCCTGTTCATTTACAGACAATGGTAACAAATCCAACGGTGTTAGTGGATTAAACCCATAAACAATTTCAAATGGTAAAAATGTAGTAGTAGAGTGTACAGCTCTATTATAATCAAATTCAATAAAGGGTAAACACTCCTCCCAACTCTTTAAGTTCTTATTTATCACCGTACGAAATAATTAAGTCATGGTCCTATTGACCACTTCAGTTTGCCCATTAGTTTGTGGGTGACAAGTCGTAGAATACAACAGTTTGGCGCCTAACTTATTCCACAGAACACGCCAAAAATTACTTAAAAACTTAACATCCCGATCTGACATTATACTCTTAGGGACCCCATGCAAACAGACTATTTCCCTAAAGAATAAATCTGCAATATTGGTGGCATCATTGGTTTTGTGACATGATATAAAGTGTGTCATTTTACTAAACCTATCTACCACAACAAATATAAAATCTCGACCCCTTTTAGTCCTAGGTAAACCCAACACAAAATCCATAGAAATATCCACCCAATGTTCATTAGGTACAGGTAAAGGAGTATACAAACCATGAGGTAAAACCTTAGACTTAGCCTTTTTACATGTTATGCACTTTCCACAAATTTGTTCTATATCACTTCTCATTTTAGGCCAGTAAAAATGTTCCCCTAACATGTCTAAAATCTTTTGTACCTCAAAATGACCCATTAGGCCCCCACTGTGTGTTTCCCTTACCAATAATTCACGTATAGAGCAATTAGGAACACAACTTATTTTCCCTAAACAAATAATCTTCAGGCTTATAAAACTTATCAATAGCACCTTTATTGCATGACTCGTAAATGTCGGAGAAAGTAGGATCACTTACATACATGCTCTTAATGTGTTCAAAACTAAGTAATCGTGCATGTAAGGAATTTAGCAATGCGTACCTTTGTGACAACGCATCTGCAACCACATTTTTCTTACCTTGTTTATACCTGATGACGTAGGGAAATGACTCTATGAATTCCACCCACATTGCGTGTCTTTTGTTCAACTTACCTTGACCTCGTAAGTATTTTAACGACTCGCGATCAGTGTGTATCATGAACTCCTTAGGCCACAAGTAGTGTTGCCAAGTTTCCAATGCCCGAACAAGCGCGTACAGCTCCTTGTCATATGTAGGATAGTTTAAGGTAGCTCCACTCAACTTTTCACTGAAATAAGCTATGGGCCTGCGTTCATGCATTAACACCGCTCCAATACCTATTCTTGATGCATCACACTCAATCTCGAAGGTTTTATCAAAGTTAGGTAATGTCAAAACAGGTGCTTTACACAATCTATCCTTAATAGTATTAAATGCATGTTCTTGTGCATCACCCCATTGAAAGTCCACGCTCTTCTTAACAATTTCAGTAAGTGGTGTAGTGATTGTGCTAAAATCTTTCACAAAACGCCTATAAAAACTTGCCAATCCATAGAAACTTCTAACTTCAGTTATGCTTTTAGGTGTTGGCCAATCCTTAATAGCCTTAATCTTCTCTTCATCTACTTCTATCCCATTAACACTACCACAAATCCTAGAAAGACAAGTTTTTTCATGTAAAATGTACACTTTTTGAAATTAGCATACAAATGTTCCTTCCTAAGTACCACAAACACATAATTCAAGTGTTCCAAATGCTCATCTAGGTTTGTGTTATAGATTAAGATATCATCAAAATAAACAACAACAAACTTCCCTATAAAAGCACGCAAAACATGATTCATCAAACGCATAAAAGTGATCGGTGCATTAGTGAGACCAAATGGCATAACTAACCACTCATACAACCCATATTTAGTTTTAAACACAGTTTTCCATTCATCACCCTCCCGCATACGAATTTGATGGTACCCACTTTTAAGATCAATCTTACTAAAGATACAAGCACCATGTAACTCATCAAGCATATCATCTAACCTAGGTATAGGGTGACGATACTTTACCGTTATGTTGTTGATAGCCCTGTAGTCCACACACATCCTCCAAGTCCCATCCTTCTTCGGTACTAATAGGACAGGTAAAGCACATGGGCTCATGCTCTCCCTCACATATCCTTTGCTCATCAACTCTTCCACTTGCTTTTGAAGCTTATTTGTTTCCTCGGGATTGCTTCGGTAAGCCGTTCGGTTTGGAAGTGCAGCTCCTGGTATGAAGTCAATTTGATGTTCGATGCCTCGAATTGGTGGCAATCCACTTGGTATGTCCTCCGGAAACACTTCTTTGAATTCCTGTAACAAGGATTCAACCAAACTAGGGAGGGGTGTGTTAGATTCCTCAAAGTTGAAGAGTGATTCCTTATATACCAACAACAACATTATTCTTTTATCAGTTATAACCTTTTGCAACTCACTCCCACTAGTAAAGAAGTTCTCTTTCGGCTTTTCTCTAATCTCAACTGGCTCTTTTTCTTTCCTCTCATGTAGCCTCTCTCTCTTCTCCCCACTCTCGGTCACCTCTCCATTTTCTCTCTTACTCACTAACTCACTGTTTTCTCTCATTTTTTCAGACTCTCTTACTCGTTTCTCATCAGATTCTCTCAATTGAATTTGGTCTTCATAAACTTGAGCCAATGTTAATGGCGCAAGAGTAATAGACCTTCCCTCCTTGACAAAGCTATATATATATTTCTATACCCATCATGGTTAACCTTTCTATCATACTGCCATGACTAACAAAATGTGACATGCTTGCATAGGTACCACATCGCATACAACCTTGTCACTATAGCCCCCAATCGAGAAAGAAATCATCACTTGTCTATTCACCCTAACTTCTCCACTATCATTTAACCATTGTAATTTATGAGGCGTAGGGTGTTTAATTAGTACCAATCCCAATTTCTCAACTAAAGTTGTGCAGCTACATTTGTACAACTATCTCCATCAATGATCAGACTACATACCTTATCATGGATGTGGCATCGTGTATGGAAAATGTTCTTCCTCTGCTGCTCTGTATCATCCGCCTTGACTTGAGTGCTAAGAGCTCTCATTGTGACCATTAACTTCGCAGCAAGAGCAAATTCATCCTCACCGTTAGCCACTGTGTCCCCATGCTCACTAACATCTTTCAATGGCATGTCTTCAAATTCATCCTCACCGTTAGTCTCTACTTCCCAACGCGTAGAATCATGGTCCTTTTGTTTGGGCATTGAGACGAAATGTGTCCTTTCCCCAAGCACCTAAAACACTGGATATCCCGATTCCTGGTTGGCTGTGAGTCTACCTTTGGTGTTGTCCTACTAGTACTTTCAGTTCTCCCTTTCGACTCAGCTCCATCCCCTTTGTTATCCCACCTTGGTTTCTAGTTTGAGTTAGAACCCGAATTACTGAATGATTATCTAGTTGTTCCCTTCCTCTTCAACTGTTTCTCAATTTTCATGGCCACATGCAACATGTCATCCAACTCTACATAATGCTGCAATTCCATCACATCAGCGATCTTTCAGTGCAACCCATTTAAGAACCTAGCCATAGTAGCTTCTCGATCTTCCTCTACATTTGCTCTAATAATCAAAATCTCCTTCTCTTTATGGTAGTCTTCCACACTCTTCATCCCTTGATATAGACTTTGCAGTTTCTGGTGGACCTCCCGGTAATAATGACTAGACACAAACCGTTTTCTCATTACGGCCTTTAGTTCGTCCCAAGTATTGATAAGACTCTCCCGATTCTGACGTTGTGAACTAACCATTTGATCCCACCAAGTGATGGCGTAGTCAGCAAATTCCAACACCGCAACCTTCACCTTCTTATCCTCAAAATAGTTATGACATTCAAAAATCAACTCTATCTTCTTCTCCCAATCTAAATATGCCCCGGGATCACTTCTACCCTTAAATTGTGGAATAACCATTTTTACGTTTCCCAAACTTCCATCAACGTTACCTCCATAATCATTCCTACTCCATCGTTCAAACCTATCTCCTCTATGTCTTATTCATCCCATTTCAACTCTTTCGCCCTCATCTTCTTCCCATTCGCTACCGATCTCATGTTCATCCATCCTAGGAACCCGCCTACCTGTTCTCCTAGCAGGAGGTACTCCCACAAGTTGTTCCTTATTAATATTCATCATCGAAGTACTCAATTTATCTACCTTCTCTCTCATATCCATCAATAATTGCTCAAACCGATCCATCCTATCATTCTATTTATTGGTTTGATTACTATACTTGCTGAAATTTGAACCTTCCATGTCAGACATTCTCTCAAATTTTTGCCTCACCAATTTTCGCTCGGAATCACTCAATTGGCTTTTACCTCTAATAAGCTCACTCTCTGCCTTTTACCACTCAATTGCTTTTCCCAAGTGCTTCCAAAGTCAACAAAGAACTTATCGGACCAAACTTGTGAATTCAAAACGAATACGAGAAGGGATGTGAATCAAGAGTAATATGGAAACTAAAATTTTGTAATGAAGAATTTAAGAGACTAGATGAAAGTTTAACTTCGAATTTAGACACCATTTGTATGACAAGATTTAGATAGTGAATTCAAAACTTGTAGCAAAGAAAAGGTGTTGGTAGCAATTCAAACAAACAACTCAAAAAAAATTTTGCTGGTACGGATGAACAGTACCGTATGGATGAATATTACTTTTTTTTCACAAGATTAGACTACCAACAAAGCCAGAAAAAATGGATATAAGAGTCCAAAAATGAAGAACGACTCAAAAACAAGAAAAAGAATTGGATATGATTTTTTTTTCTTTTTTTTTTTTCGATTCAGCAACGAAAATAAAAAGATAGAACCTGATTAGATTGGAGCCAAAACTCTGATACCAACTGATGCGAACCCCGTAGCAACGGTGACTATGAAACTCACAACTTGATTGATGCGGAACCCAGGAACGTCAATAAAACCCGGGTTGGACTTAAACCCAACAAAGTGAATCAAAAAACCCAACGATAACAAGATGCGCTGAACTCCTTGATTACACAATTGAAGAACTCTTGTACCGATGTTGAACACATAAGAATTGATCTTGGAAGTTCGATTTGTTGTTCAATGAAGAACAGAGGAAAAAACAAAGCTTTCAGTTTAATCCAATATGTCAAAAGTTGTAAAATAACAAAGGGTTCAGGTATTTATACTAGAGCCCTAAATCTAGTAAAAACGTCCATAAGGCAACAATTAATGTCAAATATGAAAAACAAATAGAATTCTAAGGAAACTTGGTCTCTTGCCAAAAATAAGAAACTCGCTGAATTTTATAACCAAGCGGTCGTTTGGAAGAACACTTTGACGCCTTTTGAGTTTCGGTACGGGCTAAGCGACCGCTTGCCATTTTACTCTTAGCGATCGTTTAGTTGCTTCGGCAGACTTCTTTCTTCGGTTGCTTGTATTGTGTTGATCTAATTGGTTCCCAGCTTCGACCCCAACATGACACTTGCTCCATTTTGTGTCCCGAACATAGTTTCATCAATAGTGGCTTTGACAATCATCCCCAACGCCTCTTTGACTCGTTTTGCTTGTAAAATAACAAAGTGTTTAGGTATTTATACTAGAGCTCTAAATCTAGTAAAAACATGCATAAAGCAACAATTAATGTCAAAAATGGAAAAGAAATAGAATTCTAAGGAAACTTGGTCTCTTGCCAAAAATAAGAAACTCGTCGAATTTTATAACCAAGCGAAATACCTAAACTTGTGTCTAACCTTATGACGAAGATTCAAAAGTGTTAGAGGTCAAGCGGATGAGGAAAGAAGTTAAAAGGATGAAATACAATCAAAGTATAATCACACATCAATCTCCAATCGAAAGGTTATACACCGGTTTTCAGCATCTAATTAAGACCTTTTTAACATGGAAAACGATCGAATTGGAAGATGACATCTGAAGCAAAGTTGTAGCCCTTTGATATATCTTTTCAAAACATCTTAAATCACCTCAATCGAACATCAAGAGAGAGTTATGACCAAATTACTAAAGGTTGTCTGGTAGGAAATTTTTATAACTATGCGATCGCATAGTTAAATTCATACGCGGTCGCATAGCCTATTACAGAACTGTGGAAGACTTAATTTCATTGTTCTATGCGACTTGGAGCCATATAAATATGCGGCCGCATAGGTCTTTTCTAGGTGCAATTTTTTAGTTTTCGAAATTGATTCAACCACTTATGGAAACAACTTTTAACACGTATTTTAAACCCTAATTCGACCCAGAACGTAGGAGCGGAGTTTTGGCCAATTTTCTCTCATCTTTGGCTCAAGAACTCCCTGAAGAACTAAAGATTTTGGTGAAACAAGAAAGGAACTCAATTGGATTTGGAGATTTCAACATCATCTATTCATGTAATCTGATTTTTCTTGTTAAACAATTCTAGGTTCTAGACTTTATTATCTTGAATTTTACATTGAAATCAGTTTAACATTTATTAGATTTTTCATTCATTCATTTATGTTTTTTTTTATCATTGAATTAAATTATGCGTTGAGTTTCAATTTCAATTATTTTGTGTTGATATTGGTTTAACAGTTACTAGGTTTTTCATAGATTCGGTCACGTTTTTTCTATCGTTAGATCAAACTATCTATTGAGTTTCAATTTTGATTATTTTATTGGTGTTGTGACACTCTGAACTTAAGCTTCGAGGGTCACGTACTAATCATAATAGCTTCTGCCTTTGGTACATGTAAATACTCTTAAACAGAAGTATTACATGTTAGAAACTTATTTTCAATTTGGTAAAATATTTCTCATAAAATATAATGGCCAGCAGAAGCGCATGCCGACGTGAAATATTTATTTTACAAAAAGGGGACTCGGTGCAGCCACGGTTAGTTGGGGCAGTAGGTTCAACTATTTTTATAAATTCATCCCAACTCAGTTTTCTATGAAATTTGCGGCATTAGAAAGATAATTTCAAGTCGTTTTCTAGGTTAAAATATGAGAATTTTCAGAGATCATATAGTATGGACGTTTTACTGAAAATAGTGTAGTGTTGCACAGAAAATCCAGATTGACCCTTCAACATTGAAAAATTCATATCTCAGGCCACAAACATCCAAATTGAGTGATTCTTGCGCCCATATTTAGAAACTCAAAGAGGAACGTAGAATTATTTTTAGAGTCTCAAATGGACCTCTATAGAGTTAGAAATAATATTTTGAAGTTGACCTAAAAACTGTCCGGACTCTGCCTCTTTTGGTCATTCGGGAAAAAAGGGTCTATAAATATGTCTCTTAGCATAACATGGAAGACATAACTACTTAATTTACTTCTGGTACCATATTACATCATGTCTTATACAAGTTTTTATACAATACCATAGGAAAAACATATATGAAACAGTCGAACAAAACATGCAAAAACAAAACTTCGATGCAAATTAACTTTGTCCTTAACCCATCATCGATTATGTCGACTGACTTCCATCAACTTCACATCTTATGGATCTGAAAATTTAGTATAGAATATTATGAGTATAAAGAATACTCAGTAAGATACTATGCTTAGATTTAACATGTTAATACTACGCAAAAGAAAGCATTCAAACACATACTTGCACATTCCGGCTTGCCGGTGCCCTTCGGACTTGTCCTAAGGCATAGATATCTAACTTTGTGGACTTGTCCACATCTTTCATATTATGATTTTTATGCATAGCTTAAACATAAATATTACCATGAAATCCTACCACTTAAGCGAAGAAAGTATCTTACCTTAAAATACTTGAAGTAATTTCGTTGGCTTTCGTTTCCCTTCACAACGTATTCCTACCTATCCTCTAATTTTATTACAAGGAATTTTCTGGTTTCACAAGGGATGATTGCAGGGAAAAATATCTTATTTATAGGCAAGAGAATTTAAAGATTAAGCAAAGGATGACTAACAAATTGTGCCACCACGTGGGCTTGCAAAAATCCTCCTTTCATGCATGCCATTCCACCTCCAACTTAGTTTAAATTAGTCACTAGCCTTGCATGTCCAGCAATTAACCACCTCATGCTTGGTTTAAAATGATAAACACCTCATGCATTAATCCCCTACAAAGGTGGTACTCCCCCCCCCCATTTTCGGCCAAGTGAATAACAAGTAGGAAAATATGTGTAAAATTTTATAACCACTAATTAACTAATCTTGGTAAACTTTTAATCAACCGAAAAATGTAAACTTAGCAACCTTTAATAACTTGGATATATAAAAATTTCGAAAAGTTTAATTGCTATCCTAAAACAAATTTTAAATGAGCAAAATAAACGAGCATAAAATTTCGGAGTATTATAGGTGTGATTCTTTTCTGTTTTATGCTTGATGTATATGGTCGATCTTGAATCCGAGTTCAATAAAATTGTGCAAATATGACATAAGTCTAAATTCTAGGATTAAAATTGTGAATTAAATTGATCTTTATTGTTAAATCCTCCGGTTAGAGAGTTAGGATGAAAACCTCTAATTAAGTTAAAAGACATGAATTATTGATGTTGATTGATCCAATCTAATTAAGGAAATTCTGGCGCTTTGCTGTCTTATACATTGATTTTAATTTCACCACTTCAACATACAAATTTCACTATACATTCGAGAGAACATCCACCCTTTTGATCCTTTGAGAAATTCTCTATCTCCCTGTGAAATCGAACCCAAAGCTGTGCTACAACTACAACGTTATTATTTAGATGTAATCACTTCTCTACCTAGTAGATGGCTAAACAGATAGAGGTTTCTCATACCACCTTTGTCACTAAGAGGCACTTTTTTTCTTAAAGAATTTAACAATGTCATTTTCATTGTATTAAACAAACTTTACAATATTTACAAACATTTCACTGGTAGTACTTATTTAGGTGTTTTGCGTTTCAAAAGATGAGGTTGTGCTTTATCATCCAAATTTGTTATCCTATAGGTTCTAGGTCGAGCCTCTTCTCTAATGCGGTAAGGACCTTTTCAGTTGGGACCAACCGACTAAGAGTCTCTACCCCTGGTTCTTTAGAGGATAGGAATATTCTTCCCAATACAAGGTCTTTCACAGAAATGACTTTTTCTTGACTTAGAATTATAGTACCGAATCATCTTTCGCTGTGGGTAGCTAACTTCACTTGGGATTCATTCCTCATTTCATCAAGAAAATCAAGCTCGCGCCTCCTCAAGTCATCATTAGATATTTCATTAAACTTCAGGCGGCAAGGAGAGAGTATAGCCACTTCGACCTGGCTCATAGCCTCCGCTCCATAAGGCATAGAGAAATGAGTTTTTTTTCTTGTAGCAGTCTTACTAGTGGCTTGTATAGCCTATAGGATCTGAGTTAACTTGTCCACCCAAGCCCCTTTGGAATCATCAAGTTTTCTTTTGAGAGTGTACTTGATGGTTTTATTGGCTACTACCACTTGCCCATTAGGTTGAGGATGATAGGAGATGAGAAATACTTCTTGATTCCTAGCTCCTCACATAAATCCCTGGTGTTTTTGTTATCAAACTATCGCATATTATCATATATGATTGAAAGGGGAATTCTAAATGTGCAAATAATGTTCTTCCATAAGAACTTGGAAGTGTTAGCTTCTGTAATTTTGGCCAGAGTTTCGGCTTTCACCTATTTGGTAAAGTAATCAATGGTGACTATAACGAAGCTAGCACTATCCTTTTCCCTAGGTAGACGCCATATGAGATCAATTTCCTACTTGACAAAAGGCCAAGAGCTGGAGACAACATTTAGTTTCTAGGAAAGTTGTCTTTGAATTGTTGCGAAGTGCTGACACTTATCACGCCTTCTTACAAACTATTGTGCTTCATTTTTTAATGTAGACCAATAGTACGCCTACCTCAACAACTTTTGTGCTAGAACCCATCCTCTTGTGTGATTGTCATAAATCCCTTCATGAATTTCTTAGAGCACGTAGGTGGCTTGCTCGCTACCTATGCACTGGAGAAGGAGTGGGGAGAATACCCATTCATACAGCATGTCATCCTGAAAAATAAAATATGCAGATCTTCTTCAAAGCTTCTACGCCTTCTCTTTGTCGGAGGATAACACTTGATCCTTGAGAAATGCCATGATAGGCTACGTCCATGGGAGGTATCTTTGACCCGCATCACCTTTTTAGTGTTCTATGGGCACAAAAGAAAGCAGTTCAAAGTCCTTACTGCTTGCTAACTTTGTAAAAGCGTCTGCATGGGCATTTTCTGCCCGTGGGACCTGTGCTAATTCAAACTTTTCGAAGGATGGGATAAACTTCATTACTAATTTTAGATATACGGAAATACTCTTATCTTTGGCCAAGAAATTGCGATTAACCTGCTTACTACCAACTGGTAAACACTGTTGATAATTAGCCTCTTCACCTGTATCTCCCGAGCCAATCTAAGGCCAACTAGAAGAGCTTTATACTCTGCTGCATTGTTGGTAGTTCTGAATCCGAACCTCACAGCACAATTAAGCAAAAATACTCTATTATATAATTGAAATGTAATTAGATGGAGGGCTTAAAGCCAATTACATAAAATAAAATAAAAATATGCATGACATATAAAAGCCCTACAACTAGGCTAAAGGAACCTCAGAAGTCCAAGCATCAACTGCAAAAGTTTCAGTGATACAGGTGTCAGGGACATCAGCTTTAGCATTCATGCTTCTCCTTGGTTAGCCTCTTTCTTATCATCCTCTGTAACGCCCAAACCCCTAGTGGATCGGAACGTTACAAACTTTACTTCATTAACCGGTAGTTCAGTAACAAGTGTACACATTTTCTTAGCGGAAGCTTAAATTTTATAATAATAATTTCAAAAACAATACTTGAAATATTTTAAACAACATACTCAATAATTTTCTAAAACTTCGAAATGGAGTTTATTTGAAGAAGATATAACGTTCTCGCATTCAACGTTATTCAAATATTTTAAAAACATAACATTGGAAACGTTTCATAAAAAAAACCTAAATAACTTGTTCACCGGTTTCCGTGGGCTCGTTGCATCACTCTCCATCTTCTCCTTCATCCATGCCCAAGGTAGCAACTTTCAATCTGTAGAGAAGGGATTAAACCCGTGAGTTGAAAACTCAATAGATGTTATTGGTGCATTCGTGATTAAGCTATACATTTAAAAACATGTAACTTTAAAACCTTTTCATAGTAGGATTTCCGGTAGAATCCAAATCGCGTAGAGTCATGACTTAACATGATGCCTCAATTAGACATTCATACCGTACCCGAAGGCATCATTTGGCATGGAAGGGTATGCCGTACCGAATGTACCATTTGACATACAAACATTAACTTAGATCATGCCATACCCGAAGGCACCAGTTGACATGGAAACATCATTTGCAAGAAATTTACAACCTAATACGAATTAACAACTTTGCACATCTACCTACCTTGATTGATACTTTGAAACTTGTTGGAAAATGTACTCCTTTGATGTTTGAAAATCGTAGAGAAATTAAGCTTGGAAACCCTTCTTGTAATACCCAGACCAGGAAAGTTTAAAAGATTTGATAGGTACTACTCATACCAACAAGGTGCACCTTTTTTCGGAAGTCCATCGTTAGAAACTCTACAGTTAAGCGTGCTTAGCTTGGAGCAATTCGATGATAGGTGACCCCCTGGGAAGTTTTCTCGGGGAGTGTGCGAGTGAGGACAAAGCATGCTGAAAAGACCTATGCTGGTACAGTGGGGACAGTACGTCGTCGATCTAACGGCCGGGACAGCCCGTTAAGTGGGACCCGGGTCTTTACAGCGTGGTATCAGAGCAATGGTTTTTAAACCGGTTCTGTAGACCAAGTATGTTTTCAAAACAAAAAACAAAAATTGAAAGTTTAAGGTATTCCATGGCATATTGCATTCATCCATCGAATCTCATCCTACAGCCCAGGTATGTGCAAAGTTTAAAGTTATGGAAGTTATATTTATGGAAGTTATGATTTGATGCTTTGATAAGTTATGACACATTTTCAAGTATATGTTTATGTTAAAGCTAAATGTGTTGTTTCAAAGATATGTATTGGACTTGGGCTAAAACTTAAAGTTATGGGCATAAAGGAAATGTATGTTATGATGTTATGTGATAAAAGGCATAATTGAGCATTTATGTGACAGAATGGTTAGATATTTACAAACGGCAAGGAAGACTACGGCTAGGGCTTATAGGGTAGATTTAAACCGTAGAATTCCTGTCCATGCTTATGAGAACTATGTAACGGATCCTAACCGACCGCTTAGCGATCATGTACATGACATCTATGAGCGATGCATGAGGGCGGTTAATGCCGGTATGGAGATCACCCATATTGAAGCCATAAATAACCTCATACATTCCCTCCCACCTCAATGGGGAGATATGGGAGTCACAGTTAGAGATGAGATGTTAGAAGGCAACCCAAACTTGTTCGAGTTCGAGAGATATTGCCATGCCCTGATAGACTTATGGGATGATGTAATCCATGAGGAGCCTGAGGAAGAAGACCCTGAAGAGGAACCCGAGGAGGAGCAGGAGCCTGAACTAGAACCACAAGTGGTGATAGATATAGAGTCCGGGCCTGAGGCGGAAGATTCTTCCGAAGATGAAACTCCACCAAGGAAGCTTCGTAAAACTCATAGGGATTAGAGATCTAGATATTCCCATTTCCTTATGAGGTCTTCTTTCATGCTAAGTTTATCAAACTGTTATGTATCCTGATTTCAAGAAGTATGACCTTGACAGACTATGAGCGAAAGTTCGACCAGCTTTCGAGGTATGCTCCACACCTGGTGGACACGGAGGCAAAGAAAGTCTGACGGTTCGAGCAAGGGCTGAACTCGGACATGAGTATGATCCTTATGTCCCACGATTTCACGTCTTACCGTGGAATGTTGGAACGAGCTCATGCAATCTGGTATCAGAATGCCAATGCGGAGAAATCGGTTCAATTGGACAACCGACAGGATAAAGGGCAGTTCAGGAAACGAAGGTGGAATGACCAAGATAAAGAAAAAAGAAAATGGCAGAACAATAGGGCTAATGGCGGAGCCAATGCCAATAAGAGCATAGTGCCAGTCATTGCGCCATGTGCTAAGTGTGGAAGGATGCATCGTGGAGAATGTCTGCAAGGGAAGAATGTTTGTTATCGATGCGGAAAGTCAAGACATATCATCAGGGATTATCCTATGTCTGCACCGAAAAAGGATGACAGCAAAGATCAAGATCAGAAGGGGAAAGCACGAGTTTTTGCACTGACTCAAAAGGAGGCAGAGGAGAACTCGAACGTCATAGCAGGTACTTTATTGATAGCCAATATGCCTGCTTATGTACTATTTGATTCAGGAGCTACGCACTCCTTTGCATCGACGATTTTTATGGCTAGGTCTAGTATTACCTGTGATAAATTGGAAGGTATATTAGAAGTTAGTATCCCTACAGGTAACCCTTTGAGTACTGATAAGATAGCCAAATCTGTTAGTATTGAAGTTGAGGGAAAACCTATGGAAGCAGACTTATACATGATAGAGATGAATGACTTCGATGTAATACTAGACATGGATTGGTTGGATAGTAATTATGCCACCATCCGATGTAAGGAAAAGGAAATATTATTTCAGAAACCAGGAGAGGAACCATTTTCTTTCTTTGGAATCAAGACGAAATCTTTTATTCAACTAGTATCGACTTTACAAGCTGAGAAGATGTTGAGAAAAGGAGCTTGTCAAGGATATTTGGTAAATATCCTAGGAGGGAAACAAGAGACAGTAAAGATTGAGGACATACCAGTAGTACGGGAGTTCGAAGATGTGTTTCCAGAAGAGCTATCTGGTATTCCACCAGATAGGCAAGTGGAATTCACCATAGAGCTAATTCCTGGAGCGGCACCAATGTCGAAAGCCCCATATAGAATGGCTCCGAAGGACCTACAAGAGTTAAGGAAGCAAATACAGGAACTCCTTGATATGGGATTCGTACGACCTAGCGTATCTCCATGGGGTGCGCCAGTGTTGTTCGTGAAGAAGAAAGATGGAAGCATGAGGATGTGTATCGATTACAGGGAGTTGAATCGATTAACCATCAAGAATAAGTACCCACTCCCTAGAATCGAGGATCTGTTAGATCAACTGAAAGGAGCTAAGGTATTTTCCAAGATCGATTTACGATCTGGGTACCATCAATTAAAAGTGAAAAACAGAGGAGGATATACCTAAGACAGCTTTCAGGACTCGTTATGGACACCACGAGTTTATGGTGATGCCATTTGGATTAACCAATGCACCAACAGTATTCATAGATCTGATGAATCGAGTATTTCATCAGTATTTAGATCAATTTATCATAGTCTTTATTGACGACATTTTGATATACTCCAAGAGTAAGGAGCAACATGAAGAGCATCTAAGAGTAGCCCTAAAGGTACTACGCAAGGAGAAACTTTATGCCAAATTCAAAAAGTGTGAATTCTAGCTTGAACGAGTTGGATTTCTTGGACATGTAGTCACTGCCCAAGGGATTGAAGTAGATCCAGCAAAAGTGGAAGCAGTAACTAACTGGAAGGCGCCGACTAATGCTGGTGAAGTACGGAGCTTTCTAGGATTGGCCGGGTATTATCGAAGGTTTATTGAAGGATTTTCCAAGATAGCTGGCCCAATGACGCAACTTACGAGAAAGGGAGTCAAATTTTAATGGACGGATATCTGTGAGAAGAGTTTTCAAGAACTTAAGCAGAGGCTGATATCTGCGCCTGTGTTAACAATACCCGAGGGAACAGAAGGGTTTGTTATATACAGTGATGCGTCCAAGCAAGGGCTAGGATGTGTACTGATGCGGAATGGAAAGGTAGTAGCCTACGCTTCAAGGCAATTGAAGAAGCATGAGCAGGACTACCCGACGCATGATTTAGAGCTTGCGGCAGTAGTACATGCATTGAAAATATGGCGACACTACTTGTACGGAAGTAAGTGTGGAATTTATACGGATCATAAGAGCTTAAAATATTTCTTCACACAGAAGGAACTAAACATGAGACAGAGACGATGATTAGAGTTAGTGAATGATTACGACTGTACCATTCACTACCATCCAGGTAAGGCAAATGTGGTGGCCGACGCCTTGAGTAGGAAATTGACGGGACAGTTGACGTCACTACTCACTTGTCAAATGGAGTTAGACAAGGACTTGGAAAGAATGAAGATTGAGGTGGTTACCATACCAAGACAAGTCACAGGGAAATTAGCAGTTTTGACAATTCGACCTACTCTTCAAGAGCGAATTATAGAAGCACAAGGTAATGACCTGTTCTTGATGAAGATCAAGGAAGAAGTTGGAACAGATAAGAGGAAAGATTTTGGAATAGCCGCAGACCAAGCACTGATGTTTAAAGGAAGAATCTGCGTGCCTAAGAATGAGGATTTGAGGAACGAGATATTAAAAGAAGCTCATTCCACCCCGTACACCGCACATCCCGGTGGTACGAAAATGTATCCAGACCTTCGAGATACATTCTGGTGGAGAAACATGAAAAGGAGTATCAGACTGTACGTGCATAAATGCATAGTATGTCAGCAGGTTAAGGCGGAACACCAAAGACCAGCAGGATTGCTGAATCCTTTAGAGATACCTAAATGGAAATGGGAAAACATCACAATGGATTTTGTGGTTAGATTTCCCAAGTCAACAAAAGGACACAATGCTATATGGGTTATAGTAGACCGATTGACGAAGGCAGCTCATTTTCTTCCAATGAAAATGACTTTCAGTATGAACCAGTTGGCACAATTGTACATAAAAGAAATAGTAAGGATACACGGTGTACCTGTGCCTATTGTGTCTGATAGAGACCCAAGGTTTACATCTAAATTCTGGAAAAGCCTACAAGCAGCTATGGGAACGAAGCTGAATTTCAGTACAGCATATCACCCGCAGTCTAACGGACAGTCTGAAAGGACCATCCAGACTTTAGAGGACATGTTGAGAGCATGTGTTTTGGATCTAGGTGGTAGTTGGGAGTCATACTTTCCCCTAGTAGAATTTGCGTATAACAATAGTTTTCAAACAACTATTGGAATGGCACCGTATGAAGCTCTCTATGGAAGAAAATGTAGATCCCCTGTTCATTGGGACGAAGTTGGGGAGAAGAGAATTTTGGGACCAGAAATAGTTGAAAGGACAGTTGAAGCGATCGATCAGATCCGAGCAAGGATAAAGGCAGCACAGGATCGGCAGAAGAGCTATGCTGACACGAGAAGAAAGGATTTAGAATTTCAAGTGGGAGACAAAGTCTTTCTAAAGGTAGCACCAATGAAAGGTGTACTTAGATTTGGAAAGAAAGGCAAGCTACGACCTAGGTATATTGGACCTTTCGAGATACTTGATAAGGTTGGGAACGTGGCTTACCGATTAGCTTTGCCACCTGAATTGTCAGCGGTACACAATGTGTTTTGTAGAGGCCCAAATCTTTTCTATAAAGCTAGGCCCATAATTGTGTGATTAACTTCACATTAGGCCCAATAAAGGAAATATAAGCCCAAAAGATAGTCCAATACATGTTTAAAGGTAAAATGATGTTTATAAAGTATTTTCTTAAAAACGATTTGATGAAAATTGGACGGAATGCAAAGTATTTCATTTTATGGTTAAAATTATACTTCAAATATTTTTAGTCTCCTTTGAGACCCATTTTCGATATAGAAAACATTCTAATTTGAAAATAATATCTGAATAAAAGTTGAAGCTCTTTGAGTTATCTTTCCAACACACTTTGAATCACCTCAATCGGATATCGGGAGAAAAAGTTATGATTGAAATACCAAAAGCTGTGCAATACCAACCGGACAACCGGTCGACCGGAGCAACTAACCGGTCGACCGGAAAAGCAGAAAACCCACGATTTTTTTGAATTAATGGCCACTACTTGCACTACTTAATTACGCCTTTCATGTCAAATGGTTCCGTCGGTGCGGCATACATTTAAAGGTTAATGTTGTGTGTCAAATGGTATCTTCGGTTCGGCATGCACCTTTCATGTCAAATGGTTCCGTTGGTACGGCATACATTTTCATGTCAAATGGTACCTCCGGGTACGGCATGTTTTATGGAAGTTCTAATGTTAATTGTTATGAAATGCTTAGCTTAATCACGATTGCACCTATGACGCCTATTGAGTTTTCAACTCACGGGTTTCTACCCTATATCTACAGATTAAATGTTGATGCACCGGGTTGGATGATGGAAGAGATGGAAGGAGATGCAATAAGCCTATGGGAACCCGGTGAACAAGTGATTTAGATTTAAAGTCTTTAATGTTTCAAATGTTATTTCCAACGTTATTTCTTTTGAGTATCTTGAACAAGTCATGATTTCATCAAATAAATTATATTCCGTGATTTTGGAAAGTTATAAAGTGTTTTAATCCAATATCCTTCAAAAAGAATGTTTGTTAAGATTTAAACTTCCGCTAAGATATGTACACTTGTTACTAAACCACCGGTTAAGTTAAGTAAAGTAAGTAGCGTCCCGGTCTACTAGGGGTTGGGGCGTTACAGCGTGGTATCAGAGCAATGGTTTTTAAACCGGTTCTGTAGACCAAGTATGTTTTCAAAAAAAAACAAAAAACAAAAATTGAAAGTTTAAGGTATTCTATGGCATATTGCATTCATCCATTGAATCTCATCCTACAGCCCAGGTATGTGCAAAGTTTAAAGTTATGGAAGTTATATTTATGGAAGTTATGATTTGATGTTTTGATAAGTTATGACACATTTTCAAGTATATGTTTATGTTAAAGTTAAATGTGTTGTTTCAAAGATATGTATTGGACTTGGGCTAAAACTTAAAGTTATGGGCATAAAGGAAATGTATGTTATGCTGTTATGTGATAAAAGGCATAATTGAGCATTTATGTGACAGAATGGTTAGATATTTACAAACGGCAAGGAAGACTACGGCTAGGGCTTATAGGGCAGATTTAAACCGTAGAATTGCTATCCATGCTTATGAGAACTATGTAACGGATCCTAACCGACCGCTTAGCGATCATGTACATGACATCTATGAACAATGCATGAGGGCGGTTAATGCCGGTATGGAGATCACGCATATTGAAGCCATAAATAACCTCATACACTCCCTCCCACCGCAATGGGGAGATATGGGAGTCACAGTTAGAGATGAAATGTTAGAAGGCAATCCAAACATGTTCGAGTTCGAGAGATATTGCCATGCCCTGATAGATTTATGGGATGATGTAATTCATGAGGAGCCTGAGGAAGAACCTATGGCTGAGGAAGAAGACCCTGAAGAGGAACCCGAGGAGGAGCAGGAGCCTGAACTAGAACCACAAGTGGTGATAGATATAGAGTCCGGGCCTGAGGCGGAAGATTCTTCCGAAGATGAAGCTCCACCAAGGAAGCTTCGTAAAACTCATAGGGATTAGAGATCTAGATATTCCCATTTCCTTATGATGTCTTCTTTCATGCTATGTTTATCAAACTATGATGTATCCTGATTTCAAGAAGTATGAGAAATAAAGATCTTATCTTTCTTCCTTATAAAAAAAAAAGAAGTTAATAAGAAACCTTACATCTTATCCATAGGAAAATGTCGCGAGCCAACCAGAACAACTTGATAAGAGATCTCCTCCAAGCAGTCCAAGACCTAGGCAGACAAAACCCGAACCAAGCTCAACCCCTAGCACCAACTCCTAATGCTCTTCAAACCCATGCTTCAGTGGTCGAGCAATTTCGAAGGCACAAGCCCCCTACTTTCAATGGAGCAACTGATCCACTTGCAGTGGCTTCGCAAGTTGGAGAGAATATTCCGATTGATAGGGTGCACGGACGCTCAAAAAGTCCAGTGTGTTGAGTTTATGTTCTCCGGTGATGCAAGTCACTGGTGGGAATCAATGTCTCGAACTAGGACTCCGGAGCAACAATTAGCGCTAACATGGGAACAGTTCAAGGAGGAAGTGATGGATAAGTACTTTCCCCAATCTCTAAGGGATTTCAAGGAGGGCGAATTTCTTCAACTCAAACAGGGAACCATGACCCTGACGGAGTATGAACGGAAGTTTGACCAACTCTCAAGGTATGCTACACATTTGGTAGACACAGAGGCCAAGAAAATACGAAGGTTCGAGCAAGGGCTGAACTCGGACATGAGTATGATCCTTATGTCCCACGATTTCACGTCTTACCGTGGAATGTTGGAACGAGCTCATGCAATCTGGTATCAGAAGGCCAATGCGGAGAAATCGGTTCAATTGGACAACCGACAGGATAAAGGGCAGTTTAGGAAACGAAGGTGGAACGACCAAGATAAAGGAAAAAGCAAGTGGCAGAACAAGAGGGCTAATGGCGGAGCCAATGCCAATAAGAGCATAGTACCGGTCATTGCGCTATGTGCTAAGTGTGGAAGGATGCATCGTGGCGAATGTCTGCAAGGAAAGAATGTTTGTTACCGATGCGAGAAGTCAGGACATATCATCAGGGATTGTCCCATGTCTGCACCGAAAAAGGATGACAGCAAGGATCAAGATCAGAAGGGGAAAGCACGAGTTTTTGCACTGACTCAGAAGGAGGCAGAGGAGAACTCCAACGTCATAGCAGGTACTCTATTGATAGCCAATATGCCTGCTTATGTATTGTTTGATTCAGGAGCTACGCACTCCTTTGCATCGACGATTTTTATGGCTAAGTCTAGTATTACCTGTGATAAATCGGAGGGTATGTTAGAAGTTAGTATCCCTACAGGTAACCCTTTGAGTACTGATAAGATAGCCAAATCTGTTAGTATTGAAGTTGAGGGAAAACCTATGGAAGCAAACTTATACATGATAGAGATGAATGACTTCGATGTAATACTAGGCATGGATTGGTTGGGTAGTAATTATGCCACCATCCGTTGTAAGGAAAAGGAAATATTATTTCAGAAACCAGGAGAGGAACCATTTTCCTTCTTTGGAATCAAGACAAAACCTTTTATTCGACTAGTATCGGCTTTACAAGCTGAGAAGATGTTGAGAAAAGGAGCTTGTCAAGGGTATTTGGTAAATATCCTAGGAGGGAAACAAGAGATGGTAAAGATTGAGGACGTACCAGTAGTACGAGAGTTCGAAGATGTGTTTCCAGAAGAGCTATCTGGTATTCCACCAGATAGGCAAGTGGAATTCACCATAGAGCTAATTCCTGGAGCGGCACCAGTATCAAAAGCCCCATATAGAATGGCTCCGAAGGAACTACAAGAGTTAAGGAAGCAAATACAGGAACTCCTTGATATGGGATTCATACGACCAAGTGTATCTCCATGGGGTGCACCAGTGTTGTTCGTGAAGAAGAAAGATGGAAGCATGAGGATGTGTATTGATTACAGGGAGTTGAATTGATTAACCATCAAGAATAAGTACCCACTCCCAAGAATCGAGGATCTCTTAGATCAACTGAAAGGAGCCAAGGTATTTTCCAAGATCGATTTACGATCTGGGTACCATCAATTAAAAGTGAAGACAGAGGATATACCTAAGACAGCTTTCAGGACTCGTTATGGACACTACGAGTTTATGGTGATGCCATTTGGATTAACCAATGCACCAGCAGTATTCATGGATCTGATGAATCGAGTATTTCATCAGTATTTAGATCAATTTATCATAGTCTTTATTGACGACATTTTGATATACTCCAAGAGTAAGGAGCAACATGAAGAGCATCTAAGAGTAGCCCTAGAGGTACTACGCAAGGAGAAACTTTATGCCAAATTCAAAAAGTGTGAATTCTGGCTTGAACGAGTTGGATTTCTTGGACATGTAGTCACTGCCCAAGGGATTGAAGTAGATCCAGCAAAAGTGGAAGCAGTAACTAACTGGAAGGCGCCGACTAATGCTGGTGAAGTACGGAGCTTTCTAGGATTGGCCGGGTATTATCGAAGGTTTATTGAAGAATTTTCCAAGATAGCTGGCCCAATGACGCAACTTACGAGAAAGGGAGTCAAATTTCAATGGACGGATATCTATGAGAAGAGTTTTCAAGAACTTAAACAGAGGCTGATATCTGCGCCTGTCTTAACAATACCCGAGGGAACAGAAGGGTTTGTTATATACAGTGATGCGTCCAAGCAAGGGCTAGGATGTGTACTGATGCAGAATGGAAAGGTAGTAGCCTACGCTTCAAGGCAATTGAAGAAGCATGAGCAGAACTACCCGACGCATGATTTAGAGCTTGCGGCGGTAGTACACGTATTGAAAATATGACGACACTACTTGTACGGAAGTAAGTGTGAAATTTATACGGATCATAAGAGCTTAAAATATTTCTTCACACAGAAGGAACTAAACATGAGACAGAGACGATGGTTAGAGTTAGTGAATGATTACGACTGCACCATTCACTACCATCCAGGTAAGGCAAATGTGGTGGCCGACGCCTTGAGTAGGAAATTGACGGGACAGTTGACGTCACTACTCACTTGTCAAATGGAGTTAGAAAAGGACTTGGAAAGATTGAAGATTGAGGTGGTTACCACACCAAGACAAGTCACAGGGAGATTAGCAGCTTTGACCATTCGACCTACTCTTCGAGAACGAATTATAGAAGCACAAGGTAATGACCTGTTCTTGATGAAGATCAAGGAAGAAGTTGGAACAGATAAGAGGAAAGATTTTGGAATAGCCGCAGACCAAGCACTGATGTTTAAAGGAAGAATCTGCGTGCCTAAGAATGAGGATTTGAGGAACGAGATATTAAAAGAAGCTCATTCCACCCCATACACCGCACATCCCGGTGGTACGAAAATGTATCGAGACCTCCGAGATACATTCTGGTGGAGAAACATGAAAAGGAGTATCGGACTGTACGTGCATAAATGCATAGTATGTCAGCAGGTTAAGGCGGAACACCAAAGACCAGCAGGATTGCTGAATCCTTTAGAGATACCTGAATGGAAATGGAAAAACATCACAATGGATTTTGTGGTTGGATTTCCAAAGTCAGCAAAAGGACACAATGCTATATGGGTTATAGTAGACCGATTGACAAAGGTAGCTCATTTTCTTCCAATGAAAATGACTTTCAGTAAGGACCAGTTGGCACAATTGTACATAAAAGAAATAGTAAGGATACACGGTGTACCTGTGTCTATTGTGTCTGATAGAGACCCAAGGTTTACATCTAAATTCTGGAAAAACCTACAAGCAGCTATGGGAACGAAGCTGAATTTCAGTACAGCATATCACCCGCAGTCTGACGGACAGTCTGAAAGGACCATCCAGACTTTAGAGGACATGTTGAGAGCATGTGTTTTGGATCTAGGTGGTAGTTGGGAGTCATACTTACCCCTAGTAGAATTTGCGTATAACAATAGTTTTCAAGCAACTATTGGAATGGCACCGTATGAAGCTCTCTATGGAAGAAGATGTAGATCCCCTGTTCATTGGGACGAAGTCGGGGAGAAGAGAATTTTGGGACCAGAAATAGTTGAAAGGACAGTTGAAGCGATCGATCTGATCCGAGCAAGGATAAAGGCAGCACAGGATCGGCAGAAGAGCTATGCTGACACGAGAAGAAAGGATTTAGAGTTTCAAGTGGGAGACAAAGTCTTTCTAAAGGTAGCACCAATGAAAGGTGTACTTAGATTTGGAAAGAAAGGCAAGCTACGACCCAGGTATATTGGACCTTTCGAGATACTTGATAAGGTTGGGAACGTGGCTTACCGATTAGCTTTGCCACCTGAATTGTCAGCGGTACACAATGTGTTCCACGTATCAATGATAAAGAAATACGTTCACGATCCTAATCATGTGATAAGTTATCAGACCCTAGAAGTACAAAAGGATTTATCTTATGAGGAATCACCAATTAAGATACTGGATCAAAAAGTGCATAAGCTAAGGAATAAAGATATTCAACTGGTTAAGATACAGTGGAATAACCACGGAAGGGAAGAAGCTACGTGGGAAAAGGAAGAAGAAGTTAAAGTCAAGTATCCCGCACTCCTTGTCCAATTATAAGGTAAATTTCGAGGACGAAATTTATATAAGGGAGGAAGGATGTAGAGGCCCAAATCTTTTCTATAAAGCTAGGCCCATAATTGTGTGATTAACTTCACATTAGGCCCAATAAAGGAAATATAAGCCCAAAAGATAGTCCAATACATGTTTAAAGGTAAAATGATGTTTATAAAGTATTTTCTTAAAAACGATTTGATGAAAATTGGACGGAATGCAAAGTATTTCATTTTATGGTTAAAATTATACTTCAAATATTTTTAGTCTCCTTTGAGACCCATTTTCGATATAGAAAACATTCTAATTTGAAAATGATATCTGAATAAAAGTTGAAGCTCTTTGAGTTATCTTTCCAACACACTTTGAATCACCTCAATCGGATATCGGGAGAAAAAGTTATGATTGAAATACCAAAAACTGTGCAATACCAACCGGACAACCGGTCGACCGGAGCAACTAACCGGTCGACCGGAAAAGCAGAAAACCCACGATTTTTTTGAATTAATGGCCACTACTTGCACTACTTAATTACGCCTTTCATGTCAAATGGTTCCGTCGGTGTGGCATACATTTAAAGGTTAATGTTGTGTGTCAAATAGTATCTTCGGTTCGGCATGCACCTTTCATGTCAAATGGTTCCGTTGGTACGGCATACATTTTCATGTCAAATGGTACCTCCGGGTACGGCATGTTTTATGGAAGTTCTAATGTTAATTGTTATGAAATGCTTAGCTTAATCACGATTGCACCTATGACGCCTATTGAGTTTTCAACTCACGGGTTTCTACCCTATATCTACAGATTAAATGTTGATGCACCGGGTTGGATGATGGAAGAGATGGAAGGAGATGCAATAAGCCTATGGGAACCCGGTGAACAAGTGATTTAGATTTAAAGTCTTTAATGTTTCAAATGTTATTTCCAACGTTATTTCTTTTGAGTATCTTGAACAAATCATGATTTCATCAAATAAATTATATTCCGTGATTTTGGAAAGTTATAAAGTGTTTTAATCCAATATCCTTCAAAAAGAATGTTTGTTAAGATTTAAGCTTCCGCTAAGATATGTACACTTGTTACTAAACCACCGGTTAAGTTAAGTAAAGTAAGTAGCGTCCCGGTCTACTAGGGGTTGGGGCGTTACATGTTTCACGTATCAATGATAAAGAAATACGTGCACAATCCTAATCATGTGATAAGTTATCAGACCCTAGAAGTACAAAAGGATTTATCTTATGAGGAATCACCAATTAAGATACTTGATCGAAAAGTGCATAAGCTAAGGATTAAAGAGATTCAACTGGTTAAGATACAGTGAAATAATCACGGAATGGAAGAAGCTACGTAGGAAAAGGAAGAAGAAGTTAAAGTCAAGTATCCCGCACTCCTTGCCCAATTGTAAGGTAAATTTCGAGGACGAAATTTATATAAGGGAGGAGGGATGTAGAGGCCCAAATCATTCTATGAAGCTAGGCCCATAATTGTGTGATTAACTTCACATTAGGCCCAATAAAGGAAATATAAGCCCAAAATATAGTCCAATACATGTTTAAAGGTAAAATGATGTTTATAAAATATTTTCTTAAAAACAATTTGATGAAGATTGGACAGAATGCAAAGTATTTCATTTTATGGCTAAAAGTACACTTCAAATATTTTTAATCTCCTTTGAGACCCATTTTCGACATATAAAAAATTCGAATTTGAAAATAATATCTGAATAAAAGTTGTAGCTCTTTGAGTTAGATTTCCAACGCACTTTGAATCACCTCAATTGGATATCGGGAGAAAAAGTTATGATAAAAATACTGAAAGCTGTGCAGTGACAACGGACAACCGGTCGACCGGAGAAACTAACCGGTCGACCGGAAAATCAGAAAAACCAACGATCTTTTGAATTAATGGCCACTACTTGCACTACTTAATTACCCTATTTAATATGACCTTTCACCCACCCCAAACCTCACCTATAAATACCGTCTTCACTCATTTGATTTTTCACACCAAAAGCACTTTCAATTTGCTTTCAAAGTTGAGAGAAAAAAATAGAGAGTTTGGGAGAGAAAATGAAGGTGGTTTTTCAAAGTGTTTTCCAGAAGCTTTAAGGGTGGGCAAAAATATTCTGCAAGAAGGTTTTTGTGATTTCAAAAGGTGTTTTCAAACAACAAAGAAAGGCCCAAACGTCCAAGCTTCGTCAAAGTTTTGAAGTTCATCCAAAGTTTTTCAAAGTTCTTTTCAATGTTCATCAAGCATCAAATCGAGGTAGGTAGAGGTGCATAAAGTTGTTATACGTGTTTAAGTTATAATTTCTAGCAAGTAATGTTATATGTTAAAGGCTAATATTGTGTGTCAAATGGCATCGTCGGTTCGGCATGTGCCTTTCATGTCAAATGGTTCCGTCGGTGCGGCATACATTTAAAGGTTAATGTTGTGTGTCAAATGGTATCATCGGTTCGGCATGCACCTTTCATGTCAAATGGTTCTGTTGGTACGGCATACATTTTCATGTCAAATGGGACCTCCGGGTACGGCATGTTTTATGGAAGTTCTAATGTTAATTGTTATGAAATGCTTAGCTTAATCACGATTGCACCTATGACGCCTATTGAGTTTTCAACTCACGGGTTTCTACCCTATATCTACAGATTAAATGTTGATGCACCGGGTTGGATGATGGAAGAGATGGAAGGAGACGCAATAAGCCTATGGGAACCCCGTGAACAAGTGATTTAGATTTAAAGTCTTTAACGTTTCAAATGTTATTTCCAATGTTATTTGTTTTGAGTATCTTGAATAAGTCATGATTTCCTCAAATAAATTATATTTCGTTATTTTGGAAAGTTATAAAGTGTTTTAATTCAATATCCTTAAAAAAATGTTTTTTAAGATTTAAGCTTCCGCTAAGATATGTACACTTGTTGGTAAACCACCGGTTAAGTTAAGTAAAGTAAGTAGCGTTCCGGTCCACTAGGGGTCGGGGCGTTTACAGCGTGGTATCAGAGCCGATTGCCAACCGAAAATCGGGAACTAAGTGCTATGCGGACAAAGTGCTACGCTATAGGGCGGGAGTCACCGCTTGAACACATAGGAGCCACCTCTAGAATCCCAACGCCTGACAACGGATCCTCAGATGGATCAAGCGCGACGAGGATGTCGCGAGTCTAACGGGGGGTGATTGTAATACCCAGACCAGGAAAGTTTAAAAGATTTGATAGGTACTACTCATACCAACAAGGTGCACCTTCTTTTTCGGAAGTCCATCGTTAGAAACTCCACAGTTAAGCGTGCTTGGCTTGGAGCAATTCGATGATGGGTGACCCCCTGGGAAGTTTTCTCGGGGAGCGTGCGATTGAGGACAAAGCATACTGAAAAGACCTATGCTGGTGCAGTGGGGACAGTACGTCGTCGATCTAACGGCCGGGACAGCCCGTTAAGTGGGACCCGAGTCGTTACACTTCTTGATAGCACCAAAACTTCTAGGAAAAACTAGTTTTTCTCCCTCTCTTTTCTCTCTTTCTTTTCTCTCTCTCTTTCTTTCTATCTTTTCTCTTACTTTCTTTCTTCTCTCTTTTGAAAGCTCTTCTTGTGTTAAATGGTGTAGTGAACCACGGAATTGCCTCCCTCTTATATAGGACAATGTAGGTTGGGGTCACTAAATGCACTATTTAAGATGGAGTCTTTTCACTTTCTTGGAGTTATGTATGTAGGAGTAATTTAGGTGGTTAAATGCACAAATTGGTGGGGTTTAACTCTCCAAAACGTGGTTGGCCACTCCCTGAATATTAAGAAGGTAATTGAAAAGAATAAATGTCTAAATTATAGAAAGAACACGAGAATTCTTCATTTTCATGTAACTTCGGTCGATCGGATCGCATTTTCGATCGACCGAACCTCAGCAGGTTCAAAACCAATTAGCTGTAGGAGCTTTCGGCTGAAGGAGGGTCGACCAAATTGACCAACCAGTCGACCAGACTCTGGAATCGATCGTTTGTGCCAATTGGTCTAGACTGAATGTCATTTTCACTGGTAGAAAATGAGCCGACTTTGTTAGCCAATCTACTATTACCCATATGGCATTCTGTCCTCTTGTTGACTTTGGAAAACCTACTACAAAGTCCATTGCTATGTTCTCCCACTTCCATTCGGGTATGTCCATTGGATTTAACAATCCAGCCGGTCTTTAATGTTTCGCCTTAACTTGTTGGCAAACTATGCACTTTTCCACAAATAGTCCTATGCTCCTTTTCATATTCCTCCACAAAAATGTATCTCGAAGATCACAATACATTTTTGTACCACCGGGATGTGCAGTGTACGAGGTGGAATGAGATTTTTCCAATATATCATTCCTGATCCGAAGCTATTCCAAAATCTCTTCTTTTAACAGTACCAATCTCGTTCTTGATCTTTTGCAGGAATGGGTCTTCACTTTGTGCTTCAATGATCCGCCCTCTAAGAGTAGGTCGAACTACCAAAGTTGCCAACCGAGCAGTAGCTTGCTCTGGTGTGGTAACTGCTTCGATTCGTAGACTTCTCGAGTCTTTGATCAACTCCATCTGAGTAGTGGATAATGATGCCAACTGTCCTATCGACTTTCTACTTAGGGCATCGGCAACCACATTGGCCTTACATGGATGGTAATGAATAGTACAATCATAATCTTTTACCAATTCTAACCACCGCCTCTGTCTCATGTTCAATTCCTTCTGTGTGAAGAAATATTTGAGACTCTTATGATCTGTGTAAATGTCACACTTCCCTCCATACAAGTAGTGTAGCCATATCTTTAAGGCGTGTACTATCGCCGCAAGTTCCAAATCATGTATCGGGTAGTTCTGCTCATGTTTCTTCAATTGTCTTGAAGCATAGGCTATCACTTTCCCATTCTGCATCAGCACACATCCCAATCCTTGCTTGGATGTGTCCCTGTATGTAACAAACCGTTCCGTTCCTTCAAGTATTGTTAACACAGGTGCTGATATCAACCTTTATTTAAGTTCGTGAAAACTTTGTTCGAATTTATCCATCCATTGAAATTTTATTCATTTCCTTGTCAATTGCGTCATTGGTCCAGCTAATTTAGAAAATCCCTCTATAAACTTTCGATAATACCCGGCCAAACCCAGAAACTTCAGATTTCACCAGCATTAGTTGGTGCTTTCCAGTTGGTCACTGCTTCTACCTTCGCTGGATCTACTCCAATTCCTTGGGCAGTGACTACATGCCTAAGAAATCCAACTCGTTCAAGCCAAAACTCGCACTTCTTGAATTTGGCATACAGGTTCTCCTTGCGTAATACCTCTAAGGTTATTCTTAGGTACTCTTCATGTTGCTCCTTACTCTTAGAATATATCAGAATGTCATCAATGAAAACTATGACAAACTTATCCAAGTACTGATGAAATACACGATTCATCAGGTCCATGAACACTACAGGTGCATTGGTTAGGCCAAACGGCATCACTGTAAACTCGTAGTGTCCATAACGAGTTCTGAAAGTTGTCTGGGGGTATATCCTTTGACTCTACTTTCAATTGGTGGTATCCTGATCGTAAGTCGATCTTGGAAAACACCTTAGCTCCTTTCAACTGATCTAACAGATCCTTGATTCTCGGAAGTGGGTACTTATTCTTGATGGTTAATCGATTTAACTCCCTATAATCGATGTACATCCTCATACTTCCATCTTTTTTCTTCATAAACAACACCGGCACACCCCATGGAGATATGCTTGGTCGTATAAAGCCCATAACTAAGAGTTCTTACAACTACTTCTTTAACTCTTGTAGTTCCTTTGGAGCCATTCAGTATGGGGCCTTAGATACTGGTGCCGCTCCGGGAATTAGGTCTATGGTGAATTCCACTTGTCTATCTGGCGGAATGCCCAATAGTTCTTCTGGAAACACATCTACAAACTCCCATACTATTGGTACGTCTTCAACCTTCATCGTCTCTTGTTTCCCTCCTGAGATATTAACCAAGTATCCTTGACATGCTCCTTTTTCTCAACGTTTTCCTAGCTTGTAAAGCTGATACTAGTCGAATAAGAAGTTTCATTGTCATTCCAAAGAAAGAAAATGGTTCTTCTCCTGGTTTCTGAATTACTACCACTTTTTCCTTACATCGGATGGTGGCGTAATTACAACCCAGCAATCCATGCCTAGTGTTACATCAAAATCATTCATCTCTATCACGAATAGGTTAGCTTCCAATGGTTTTTCCTCAACGTCGATACTTACTGATTTGGTTATTCTATCAGTACTCAAAGGGTTCCTTCCTACTTATCACAGGTAATACTAGATTTAGCCATAAAAGTTGTTGATACAAAGGAGTGTGTAGCTCCTGAATCAAATAATACATAAGCAGGTGTATTGGCTATCAATAGTATACCTACTATGACGTTCGAGTTTTCTTCTGCATTTTTTTGAGTCAATGCAAAAACCTGTGCTTTCTTTTTCTGGTTTTGGACATTGTTATCATTCTTCTTTGGGACAAATGTGGTACGATCCCTCGAAATATGCTCTGGCTTACCACATCGAAAACATGCATTCTTCCCTTGGAAACATACGCCACGATTTGTCTTTCCACACGTAGGACATGGCTCTATAACCGGCATAATACTCTTGTTGGCATAGGCTCAACCATTAGTTTTCTTGTTCTGCCACTTGCCCTTTTCCTTGTCCTGGCCATTCCACTTTCTTTTACCCATATTACTACTGTCCGGTTGCTTGACCAGTTGACTATATTGCTTGGCGTTAGTCTTCTGATACCAGATGGCATGAGCTCTTTCCAGCATTTCACGGTAGGAGGCGAAATGATGGGACATAAGTATCATGCTTATATCTGGGTTGGGTTCAACCCTTGTTCAAACCTCTTGATGTTTTTGTCACCGTATCCACCAGATGTGGAGCATACCTTGAAAGTTGGTCGAACTTCCTTTCATACTCAGTCAGGGACATAGTCCTTTGCTTGAGTTGGAGGAATTCACTTTCTTTGTGATCCCTCAAAGACTGTGGGAAGTACTTATCCATTACTTTCTCTTTAAACGGCTCCCAAGTCAATGTCGTTTGTTGCTCTGGGGTCTTTTTCCTTGACATCGAGTCCCACCAGTGACTTGCATCACCAGAGAACATGAACTCAGCGCACTAGACCTTCTGGCATCCGTGCACCCTATTAATCGGAATATTCTCTCCAACTTGCGAAGCCATTCTTCGCCTGCAAGTGGATCAGCTGCTCCATTGAAAGTAGGGGGCTGGTGCCTTCGAAATTGCTCGACCACTGAAGCATGAGTTGAAGAAGCATTAGGAGCTAATGGTAGGGGTTGAGCTTGGTTCGGGTTCTGCCTGCCAAGGTCTTGAACTGCTCGGAGGAGATCTTTTATCAAGTTGGTTTGGTTTGCGCGGGCCATTTTCCTTTAGACAAAACATATGGTTCTTTTATTAGTTTCACATTTCGAATACCAACAAAGAAGATAAAATTTTTATTTCCTGACATAAGGAAACTATTACAAGGATTTAAATATAATCCTTATAAGTTCTACAGATCTTCTTTAGTGGAGCCTCATCTCCAGAGGATTTTTCCGCCTCAGGTCCGGACTCTATGTCCATCTCAACCTGTGGCTCGGGCTCTTCACTGAGTTCAATTACTCTTCCGGTTGAGGTTCTGGTTTTCCCTCCATAGGTCTAGGAGTGAATGGCAATATACTTCAAACTCGAATAAATTTGGGTGCTCCTCTAGCATTGTATCCCTAACCATGACTCTCATATCTCCCCATTGAGGTGGGAGGGAGTGTATGAGGTTATCTATAACCTCAGCATGTCTGATCTCCATTCCAATATTCATCGCTACCAGGCATCTCTCATAGATGTCATGTACGTGTTCGTCAAGTGGACGGAGTGGATTAGTCACATAGTTTTGGTAAGATTGAATAGAAATTCTTAGTTTCAATGCTGCTTTATAAGCCCTAACAGTTCCACAAGCCGTGGTCTTTCTAGCAGTTTGATAAGTCCTAACCATATCTGCTACATAAAGCCCAATTATGCATTTTCATGTCATACTATATAATTCTTTTGCCCTTAATTTCTAGCCCAAGTCCATAACATGCTCTTTATATAGTACATCCTTGATTTTAACACATGAACAATAATTTCAAAATATGCCATAACATAACAAAGCATCACATAAGTATAAACTTTTCATAAACATAAACTTTTTAAACATACCTGGGTCGTAGGATGAGATTGATGGATGGATGCACGATGCCATGGAGTACCTTAGACTTTACATTTTTATTTAAAAAAAAAAACTTGATCTACAGAACCGACTAAACCTTTGCTCTGATACCACGCTGTAATGTCCCGACCCCTAGTGGACCGGAACGTTACTTACTTTATTTCATTAACAGGTAGTTCAGTAACAAGTGTACACGTTTTCTTAGCGGAAGCTTAAATCTTACAATAATAATTTAAAAAACAATGCTTGAAATGCTTTAAACAACATACTCAATAATTTTCTAAAACGTCGAAATGAAGTTTATTTGAAAAAGATATAACGTTCTCGCATTCAGCGTTATTCAAATATTTTAAAAACATAACATTGGAAACGTTTCATAAAAATAAACCTAAATAATTTGTTCATCGATTTTCATGGGCTTGTTGCATCACTCTCTATCTTCTCATTCATCCATGCCCAAGGTAGCAACTTTCAATCTGTAGAGAATGGAGTAAACTCGTGAGTTGAAAACTCAATAGATGTCATTGGTGCATTTGTGATTAAGCTATACATTTCAAAAGTTGTAACTTTAAAACCTTTTCATAGAGGATTTTCGGTAGAATCTCAATCACGTAGAGTCATGACTTAACACGACGCTTCGACCGGACATTCATGCCGTACTCAAAGGCACCATACCGGACATTCATGTCGCATCGAAGGTACCATTTGACATACAAGCATTAACATAGATCATGCCGTACCCGAAGGCACCATTTGACATGGAAATATCATTTGCAAGAAATTTACAACCTAACACGAATTAACAACTTTGCACATCTACCTACATTGATTGATACTTTGAAACTTGTTAAAAAATGCACTCCTTTGATGTTTGAAAATCGTAGATAAATTAAGTTTGGAAACCCTTCTTGATAGCACCAAAACTTCTAGGAAAAACTAGTTTTTCTCCCTCTCTTTTCTCTCTTTCCTTCTATCTTTTCTCTTAATTTCTTTATTCTCTCTTTTGAAAGCTCTTCTTGTATGAAATGGTGTAGTGAACCATGAAATTGCCTCCCTCTTATATAGGACAATGTAGGTTGGGGTCACTAAATGCACTCTTTAAGGTGGAGTCTTTTCACTTTCTTGGAGTTATGTGTGTAGGAGTAATTTAGGTGGTTAAATGCACAAATTGGTGGGGTTTAACTCTCCAAAACGTGGGTGGACACTCCCTGAACATTTAAGAAGGTAATTGAATCGAATAAATATCTAAATTCTAGAAAGAACACGAGAATTCTTCATTTTCATGTAACTTCGGTCGACCGGATCACATCTTCGATCGATCGAACCTTTGCAAGTTCGAAACCAATTAGCTGCAGGAGCTTTCGGCTGAAGGAGGGTCGACCGAACTGACCAACTGGTCGACCGAACTGACCAACTGGTTGACCGAACTCTGGAATCGGTCGATCGAACCTCGACGAAAAATGGAAGTGAGTGCCAAGTACGGTATTTGTCAAATAAATGCAAATTTGAACTTTCATGACTTGAAAACATATTGGAACATTTATTGGGCCTCCTTTCCTTATGTGGGCTGAGCTTAAACTCTTCAAAAAAGATATTACAAGCCTACTTCAATTAAATTTTCGGGTTTCTACATCCTCCACTTCTATTATGTCGCTTGATTTCGTTAGGTACCGAAGCTTCTCCTTCCCCAAGAACTCTGCCCTCAAGTCATAAGTATTGAAGGTCAGATAAAGCTCATCAATCCTATCTATAACCTCGAAGATAAGGAAGTAAAATCTCACTTTGCTAAGCCAGAGTTTTAATGGATAGTCATGCTAAAATGTGTCTATTCTTGAATTCACTAGACCTGATAATACCTTTTTTGGTAGCCACAATAGCTCTGAAAGAAAAATAAAATAAAAAATAAGGTGTGTGCCACACTCACAAGGAATGCCAGTAGCGAAATCCACTGTCGCATAAGTAACGACCTGCACGAATAGTGTAACAACTGCCCGCACAAGTACTCTTTAGCTACTAAGCTTTTGAGCGAGTAGTCCCCATGTGCTCGATACTGGCGCACCCTATCCTACGATTTAGATCCACTCATTGAGGTTGAAAACCATACACCACCAATGCTTCAATGAATTTAGAGGTAATCCAAAAATTGCACGGTGTTTGCTAGCTTGATGAGCTTATTAGGTAATCTTCGTAGAGTAAGAGGATGACTTGACTTAGTATAGACAAATGATAGAGAATAAGGATGTAGATTTGTGAAAGGACATGACCTAGGAGGTGGATTCGATGTATTTGAATCAAGTTTAGGTATTTGTAGATGCACCTAAAAGGGTCAAATCTATTAGGGTGCAACTGTGTCTATAAGAAAAAAGAGAAGAGTAGATGGGAAGGATGAAACCTATAAACCTAGGCTAGTGTTTAAAGGTTACATCTACAAAGAATATATAAATTAAGAAGAACCTTCTCACCCTTAGCTATGTGTGTCTATAAGAATATTCATGTTGACTGCAACTCATGGATTATGAGATTTGACATATAAATGTTAAAATTACATTTCTTGAACGGTCATCTTGATGAATGCATCTATATGATGTAGCTAGTGGGTTCATATAGAGTGGCCACGAGATCGATATAGGTTTGGAATGTGTAAATTTTAAAGGTTTAGGACTGAAATGAAAGGTGGACATAGGTTTGGGACCATTTTAGCTAATTTCCTAATTTCTACTAAAAAGAAATAAAAAAAATTTAAAATAAGAATGAAAAGAAAAAAGAAAAAGAAACAATAATCCAACCTAGCCATAACCATGTGGATCTAAATGTTACTAAAATAAAATTGGAGACTAAGTGCAGCTCGTGTCAAAGTTTGGAGGCTATCTATTGGTGGTGTCAAGATGGGCGGGCCACGTTAGGCCCGTTCGTAGGCGAATCGGCCTGCAAATCAAGCGGGCCAGTTCACGGGCTGAATTTTTTATTCGACGGTCTGGGCCGGGCTTGGGGCAAATCAGCCCGCGGTTAACGCGAGCCTATATTTTTAAAAAAAAAAAATTTTACCAATGATCTTTGGGGAAAAAAAAGTTTGTAGTCCGGATCGGGCCGCTTGATTTTTTGGAGGTCCGGGCCGGACCGGCTCGTAAGCCCGGATAATACGAGTTTTTTTCGTTCACGGATCGGTCCGAATCGAAAGGTTCACGTTCCGAGCCGAGCCGACTCGTCCATTTTGCCACCACTACTATCTATGTTAGTAACCCTCAGTTATCTACTTTATTTATCCATAGGTTATGCACGAGACATGGGGGCTGTCGGTGCCTTGCACGCTAATGACAAAATTCTTTATGACAATATTTTAATTGAACATACATAAATCTATGCTGCACATGGAGTGGAGTCCGCATTACACGCCAAATCAGAAGTCTCTATGGACCATGTCATATCTTAACTAATGCCATGTTTGGTTAATCGGAACATTAGATGGTTTTAATGATATAATAATTGAGTCATAGTTTCGACATATTTATTAGACATATTTTTTTTCAGTACAAAGCTTTTGTGTAAGGTTCGGGACAAGTTGATTAAGGCTTGTCTGCCAAATTTTTTTTAAAATTATTTTGTCGCGAAATAATTTGCAACCACATCCTATTAAATTCATAACTTTTTCACTTTTATAATGTCCCAAACAAGCTCTTAATCGAGATCTCTAATAGGCCTAGTGAAGACCAAACGTCACATCCTCTTACATGATTTATGGAAAGAAAATCTAATTAAGTTGTTGTTTAATAGTGATTAAAATCATTTATTTAGAAGATTTTCATAAAAAAATGATAAAATTTATGATTGAAAATTGTTAATCTTATGAACTATATGGTTAAAAATTAATTGTTGACTTTATTAGACTTAGATAAAAATAAAAATTTTAATATCAAACATGGACTAATATGAAGAACCAAATGGAAGGTGATTATTTTTAAGTAAAAACTTCGACAAAATTTATTCCCTCGAAAAATATTTGATATATATATATATATATATATATATATATATATATATATTGGATTGGACTTGGACGACGGATTACACCCAATAATTGACATTGACAGATAACAAGAGTCAAACTATTTAACTAACAAAATGAAGTAAATGGTCGAACCGGTAAAAATTGACGGTTTGTTAAAACAAGTTAATCAATATTATTTATCCAAATCATGTAGGAATAACTCAATTATGAGCAGGGGCGGATCCATTAAGGGATCAGTGGGTGCAATTGCATCCGTTGGTTCTTTAATTTTTGACATTTACAAAGTAATGCATAATTTTTATATAATTTTATTTCGTCCTCACTGAATGATGTCATTGAGCCTGCCCTAGTTTACTAGCAACCTTCGGTTACACATGGAACTTAAGTGGCTAAATCTCCTTGAACAAGTTAGTAGGACCCCACATGGCTCACTTATTCCATGAAAGTAAGAAAATGCAAAAAGGTATAATTTCAATTGTCAAGAAAAAATATAAAATTCCAACTTTCATGAAAAATTCTACCCTATCAAACAGGCTCTAAATGTCTACATATTATAAGTGATATTAAATTAATCATAAATTCTTGTATTTAATTTAACGTATAATTCAATGTCATAAATGTTGTAACCTAGACTAATATTAAACATGGCCGATGCTAAAAAAACATAACTCATTAACCGGAAGTCCACCTCTCCAAGCAGGGACGGATGCACGTGGGTGCATGTGGGGTCAAATGACCCCACATTTTTTGACCTTTTTTTTTTTTTTTTTTTTTTTTTTAATTTTTACTTTTTATAAAAAATAGTTGTTTTGATTCGTAAAAAGAGTTTCGATAATATGTTAACTTTCAAAATTCGTCGATGATCATATGCTATCCGAATCCAGAAATCGTCTATGTCATGTAGAAGTTCATTTCGAAAATTATATCGTTGTCATATTAAATGATTTAAAACGAATATCGAAAATAGTTAAATAAGCGTCATACGAACGTCTAAAAATAGACATCTAACTCGTTTTTTTTTTTAAAAAAATTCAATTATTTCATTAGCGTTTATTATTTTTACACAATAAATTTTTCAATATAATTTATATTATTTTATAAAAAAATTATACATAAAATATGACATCCAAAATTTTAGGATCGTTGTGGATTAAATGTAATTTGAATTACTTTCAAATTATATTTGTTTTAAATTTAAATTTCATATACTTTTTTTTGGATTAAACTTGGATTTTATTTCAATTCATTTACTTTCTACATTCAATTTGATTTACTCACTTTCGGCTCATCTTTGTCAACGAAATTGTAAGCAAAATTATATAAGTAGCAAAATTCACTTAATAATATCGATACTGATATAATTATATACGATGTTTTTAAAGTATCAAAATATGTATTAACTTATTTCATTAATAATTTGTTTTTTTTTTTTTAAACAAATTATATAAATTTTGACCCCACATTGCAAAGAGTCTGGATCCGTCCCTGTCTCCAAGTGTCTCTATATCTGCGTATAATTGGTGTCACCCTTGCATACTTAATAGATGGTTAATAGGCATTAGTTGTAATGAAATAAACACAATTACATGTGTTACAAACTAACAAATCTAGACATTGTTATGGTTATTTTGGCAAGTAAACAATTTTAGTAACTTTGTTCATTAGGTAATGACGATAAATTTTTCAAGAGATTTGCATATTTTAGTGCAAAGTAGATGAGATAGACAAGTGATCTTCCATCAAGCTTTAAAATAAACAGGAGAGAAGAGATAATTATTTAAGGATGAACATAATTTTAATTACATAAGTTAATGTTCTGTAGAAATGTTATGAGATTTTTTTTTTTTTTTGAAAAATATATGGTTAAAAAGTTGAATTTTTTTTGAACTTTTATATGTAAATTATTTTAATGAAAAAATTTATGGTTGAAAATGAGTTTGAAGAAAAATAATTTTAAAAAAATAGGGGTCAAACAAGGGTTAAGTTCCCAAATAATCATCAGCCAAACGCGCCCCAATTAAATTAAAAACCCTTGAGCTAACATGCGTAGCTCATTTTAGCGACGATCTGTAGTTCAATCGTCACCTTCGTAGTCAAGTCCAATATTTATAGTAAAAAAAATTCAAGCTCATAGTCCACTCCGTATTGAGAAAGTAATTCAGAAAAAATGGTGGCGAATTAATGTTTGATTATGAAGCTCTGAATGAAGTGAGGTAAGACCCACAAATCTATAGATACAGATCTTTGTAGTCATAGCTTAGCTCGGCTTCGCTTCATTTATACCAGATCTGTAAAACCCAATTGTTGTTTCTTGATTTCTCTCGGTTTTTATATTGCCTTTTTATCAATTCAAGCACTGTAACTTTCATTCTGAAGCCAATTTTGCTGATTTTCTTATTTTGTATATTCTCCAGGTGTTCTTTTCTTGGCTGAATTTTTTTTGTATTTCTTGTCAATTTTGGGGATTATAAGGTTTAGAGAAATGCTGGGTCGATCTTCGATTTTTCTATCTCGTAATGGAACTTTTAGGCCTGAACATCTGGGTCAAAATGCACTAGCAATGATAGGGAATCTCTGTTTCACATTCTTTGTTATTGGGGTTTTGATCTTCACTATAATTGCTGCGACTTACGAGCCTGAAGACCCATTGTTTCACCCTTCAACAAAAATTACGACATTCCTCACTTCCAATTCGAATGCCACCTTTAAATCTGACGACTCTGTAGTCAAGACTGGTGAGGATTTCGTGGCGTCAAATCAGACTGCCTTCGCAACCTTTATTAACATCACCGATGTGGATAATGCAATTGTGGGGGCTGAAACTGAGGAGTCAAGTGTTGCTGAGACCCAAGATTGTAGTGGGAAAGTCGATGAACCCATTAATTGTCGGGATCCAGAAGTGTTCCATTTGTTAATGAGAGCTGCTATTGAGAAGTTCAAGGACATGCACTTTTACCGGTTTGGGAAGCCTGTTAGTGGGAATAATGATAGTTCTTGTCATATGGCTTGGAGGTTTAGGCCAAAGGAGGGGAAGGCCGCTGCATTTTATAAAGATTATAGAAGTTTTTCAATAGTGAGATCAGAAAATTGTACACTCAGTGTGGTTGGCATTGGGGATTATCATTCAGGTGGGAATGCCAGGAAGAGAAAGAGAAAGGGGAAGGACAAGGACAAGGACAAGGACAAGGACAAGGAAGGATTTGAGAAGGTGCCGGCTAAGATGGAGAGCAATCCTATTGCACTGCCAGAGGTTGGAGAAACTGTGAATGATGCACTTCCGGTGGTGGAATCAGAGGGCAGTTTCGGTCAGGGGAAATATTTATTTTATTCTGGCGGTGGGGATAAGTGCAAGAGCATGCATCAGTATTTGTGGAGTTTCATGTGTATGTTGGGTGAAGCACAGTATTTAAACCGAACTTTGGTTATGGATCTGAATATCTGTTTGTCTAAAATCTACACTTCATCTGGTAGTGACGAGGAAGGTAAAGATTTCAGGTTTTACTTTGACTTTGAGCACTTGACGGATTCAGCTCCAGTTCTGGATCAAACTCAATTCTGGTCAGATTGGAGCCAGTGGCAACAGAAAGATGGATTGAGTCTCCATCTTGTAGAGGATTTTAGGGTCACGCCAATGAACCTAGCTGGGGTGAAGGATACTTTGATTATGAGGAAATTTGGCTCGGTGGAGCCTGATAATTACTGGTACAGAGTGTGTGAAGGAGAGACAGAATCTGTTATTCAACGGCCATGGCACATGATATGGAAATCCAGGAGGTTGTTGGATGTGGCTTCTGCAATTGCATCGAGAATGAATTGGGATTTTGATGCCGTTCATGTTGAGAGAGGGGAGAAGGCAAGGAACAAGGAGCTATGGCCTAACCTTGACAGAGATACTTCACCAGATGCTCTTCTGGAGACTTTACAAGACAAAATTGAAGTTGGGAGGAACCTGTATGTTGCAACAAATGAGCCCGACACGGCCTTCTTTGACCCTTTGAAGGATAAATACTCTACCCATTTTCTTGACGAATATAAAGATCTTTGGGATCAGAACAGCGACTTGTATGCAGAGATGACAAAGCTCAATAATGGAAATCCAGTTGAATTCGATGGTTACATGAGGATCTCTGTTGATACAGAAGTGTTCTTGAGGGGTAAAAAGCAGATTGAGACTTTTAACGATCTCACTAAAGATTGCAAGGATGGTGTTAATACGTGCACGTCTGCCAGCTAATCCATGGATGAGGTTTGAAAATTCTCTTATGCTAAGTTGGGGAATGCCGTGCACTTTCATATCGTGTCTTTGTTTCTTTTCAAAATGTTGTGGTTGTCATCATTCAGTGGTAGATTTACTTGACAGATTCTCTTGAATCTTGTACTTTAAAGGTAAAACTGCCTATTTGTTTAATTGGATAGTATCTTCTGAACTGAATTAGTTATGCTTGTTGGGTATAAATTATTGTTTCTTTGCATCCACTGTTTACTTCTAATTCCAAATAATCTTTGTTAGAAAGGATCCCCCCCCCAAAAAAAAAGAAAAGAAAAAAAAACACGTTCATTACACTGGAAACACTTTTACTAGATTGACAGCTGTTTTTTGTTGTTTTCATTACTCCTTGAATTAATATTTTATGAAGCGACAGTTTGAGGTAAATAATCTTTCATTACTTGAAATCAGTTAGGTGCATCTGACGCAAGGATTGTGCGACGTATTGATACAGTGGGATAGGCTATGTTTGTCGTGAATATCTTTGTCATTTTATTCTGTCTTGAGCTTTTTGTCTGTCTAAAAAGTAAAAGCGCGAGTCTCTTTTCGGAACTTTTAGCATATAAAAGCAGTTGATGCCGAACTCTCTAAGAAATTCCTAGTCAACATACATCATGCGAAACTCTTATGAATCTGCAACGCCACCATCAAAGTGATTGTCAATTCAAAACTTCGACCACCAAGTTAGAAGGTGAAATGAAAGTTCAGTGACTAAATATTGTGGTGGGTGCTGTACTGCTGACCTTATTATTGTTTGATCAGGAGCTTTTCCTGGATTCTGATTAGTGGGCCGCAGTCTCATGCACTTTTGACGTTATTGTTTTCATTGCTGGGAAAGCTTTGGCGAGGTTAGTATCCGAGTTGCGATTAGGCAAAATATTGGTGAATCACCTTAGGTTTGACATTTTGTGTGTTTATAGATGTTTGTGTGCCTTTGTTTGGGTTAACCACTTCTATATTTTGGTGAATGTTTCTAGCTGTCTAACCTCCCAATGTTTCGTCTCCGTTTGATTTAGCTAAAAATCAAATTTTTAGTTGATTTTAATAAAAAATGATGAAATATGTGAATCAAAAGTTGATAAAAGTTGTTGGTCCATGAATTTTGTGATTAAAAATGAGTTTGACGAAACATGAGTTTTAGAAAATGAGGGTCAAACTGGGGCTTCATATTAAGCCGTATCTATCCACATTAGCATGGAAACAAAGTAAAAGATTATATTGAAGGGAAGTGGAAACAGAAACAAAAACAGAGAGGAAGACATTTAATCTGTGGGAGATAGTATGGAAACAAGTATCCTTAGCAAGGAAACTAGATTAATATGAATAGAATTTAGTTCTCTTCTCTAGTTATGTATTCACAATGTTTATTCGCTAGTTGTCAATTAATAGAGTTATGGGAATTCAACTTGTGTTTTTCTAATGGCCGATTGAAGACTTTTTTTTTTTAAATGTTAAAATTAACCTCATTGCTGCAAATTACTGGAGTATGCAATCATTAGTTTTAACTGCCTTCTCAGTAAATTATGTCACAAAGAAAGTGGCTTATTTGCTTCTAAATTGAAGTTAAGTGACTCGATTGTTTTATTTTTATTTTTTATGAGAATTATATAGATTAATACGAGTACAACTACTCCGGGCATTTTCGGGCATAGCGATCACGCATTGCAAAAAGATCAAAAGATCCAATCATTAGGACTCAAAAAGAATCCAAACATGAGTTTCAAAAGTTTCTTTAACTTCGTCTAAACAAAGCAAAAACATGAAGTGATTACCCACTATACAAAAGTAGAGCGTTCTTCCTCTTGTTGAATCATTTTGATACCAAGATGGGACTGATCCTTCTTTTATTTTTCTTGACTGCATCAGGATGAAGATCATCGAACTTGCCTTTGAGCTTGTCATTGCGAGTAACCTTCGTTACTAGTTCCTTATGATCAAGACCATTGGATTTATTCATTCCCTTCTTTCGAGCAACCTCAACGAGGGGTATTTCCAGTTTTTCGTTACTTTTTTGGCCAGCATTCAGCCCATTAACTGCCAATTCAGCAACATTTCCAACAGCAAATTCAGCAACAATCTGCCCATAATTCTGCCCAGTAACTGCCGTTCCAGCATCATTTACAGCACCATTTCCAGCCAAAATCTGACCTGTTTGTTGCCCATAATTCTGTCCATTAACTGCCACAGTAACAACATTGGTAGCTGCCTTTAGGTGCTGATTTTTAGCCGCCACCACCTGTTACTTAATTTGCTATCCATCACACCCTGCTTAGATACATTGCACCCCGACGCTATGTGACCAAAACTTTTGCAAGTATGGCAAAACTTCGGCACACATTCATAGTAAACCTCTTGGTTTCTAACCTTACCCGTTGGCAACTTAATTTCCACCGCACGCGCCAATTCCTCAGCAGCATCAATTTCAACCAAGACCCTCGCATAAGATACTCTACCTTTCGAGGACGTGAGTTTATCCATTTCAATTGGTTTGCCTACCATGGAGACGATTTTTCCTAAGGCTCTTGCATTCCAGCAATCCAAAGGTAATCCCGGCAAGTTGATCCACACCGTTATGGTACTAATCTCCTTTTCATCAAACTCAAAACACTTGGGCATGATTTTTAACAGCAAAGGTCCACCGAGCACAAGATTTGGTCCTTTATATAGTACACATTGTCTATCCACATCATTCTCAAATTTGAAAATGAGCCAGCCACTATCATGCACGTAGTATTCGTACTTTACCTTCCACGAGTCACAAAGTTGGATCAAAGCCATCTTACCCGGAAACCGTCCCGCAAAATAGCCAACCAAGCAATACCCCCAAGTTTCTTCAACATCGTCCAAGTCTTGATCACCTAAAATAACTTGACCATGCTGTTTGACAACCGATTTCAGCTTAATGCCATCATCCTGAATACGATTATCCTTGAATAGATTGACCCAAGGTGCTTTGGTCGATCCTTGGACTGGAAGATTACTCATTTTAGCATGATCACCAATTACCTGAGGTTCAGCTGCAGATTGAGACATGCCACATGAAACTTCATCAGATTCAGTATCCTGAAGACCAAGAATTCGTGAATCACTTGATGAACTGTCATTTTCCTTGCCAAAATCCTCCCAGAATTCTTTGGCTGCCCCTTGTGCATCTTTCTTGTAAAAAGGATGGCCATCAAGTACTCTAACCTTCTCCTTAGTGGACGTGCCAGCTTTGGTAGAGCAAGACCCATACTTCTTGTTGAGAAGAAAATCACCACATAACCGAGGTGCCTTGCCAGTTTTCTTTTTTCCCATAATTGAGAAAAAAGAAAATAAAAGCCCAGAAGTAAATAGGCAAAACGAGTCAGCCCAAAGAAGAAGGCCAAAGAACACCACAGGCCCAACAAGGAAATAAATTAATTGGACAAGTAAAGCCCAATAGAAAACTGCCAAAAATCACCCAAGACAACCACCGTGCAAAGGCAGAAGTAGTACACCACAGGCCCAACAAGGAAACACTAGCCCACTAGCAAACTGCCAATTAATCACCCAAAAACAAACCACCAAAAGAGAAGGCCCACGTGCTTGTAGTATGACAAAGCAAAAACCCAGTAGTGCCACCAATATGAAAAAATAATACTATGACCCAATTCCCCAACAAGGAAATATAGTCAGGCCCACAGGTAAACCGCCAGTAGGCCCAGCAACAAATGACAAGAAGACAGGCCCAAAGAGAAACCCGAAAGGCCCAAAAAAATGAAGGAACCGTTGATGGCAATTGATAGAGACAAATCTGCACTGCACCCCTCTGACCAAAGTCTGGAAGTGGGTGGCAAAAGGCTGAACCAAATCAATATGACCGTAGCAGTACCAAAAGGCTGCCAAACACTTCCAATTTCTTTGACCAAAATCAAATTATGAAAGTAGAACAATAGATACACAATACATGCACCTCTATGGAAACAACCTTCAAGATGTTCATATGCTGGGATAACACGAACTGGTAAATAAAATAGAATAAAATAATATTTACCCACCCCGGTGACAAACCAAATAAGAGCCCAAACGAATTACAAAATGAAGTGGAGTCCCAAGGTGGCCAGCAAGACTTTACTGACTGAAAGACCCCAGCAAGGCGAAAGAACAGTTCCACCAAGAAAACCGTAACACACAACAAAAACTGGAGCTGGCCGAAGAAGAAACACCCACGACCATAAGCAGTGAAAACCCAACCTGACCAGAGTTGAATGCACAACCTCAACTGGAAAGGAAACCACCCCAAATCTTGCACTAACACCGACCGAAACCAAGTAGAAGAACTGGAACCACAGTGAACTAAGGTAAACGATAACCCCAGTCCAAACAAAATGCATAAAGCTGAAACCCAGAAGAAACAGCAATATACAAGAGAGAAGCTCGAATTTTACTAAAGTAAAAGTAAAATCCAAACAGAAAACAGTATGTAAAGATCAATTTCCATCAAAAGGAGGTAGAAATCGGTCCAAACACAAGGAAAATCTCAGGGAATCAAGGCATTCAAGTGAGTTCTCTCGCTAGAATTTGAGAGCATCTCTCTCTAACCATGACTGACTCGATTGTTAGCTTCTTGTCAAACGGAGTTCAATGACCTAATTGTAGTTTGGAGACTCCAATACAATTATCAGAAAAAAAAAAATAAAAAAAATTGGTGATTTTGTTAGGTGTTTTGATGCCCTTTCCCACTTTGTTAGTGGCTGTAGAGAATTTTTGGAAGTTTGGAATTGGATTCCAAGAATAGTTTTGGAAACTCTTCAAATCCTTTATTTATTTATTTTGCAATCGTGATTTATGAAAAAATAGAAAATTTGAGTAGTCGATAACGTGTTACGAAATGAGAGTAAAAGATGCAAGAATAGAGAGGTCAATAGACTTTTTTTTTGTATTTCATTGAGAATCAATGTTCTATATTTATTGGAAGAGTTAATGCTGTAAAGGATATAATAGTCATAATAACTAGGACTGTAGGAGTGTAATGATCATTCACTAATAAACATATAATTAACAACACAATCTAAGAAAAAAAAATCATTTTTTTCAAAGAATTTATAAATAAAAATTAGAGTGATAGCTCTAGAGAAGATATGGACAATATTCTTAAAGGAATAATAAATTTATGGTTGGTATATTATTGTTGACATGGTTATTAATGAATATCATGTTTTAAACACTATTTTGAAAAGGCAAAACTTTTGTTAGTAGTGCAGATTTTTGTTATGCCTCTTCAGATCGGAAATAACGTGACAGCTAGCTAAGCAAATCAACAAGGTCTGCACTCCACGTCAGCTCGCACCACCAAAGCACCGAGGTGAAGTGGTTTACTTGAATATCATCGGTGACTGAGGCACCGAAGTAATACACCTCGAAGGGATATACGCCTAAGTGGTAAAAGGTGGATAACGCTGTTGGAATACTATTACATTACCTCGTCCATTAACTAGGGGATCTTTTATACAAAGATCTTGTCAAAATAAGATCTACACGATCGATTGATGTGATGTTTATGAAGCAAACGCAAAATGGTCAAGTCACAAAATCCACTCACAAGGAGGACAGTAAATGCTAGCCCACCTAAGGACTGATTAATTGATACTTAGAAGAGAATGCCTCGACCAACAGATGAGGCCACGTGTCCATTCATCCAATGGTCCCAAATCCACCTCTGTCCTTATAAATAACCACACTTAGTGTCATTTCAAGGATAATGTAATTCTATACACTTAGATATACACTTTGTAGCGACCGAAAATTTTAAATTATTATCTTGAAAAATGTGTCGCTAAGTTTTAACCTCGAATTTTAAAATGAAAGCGTGTTCGTCTAGCCGTTATAAAATCAATTTAAATCCATTCAAATCGAGTCCAATCTCGAATATTTTAATGTATCAAATTTCTTATCGTTTTAAATTCGAATTTTAATAATATTAAGTACGATATATTATTAATTAGAGTCCAAACTTTATTAGTCCAAATCTTGATTTCTTTCGGCCAAATTCACTTAAGCCCAATTTGGAAAATTCTTTAAGCCCAAATTCTTGGCCCACTTAACTCCTAAGTTTTTGTGCCCTAAAATTATTGTTAATATACCTCTCATTTCCACCCCTCACGACCTCACGCAGCCAGCCAAAGGAGGTAAGAAAATCCATCATCTTCCTCAATTTGGAAACTCACAATTGATGCTAGAACATCAATTTCTAGCATCAACAACATTGAAGATTCACGTGCGATGCTAGAAAACCAATTTCCAGCATCAACACCACCATCTTCTTAGCTCATTACCACCAACGCCTCATCACCTCCAACCCACAGACTCCATCACACCAACTCCACCACTGCAGCCACCACCTGTAAAGCCAAAACGAGCCACCACACCAGCTCTACCATCTCAACGCACCACCACCTGCAACCCACCAAATCGACAGTCACACACCTCCAATCGACAGCCCCCATTTCAACCCAAAATCAACACCAAACTGCCACAAAACCAAGAAATAAGAAAACCCATAAACTTACCTCACCTCCATACCCATTTCCAGCCGAATTGCCACCGAAAAACCCAAGAAACCGAACCTCCAAAGCTTCGGTTTCTCTCGGTCGAAACACCAAAGATAAATCCCTCTCCAACCACCTCCACAACCGACGGCGGCACTGTTTACCGTCGGTCGAATCGAAGGAAGGGGCTTCGCTCCTTCCCTGTCGTTGTTCCCTCTCTCTCTCTCTCACGCGTGTGCGAATGTGAGAGAGAGAGAGTGAGATATAATTTACTTAACATATTTTCTATATCCTGTTCTATTACTAACAAATTATATATTTTTTCAATTTCTACAAAATCTAAACATATTTCTTCTTCTTCCTTTTTAAAGTTTTCAAAATAATTTTCTAACTCTAAATTTTCTAGTTGTTCTTCTTCTTCTATTAATTGACATTCTCTTTCTTGACTAGGATTATAAGATAGTTGTAAGGAGGTTGTAAATCAAATTATGAAAATCATACTCAGTACTTTTCTTAATTTTCTTTTGATACCAAATAATATACTTTTTTTTTTTTTTTAAATTTCATATTCAAAGATAACAAGAAAAATCTGGAAAAAGGGTAGAAATGCTAGGGGTTATATTCAGCATTTCATATAACACTTTCAAAAAATTTCAAAAGCTTTTCTTTGAAATGAATAAAATATGCCATCTGAGATATATGAACTTGGGCCTAACTTCATTCTTGCAAGGACACCACTGACACTCCCTTAACAAAAATTCTTAAAACAGTGATCCATTTCCCCTTTCTATGCGTTTCACTAGCCTCTCCACTGGGCCTTTACGCTTTGAAGGGTTACTCAGGGCTTATTTTAAAAACAGTTTAAATTTTAACTTAGAGTTAAGACATGCTCTTATCATATACTCAGCATGAAACATAAAACTTTACAAAAGTTTTCAAAAACAAGAAAATTTATGAACAGAATTTGTTCTTAAAAGATCTGGAACTAAAATTAATTATTAGCACCATATCTTAGAACAATAAAACATGCCTACCGAAATGATCCATCGGTAGTTTAAAAACGAACAATATTTTTGTGGGATATTATGATATCTAAGAATAATTAAGAATTTCCCTTTCGGGAAAGAGAGAAAATTAGAACATGTTTTTGAGAAACAAAGAACTTGTATTTTATTTTCTCTTCTGTGTGTGTTTACAAATGAAAGAATGTATCCTTATATAGGAGGGAAAAAACACGTTTTTTTTCAAAAGCAAAGAATCTTTGCTTTTTAAAACGTCAAAAAGAAAATAGTAAAAAGTTTTCCTATCAAATCTTACTTTATCATACAGTAAGATTCGTTACAAATTTTAAAAAAGAAAACAGTAAAAAGTCTTTCTATAAAATCTTACTTTATCATATAGTAAGATTCGTTACAATTTTTCAAAAAGAAAACAGTAAAGGTTCTTTTCTTAATAAATTTCTTTTTGCCAAGTGTCTTTTTCCAGCTGGGTCTTCTTTCCAAGTCTTTTCTTGAGAAAATTGTCTTATCTTGTCTCATAATTGTGTCTGCCAATACTGTCTAAAGATGTTCCTCCGTCAGTATAGTCTTCTGGATCATTGTCTTCTTCTGAATTATTGTCTTCACAATCTTCTTTAATATCAATTTTCTTTTTTCCCTTATTTTTCTTTTTTATCTGCAACTTCTTTTTCTTTGAAGTCTTTTGTTTAACTTGTTGTTGCAATTCTTCTATTTTATCAAACATTTCTTTCAGTCTTTTCATATCTGATTGCGTGATTTGATCTGGATTTGTGATGCTTGAAATGATTCTGATAAAAGATTAACTGGGCTTTTCTGTTTTAAATCTGCTGGACTAATTAATCTAGTAACAGAATTTCCAGTTTGCTGAGTCTGGTCTTCAATAATTTTATGTTCTGTAACAGGATTTTCAGCCTGTTGAGTCTGATTAAATTGAAAAGTAGGAGAATCAACAGCCTCCTAAGTCTGTTGGGCTTTTAGTAAGTCCATAACTATAAACGGATTTGTTAAGTCTTTACCAGCTACCGTTTGAGCTGGACTAGCTATAGACTTATTGGGCTCTATAGTACCTGAGACTATCTGTAAGTCTGGATTTGAAGTTTTGAGATTAATAGTTTCTTGTTCTAGATCAGAAATCTTCTTTTGTAAAAATAATTTTTCTTCTTGTAAAATCTGGTTTGACTCATTTAAAATTTTAAAATTTCTAGTCATACATTCACAATGTTGACAAAAATTTGAAGAAAAATCTAATGGCTGATCTGACACATTTTTTAATGAAGGAGCTACAAAATAATTGATTCCTAATCTCTTTCTACACTCATCTAATGCTTCTGAAATTGAGTAAAAACCTTTATAAAGAGGATTTGGAAAATTTTTAATACAGTCTGAAACTTCTAGCCAGGTATGATAAACTCCTGGGAGTCTTCCTTGTAAAACCACATAACATTTAAATTTTTTATGGTCTTGACCAAAATGTTCTGAAAGAGCATTCAAACATGCTAAAAAATGTTTTTGATCTTTAGGATTCTTATTATAAGAAATCCATAAATTATCTAGGATACATTTTTCTGATTTTGTTACTGAAATATGAGATAATGTCTTAAAACTAATATTACTATTTGGGAAACAAATTAATTCTACATTACCAAATCTTAACTTATCATGAGTCTGTGCTAAATTGGTCTGAGGTAATGATGAACTTAGACTACCAGTCTGTAATCCTGGTCTGAGACCTCTTGGTCTTTGCATCTACAAACTCTCAAAGAAACAATCAATCATATTCTTTATTTTTAATTATTCTACTTAATATATCTGCTATCTGATTATCACTACTTTAATATGTTCAAAATTAATTACTAATCCAGTATTAGTAATTCTATCTTTAAAATTTAACCATCTTCTTCGGTTACTTCTCTTATTTTCTAATTTCATTTTATTAACAAAACTTACTATTGCTTCACAATCTGTTCTTAAAGTAATTTGTTTTTTAGAAATAATAAATAATTCAAAAGAATCTAATGCATAATTAACTGCAAGTAATTCTAAAATATCTTTGACCTTTTGGAGAAGTTTTTCCATATAAAGGTCCTGCAATTTTTCCTATATGAGGTTGTAATTCTATTCTTCCTTTTCCTATATTTACTCCTCAAAATTCTATATATTCTTTAAATAAAAACATTTTCTTTTTATTTATAATTAAACGATGTCTAATAAATTCTGAAAAAAGAATTTGTAAATGACATCTATGTTCTCTCCTATTTTTACTGAATACTAATATATCATCTATATAAACTATAATAAATTTATTATGTTTACTAAAAATACTATCCATCTTTCTTTGAAAAATACTAGGGGTATTCTTTAATCCAAATGGCATGACTAGTCATTCAAAATATCCTTCTGGGCAAGTGAAAGCTGTCCACTTTATTGAATCTGGGTGCATTTTTACTTGCCAAAAATCAGATTTTAAATCAAACTTACTAAAAATATTACAATCTTGAATTCTATTTATTAAAACTGTTTTATCCGGAATAGTATAAGCATCATCTATTGTATTATTATTTAATCTTTTATAATTAATTACCATTCTACTTTTTCCTCTGATTATTTTTGAATGTTTTCTAACTATAAAAGCTGCTGATCTATGTGGACTTTCTGTTTTTCTTATTACTCCTAATTTTAATAAATCTTTTATATGCATTTTAAAATCTTCAATATGTTGATTTGTGGCTTCAATATTTTTAGTCTTAATTATATATTCTGGATTTTTTATTTTTAATTCACAAAATACTTTATCTTTTCCCCAATATTTTAATACATTTTCTCCTAAAATTTCTAATTTTTCTAATTTACTTATCATATTTTCTATATCTTGTTCTGTTACTAACAAATTATATATTTTTTCAATTTCTACAAAATCTAAACATATTTCTTCTTCTTCCTTTTTAAAGTTTTCAAAATAATTTTCTAACTCTAAATTTTCTAGTTGTTGTTCTTCTTCTATTAATTGACATTCTCTTTCTTTACTACACTCGCACTCTTATTCTTTTTCTATAATCCCACCACGCTTCTCAACATACTCTGATGGAATAGTTTTAGTATAAGTAGGTGCATAAATTGTAAATTTTTGTAATTGCATAAAATCTTTACTAATTATTATACTACAATTATCTTTTAGTAAGAAACTTAATCCTAAAATTAAATCATTATTTAAGGATAATTCTCTTACCCATACTGATTCTTTAGGTAAACTATATTCTGTACTTCTTCCACAATTAGTCTCAAAACTATTTCTTGCTGGTTTTAAAATATCTTGATAATTATAAAAATTCTCATCCATTTGTTGAGCTTCTATAGGTTCTTTTGACTTTATTATATATTTTTCTGGTATAATTCTTTTATTAATTACACAATGGCTACAACCTGAATCTATTAAACCTAAACAACTTATTTCGCAATTTTCTATTCTAACGTAACATTTTACTTTAATACTTTTTTATTTTTCTGAATTACAAAAAACTTGAACTAATTCTGGTTCAGGAATTATTTTTGGGTTTTTCTCTTTTTTATTTATTTCCAATAATTCTAATTTTTGTAAAATATATCTTTGCATATCTTCTAAATTCTCTATTCTTTTCCTTAATATTTTTATTTCTGTCAATTCTATTTGAATTGAATCAATCTGCCTATCTTCTTCACATTCTATTAAGTCTTTTTGTATTAAATATTTTTTACATGCTTCTAAAAAACAATTCTTACATTTAACTCTTAATTTTTTACTAGGATACCATTTACATAAACAACATGGTTTACTGTCTGAACCTGTTTCTTTTATCCATTTATGTTTACATTCTAATTCTATATCCATAAATTCTAAACCTTCATCTGAGTCAGATAAATTTTTTATATTTGAAAATTCTTGTATAAAGTTTTCATAATCTGATTGTTCTTCTAAATCACAAATATTATTAAAATCTTCTATTGATATAATACTATATACTGACTCTTTATTTGAAATATATTAATCTATTTCTAATAAATCTTCATTAGTACATTCTACTAAAGTACTTCTTTTATCATTATTATTTATCTTTTTTGGACATGTCTTAGCTAAATGATATGTTTCTCCACATACATAACAATTTAATTTATTAGGATAATTTCTTTCTGGTTTAAATTTTCTAACATGTTTATTTTCATCTAAATAAAGTTTTCTCCTATTAGATTTTCTAAGATAATATTTTTTTTTTCTAAAAGGCTTGTTAATTTTCTTTCTATCATATTTTTTTTTACCCTTTTCTATAAACTTATTACCATAAGTCTGAGGTGTAAAAATATCTTTACAAAATTTATAATCTATCTTTTTTAGTTGATTCTGAATTTGTAATTCTACACATTTATTTTCTAAACATTTCATTATAAATTGTGTTCTTATTCCTATACTCCATAAATGATCTGATTTTTCTATAACATTTTTATTTTCATTCCATCTTTTTGTTATTTCTAATCCTAAGGGACCTGGTAATTTATGAAATAATTTTTTTCCTAATTCTTGATTAAAAGTATTACCAGATATAGAAACTAAATAATGATATTCATTTAAAAATTGTTTAACTTCTGTACCTTTAGTCCATCTATTTAGACTAAGTTGTTCAAAATCTCTAATAGCTTTATGTTGAATTAATAATTGTCCTGTATTTGGATCTGCTTCTGTTAATAATTCATGTATCTTACTAACAAAATTATAAGGATTATTTCCTAATGCAACTAATGCTTCAAATTCTGTTTGTTTATCTTTCTTAAAAGCTTCCCATGTAGCTTTAGCACTTTCTCCTAAAAATGTCTCAAATATCTATACATTTCTAATGGCTCCATATTATCTGCTAATCTGATATAATGACCTATTATTGTATTTTTCCAAACTTCTATTATATTATTCCAAGTTTGAGGATCATGTGCTGTAATATTTAATATCTGTGGCTTATGTGGTGTTTGAAATTCTATTTTAGGTTCTAAAGGTCTAACCTTTCCTCTAACTATATAATTTCTTTCTTTATTATTATAATCTGTATAAGCTATTCTAGGAGGATCACCACCTAAATATTGATATTGTTTTGGTTCTGTTTTAGCTTGCATTATTTCATCTGTTAATTCTTTATAATTACTAACCTCTGAAGTTTCTGTTTTGTTATCAATTTCATCTATATTAATTCCTACTCTTATATTTTTATGATTATCATAATATAAGTATTCTTTTTCTCCTATTTGTTTTATTAAAAACAAATGTTCTTCTAATTTTATAAGTTCTGTAGGGGATAATTTCATTTCTAATTCTTTAGGATAAATTATTCTATCTTCTATTTCTGTTTCTACTGCATTAAGAAATGGTTCTGATTCTTGTTGTTCTTCATTAGTATTATTAGATTCTGTCTCAAAATTATCATTTCTATTTATATGACTATAATTACCAAACCTTAAACTAGTTATACCGTGTAAATCTTTATATGTTATAGCTTCTTGCGGAGTTAAAATTGGTTCTTGGTTTTCTAAAAATTTATCTAAATTCCATTCTAATCCTGCTAAAAGTTCTGAATCATAAGCTTTCGGCTTGATCATTTTTATTCCTTTACTACTCATTAAATTTACTACTTTATCTATATAAACTTTGTATTTTGTTTGAGAATTATTACTACATCTTCCTAAAAATCCTATACTTATTAATAAATTTTCTCCTGAATTTACATCTTCATATCCATGTGTCTGAATTCCTATCTTAATTTTTTCTGAAAAATCTTTTATTGTTATTAAAAAATATGGATTACAATATATAATTCCATTATTATCATTCATATCTACCTCTGTACTAGTTATCATACTTTTTTCTATATTTTGAATTTTTTCATCATAAATAGTTAATAAAACTTTATTTCCTAAATTTTTTTCATTAATCCCTTTATTCCTATTACCATTAAACCTAAATGCATAAGTCTAAAATTCTTTTTTCTTAATTCTTTTTTAATGGTAATTGTTTTACTTGACCATCTAAACACTGAATTGAAATTTCTCTAGTATGTCTAAAAAATTGAGTTCTTGATTCAAAAATACCTCTATTATATAAATTTTCTGGATTAAATAATTGTAAACCATGAGTCTGAAATCTATTATAATCTTGTTCAGGATCTATAAGTTCTTCTATATTCTGATTATATTGAGGTTGTCTATGTAGAATTCTTTCTATTATATTTGTACTTATATTAGAAGTACTGTGCCTACCTCTATCAAAGGGTTCTGAAGATGGTCCTACTTCTCTAATAGTTCTTGATCTACCAGGAAAATTATTCATATTTTATAAAATGTTGTAGATAATTTTCTGGTTATTTTTTCTTTGCCTGTATTTTTTAAACTTAATCTGTCTAGCTTATTTATTATGTTTTCTAAGTCTTGAGTTGGTTTATTTTCTATATTATTTAATTTTTAATTTATATTTTTTATAGCTTCTGTGGTCCTTAAATCTGGAAATTTTTCTTTATCTTCTACTTTAGAAATTTTATTTAAAATAGCTGAATTCTGTTCTTTAATAAAGTCTAGATTTTCCCAAATCTTTATAATATCTTTTTCAATATTAAAAATTCTTTTTCCTAAAGAACTTACTTCTCCTATTAATTTATTAATTTCTTTTGTTAATAAATCCAGTTTAAAATTCTAATCTGAATAATAATAAAAAGTGTCTAGTGAAAAATCTGTATGATCTTATAAGTAATTATTATCTATATTATCTAATTCAATTCTTATTGCTAAATCTGAAATAAATCTCTGATCAAAACTTTCTATAAAATATTCTTCTCTAAATTCTGAAATTAAAGATCTATATAAAATCTGTTCTTTTAACTCTGAAGATAAATCTTTAGTTACTTGTAAAATAGCAAACAAATAATATATAGATTTTTCTTTTTCAGCAACAATAAATTCTACTCCGTATTCTAAAATCTCTTATATTTCTTTATAAAATGAAAAACTATAAATTATTTTTTCTAGATCTACAAGTAAAATTTTAAAAATCATAAAACAAGTAAAATTATTCTAAAGATTCTTTCAGAATTATACCTTTTCTAAAAACTGGAGGAATATGTCTGTATCCTGAAATCACCAGCACCGAAACACACGCTCTAATACCAAATGGGGGGGGGGTCCTGGAAAAAGGGTTAGTTTTTCAAGGATTATAAGATAGTTGTAAGGAGGTTGTAAATCAAATTATGAAAATCCTACTCAATACTCTTCTTAATTTTCTTTTGATACCAAATAATATCCTTGTTTTTTTAAAAAAAAATTTCATATTCAAAGATAGCAAGAAAAATCTGGAAAAAGGGTAGAAAATGCTAGGGGTTATATTCAGCATTTCATATAACACTTTCAAAAAAATTTCAAAAGCTTTTCTTTGAAATGAATAAAATATGCCATCTGAGATATATGAACTTGGAACTAACTCCATTCTTGCAAGGACACCACTGGCACTCCCTTAACAAAAATTCTTAAAACAGTGATCCCTTTCCCCTTTTTATGCGTTTCACTAGCCTCTCCACTGGGCCTTTACGCTTTGAAGAGTTACTCAGGGCTTATTTTAAAAATAGTTTAAACTTTAACTTGGAGTTAAGACATGCTCTTATCATATACTCAGCATGAAACATAAAACTTTACAAAAGTTTTCAAAATCATGAAAATTTATGAACAGAATTTGTTCTTAAAAGACCTGGAACTAATATTAATTATTAGCACCATATCTTAGAACAATATAACATATCTACCGGAATGATCCATCAGTAGTTTAAGAACATACAATATTTTTGTGGGATATTATGATATCTAAGAATAATTAAGAATTTTCCTTTCGGGAAAGAGAGAAAATTAGAACATGTTTTTGAGAAACAAAGAACTTGTATTTTATTTTCTCTTCCGTGTGTGTTTACAAATGAAAGAATGTATCCTTATATAGGAGGGAAAAAACACATTTTTTCAAAAGCAAAGAATCTTTGCTTTTTAAAACGTCAAAAAGAAAATAGTAAAAAGTTTTCCTATCAAATCTTACTTTATCATACAGTAAGATTCGTTACAAATTTTAAAAAAGAAAACAGTAAAAAGTCTTTCTATAAAATCTTACTTTATCATATAGTAAGATTCGTTACAATTTTTCAAAAAGAAAACAGTAAAGATTCTTTTCTTAATAAATTTCTTCTTGTCAAGTGTCTTTTTCCAGCTGGGTCTTCTTTCCAAGTCTTTTCTTGGGAAAATTGTCTTATCTTGTCTCATAATTGTGTCTGACAATACTGTCTAAAGATGTTCCTCCGTCAGTATAGTCTTCTGGATCATTGTCTTCTTCTGAATTATTGTCTTCACAATCTTCTTTAATATCAATTTTCTTTTTTCCCTTATTTTTCTTTTTTATCTGCAACTTCTTTTTCTTTGAAGTCTTTTGTTTAATTTGTTGTTGCAATTCTTCTATTTTATCAAACATTTCTTTCAGTCTTTTCATATCTGATTGCGTGATTTGATCTGGATTTGTGATGCTTGAAATGATTCTGATAAAAGATTAACTGGGCTTTTCTGTTTTAAATCTGCTGGACTAATTAATCTAGTAACAGAATTTCCAGTTTGCTGAGTCTGGTCTTCAATAATTTTATGTTCTGTAACAGGATTTTCAGCCTGTTGAGTCTGATTAAATTGAAAAGTAGGAGAATCAACAGCCTCCTAAGTCTGTTGGGCTTTTAGTAAGTCCATAACTATAAAAGGATTTGTTAAGTCTTTACCAGCTACCGTTTGAGCTGGACTAGCTATAGACTTATTGGGCTCTATAGTACCTGAGACTATCTGTAAGTCTGGATTTGAAGTTTTGAGATTAATAATTTCTTGTTCTAGATCAGAAATCTTCTTTTGCAAAAATAATTTTTCTTCTTGTAAAATCTGGTTTGACTAATTTAAAATTTTAAAATTTCTAGTCATACATTCACAATGTTGACAAAAATTTGAATAAAAATCTAATGGTTGATCTGACACATTTTTTAATGAAGGAGCTACAAAATAATTGATTCCTAATCTCTTTCTACACTCATCTAATGCTTCTGAAATTGAGTAAAAACCTTTATAAAGAGGATTTGAAATTTTTTTAATACAGTCTGAAACTTCTAGCCAGGTATGATAAACTCCTGGGAGTCTTCCTTGTAAAACCATATAACATTTGAATTATTTATGGTCTTGACTAAAATGTTCTGAAAGAGCATTCAAACATGCTAAAAAATATTTTTGATTGCATATTTGGATTTAATTTGGACTGATTGCTGTATCTCCACTGAGTATAATTCGTTATGCTCACCCCACTATTTTTCCAACCTTTCAGGTTAAGGAGCTTGGCAGGGCAAGGCAACGAGCGGGGCAATTTTTATTTAATAATAGAACTTTTGAATTTCAAGTTTTGAAACAAGAATTTTAAATAGTTGATTTTCATTTTGATACTTAAATATTGAAATTTGGTATCTTTGCAAATGTCGATTTTTGCTTATTACATTTGGTATTGACTCTTGAATGTGAGAAAAATTATTTTAGAAGTGATGTTCCGCTTTTTGTGCTAAATTGCTATGGATTTTTAAAGTATATGTTTACCTTCGTATTGTGGCGACTTTTGAAAAATATTTATTTACAGGTTACTTTGACTTGAGTAACGCCTCGAGTTATTAGTGAAATTTGGGGCGTTACAGTGTCTAGGATACATTTTTCTGATTTTGTTACTGAAATATGAGATAATGTCTTAAAACTAATATTACTATTTGGGAAACAAATTAATTCTACATTACCAAATCTTAACTTATCATGAGTCTGTGCTAAATTGGTCTGAGGTAATGATGAACTTGGACTACCAGTCTGTAATCCTGGTTTGGGACCTCTTGGTCTTTGCATCTGCGAACTCTCAAAGAAACAATCAATCATATTCTTTATTTTTAATTATTCTACTTAATATATCTGCTATCTGATTATCACTACCTTTAATACGTTCAAAATTAATTACTAATCCATTATTAGTAATTCTATCTATAAAATTTAACCATCTTCTTCGGTACTTCTCTTATTTTCTAATTTCATTTTATTAACAAAACTTACTATTGCTTCACAATCTGTTCTTAAAGTAATTTCTTTTTTAGAAATGATAAATAATTCAAAAGAATCTAATGCATAATTAACTGCAAGTAATTCTAAATCTGTGCTACTTATATTACCTTTTTCTTTATAATTTCCACTATTGTACCTTACAATTTTTTCACTATCCTTGTATGTGTATTTATTAGGTTTTGAAATCAAAATTGCTCCCCATCCTTTTAGACTTCCATCTGTTTCTATAATTAAGTAATCCGTGTCTAATGGCATAGATAATTTAGGTAATTCTTTTAATTTTTCTTTTATTTTTTGGACTAATTTAATATCTTCTATATTAAAATATCTTTGACCTTTTGGGGAAGTTTTTCCATATAAAGGTCCTGCAATTTTTCCTAGAACTTTAATAAAGGGTCTAGCATAATTAACTAATCCTAAAAATTTTTGTAACTGCTTAAGATCTTCAAGTTTATCTGAAAAATCTAAAGCTTTTTGAGCTATATGAGGTTGTAATTCTATTCTTCCTTTTTCTATATTTACTCCTAAAAAGGATTATAAGATAGTTGTAAGGAGGTTGTAAATCAAATTATGAAAATCCTACTCAGTACTCTTTTTAATTTTCTTTTGATTTCAAATAATATCCTTTTTTTTTTTTTTTAAATTTCATATTCAAAGATAGCAAGAAAAATCTGGAAAAAGGGTAAAAATGCTAGGGATTATATTCAACATTTCATATAACACTTTTAAAAATTTTTCAAAAGCTTTTCTTTGAAATGAATAAAATATATCATCTGAGATATATGAACTTGGGCCTAACTCCATTCTTGCAATGACACCACTAGCACTCCCTTAACAAAAATTCTTAAAACAATGATCCCTTTCCCCTTTCTATGCGTTTCACTAGCCTCTCCACTGGACCTTTACGCTTTGAATGGGTTACTCAGGGCTTATTTTAAAAACAATTTAAACTTTAACTTGGAGTTAAGACATGCTCTTATCATATACTCAGCATGAAACATAAAACTTTACAAAAGTTTTGAAAATTTATGAACAGAATTTGTTCTTAAATATCATAATATCCCACAAAAAAAAAGGATATTATATTATCAAAAAGAAAATTAAGAAGAGTACTGAGTAGGATTTTCATAATTTGCTTTTTAACCACCTTTCAACTATCTTATAATCCTTGAAAAACTAACCCTTTTTCCAGGACCCCCCTTCTCATTTGGTATCAGAGCGTGTGTTTTCGGTGCTTGTGATATTCAGAATATAGACATATTTCTCCAGTTTTAGAAAAGGTATAATTCTAAGAATCTTTAGAAATTTTTTTACTTATTTTATGATTTTTAAAATTTTACTTGTAGATTTAGAAAAAAATAATTTATAGTGTTTCATTTTATAAAGAAATAGAAGAGATTTTAGAATACGGAATAGAATTTAGTCTTGTTGAAAAAGAAAAACCTATAGATTATTTGTTTGCTATTTTACAAGTAACTAAAGATTTATCTTCAGAATTAAAAGAACAGATTTTATATAGATCTTTAATTTCAGAATTTAGAGAAGAATATTTTATAGAAAGTTTTGATCAGAGATTTGTTTCGGATTTAGCAACAAGAATTGAATTAGATAATATAGAAAATAATTACTTATCAGATTATACAGAAAATAATTACTTATCAGATCATACAGATTTTTCATTAGACTCTTTTTATTATTATTCAGATTAGATTTATAAACTGGATTTATTAACAAAATAAGTTAATAAATTAATAGGAGAAGTAAGTTCTTTAGGAAAAAGAATCTTTAATATTGAGAAAGATATTTTAAAGATTTGGGAAAATTTAGACTTTATTAAAGAACAGAATTCAGCTATTTTAAATAAAATTTCTAAAGTAGAAGATAAAGAAAAATTTTCAGATCTTAGAATTAAAGAGGCAATAGAGAATATCAATAAAAAATTAAATAATATAGAGAATAAACCAAATCAAGATTTAGAAAACGTAATAAATAATCTTGATAGATTAAGTTTAAGAAATACAGGTAAAGAAAAAATAACCAGAAAAACATCTACAACATTTTATAAAATATGAATAATTTTCCTGGTAGATCAAGAACTATTAGAGAAGTAGGACCATCTTCAGAACCCTTTGATAGAGGAAGGCATAGTACTTCTAATATAAGTACAAATATAATAGAAAGAATTTTACATAGACAGCCTCAGTATAATCAGAATATAGAAGAACTTATAGATCCTGAACAAGATTATAATAGATTTCAGACACATGGTTTACAATTACTTAATCCAGAAAATTTATATAATAGAGGTATTTTTGAATCAAGAACTCAATTTTTTAGACATACTAGAGAAATTTCAATTCAGTGTTTAGATGGTCAAGTAAAACAATTACCATTAATATCAGAAGAATCTAAAAAAGAATTAAGAAAAAAGAATTTTTGACTTATGCATTTAGGTTTAATAGTAATAGGAATAAAGGGATTAATGAAAAAAAATTTAGGAAATAAAGTTTTATTAACTATTTATGATGAAAGAATTCAAAATATAGAAAAAAGTATGATAGCTAGTACAGAGGTAGATATGAATGATAATAATGGAATTATATATTGTAACCCAGATTTTTTAATAACAATAAAAGATTTTTCAGAAAAAATTAAGATAGGAATTCAGACACATGGATATGAAGATGTAAATTCAGGAGAAAATTTATTAATAAGTATAGGATTTTTAGGAAGATGTAGTAATAATTCTCAAACAAAATACAAAGTTTATATAGATAAAGTAGTAAATTTAATGAGTAGCAAAGGAATAAAAATGATCAAGCCAAAAGTTTATGATTCAGAACTTTTAGCAGGATTAGAATGGAATTTAGATAAATTTTTAGAAAACCAAGAACCAATTTTAACTCCTCAAGAAGCTATAACAATTTTTAAACCAGATCCAAATACAGGACAATTATTAATTCAACATAAAGCTATTAGAGATTTAGAACAACTTAGTCTAAATAGATGGACTAAAGGTAAAGAAGTTAAACAATTTTTAAATGAATATTATTATTTAGTTTCTATATCTGGTAATACTTTTAATCAAGAATTAGGAAAAAAATTATTTCATAAATTACCAGGTCCCTTAGGATTAGAAATAACAAAAAGATGGAATGAAAATAGAAATGTTATAGAAAAACCAGATCATTTATGGAGTATAGGAATAAGAACACAATTTATAATGAAATGTTTAGAAGATAAATGTGTAGAATTTCAAATTTAGAATCAACTAAAAAAGACAGATTATAAATTTTGTAAAGATATTTTTACACCTCAAACTTATGGTAATAAGTTTAAAGAAAATGGTAAAAGAAAATATAATAGAAAGAAAATTAACAAGCCTTTTAGAAAAAATATTATCTTAGAAAATCTAATAGGAGAAAACCTTATTTAGATGAAAATAAACATGTCAGAAAATTTAAATCAGAAAGAAATTATCCTAATAAATTAAATTGTTATGTATGTGGAGAAACATATCATTTAGCTAAGACATGTTCAAAAAAGATAAATAATAATGATAAAAGAAGTACTTTAGTAAAATGTACTAATGAAGATTTATTAGAAATAGGTGAATATATCTCAGATAAAGAGTTAGTATATAGTATTATATCAATAGAAGATTTTAATAATAGTTTTCATTTAGAAGAACAATCAGATTATGAAAACTTTATACAAGAATTTTCAAATATAAAAAATTTATCAGACTCAGATGAAGATTTAGAATTTATGGATATAGAATTAGAATGTAAACATAAATGGATAAAAGAAACAGGTTCAGACAGTATACCATGTTATTTATGTAAATTGTATCCTAGTAAAAAAATTAAGGGTTAAATGTAAGAATTGTTTTTTAGAAGCATGTAAAAAATGTGTAATACAAAAAGACTTAATAGAATGTGAAGAAGATAGGCAGATTGATTCAATTCACATAGAATTGACAGAAATAAAAATATTAAGGAAAAGAATAGAGAATTTAGAAGATATGCAAAGATATATTTTACAAACATTAGAATTATTGGAAATAAATAAAAAAGAGAAAAACCCAGAAATAATTCCTGAACCAGAATTAGTTCAAGTTTTTTGTAATTCAGAAAAATTAAAAAGTATTAAAGTAAAATGTTACGTTAGAATAGAAAATTATGAAATAAGTTGTTTAGGTTTAATAGATTCAGGTTGTAGCCATTGTGTAATTAATAAACGAATTATACCAAAAAAATATATAATAAAGTCAAAAGAACCTATAGAAGCTCAACAAATGGATGAGAATTTTTATAGTTATCAAGATATTTTAAAACCAGTTTTGAGATTAATTGTGGAAGAAGTACAGAATACAGTTTACCTAAAGAATCAGTATGGGTAAGAGAATTATCCTTAAATACAGATTTAATTTTAGGATTAAGTTTCTTACTAAAAGATAATGGTAGTATAATAATTAGTAAAGATTTTATGCAATTACAAAAATTTACAATTTATGCACCAACTTATACTAAAACTATTCCATCAGAGTATGCTGAGAAGCGTGGTGGGATTATAGAAAAAGAAAAAGAAAAAGAGTGTGAGTGTAGTAAAGAAAGAGAATGTCAATTAATAGAAGAAGAAGAACAACTAAAAAAATTTAGAGTTAGAAAATTATTTTGAAAAGTTTAAAAAGGAAGAAGAAGAAATATGTTTAGATTTTGTATAAATTGAAAAAATATATAATTTGTTAGTAACAGAACAGGATGTAGAAAATATGATAAGTAAATTAGAAAAATTAGAAATTTTAGGAGAAAATGTATTAAAATATTGGGAAAAGATAAAGTATTTTGTGAATTAAAAATAAAAAATCTAGAATATATAATTAAGACTAAAAATATTGAAGCCACAAATCAAGTTATTGAAGATTTTAAAATGCATATAAAAGATTTATTAAAATTAGGAGTAATAAGAAAAACAGAAAGTCCACATAGATCAACAGCTTTTATAGTTAGAAAACATTAAGAAATAATCAGAGGAAAAAGTAGAATGGTAATTAATTATAAAAGATTAAATGATAATACAATAGATGATGCTTATACTATTCCAGATAAAACGGTTTTAATAAATAAAATTCAAGATTGTAATATTTTTAGTAAGTTTGATTTAAAATCTGATTTTTGGCAAGTAAAAATGCACCCAGACTCAATAAAATGGACAACTTTCACTTGCCCAGAAGGACATTTTGAATGGCTAGTAATGCCATTTGGATTAAAGAATGCCCCTAGTATTTTTCAAAGAAAGATGGATAGTATTTTTAGTAAACATAATAAACTTATTATAGTTTATATATATGATATATTAGTATTCAGTAAAAATAGGAGTGAACATAGAGGTCATTTACAAATTCTTTTTTCAGAAATTATTAGACATGGTTTAATTATAAATAAAAAGAAAATATTTTTATTTAAAGAATATATAGAATTTTTAGGAGTAAATATAGGAAAAGGAAGAATAGAATTACAACCTCATATATCTCAAAAAGCTTTAGATTTTTCAGATAAACTTGAAGATCTTAAGCAGTTACAAAATTTTTTAGGATTAGTTAATTATGCTAGACCCTTTATTAAAGATCTAGGAAAAATTGCAGGACCTTTATATGGAAAACTTCCCCAAAAGGTCAAAGATATTTTAATATAGAAGATATTAAATTAGTCCAAAAAATAAAAGAAAAATTAAAAGAATTACCTAAATTATCTATGCCGTTAGACACAGATTACTTAATTATAGAAACAGATGGAAGTCTAAAAGGATGGGGAGCAATTTTGATTTCAAAACCTAATAAATATTCAGACAAGGATAGTGAAAAAATTGTAAGGTACAATAGTGGAAATTATAAAGAAAAAGGTAATATAAGTAGCATAGATTTAGAATTACTTACAGTTAATTATGCATTAGATTCTTTTGAATTATTTATTATTTCTAAAAAAGAAATTACTTTAAGAACAGATTGTGAAGCAATAGTAAATTTTGTTAATAAAATGAAATTAGAAAATAAGAGAAGTAATCGAAGAAGATGGTAAAATTTTATAGATAAAATTACTAATTCTGGATTAGTAATTAATTTTGAACATATTAAAGGTAGTGATAATCAGATAGCAGATATATTAAGTAGAATAAATAAAAATAAAGAATATGATTGATTGTTTCTTTGAGAGTTTGTAGATGCAAAGACCAAGAGGTCCCAGACCAGGATTACAGACTGGTAGTCCAAGTTCATCATTACCTCAGACCAATTTAGCACAGACTCATGATAAGTTAAGATTTGGTAATGTAGAATTAATTTGTTTCCCAAATAGTAATATTAGTTTTAAGACATTATCTCATATTTTAGTAACAAAATCAGAAAAATGTATTCTAGAAAATTTATGGATTTCTTATAATCAGAATCCTAAAGATCAAAAATATTTTTTAGCATGTTTGAATGCTCTTTCAAAACATTTTAGTCAAGACCATAAAAAATTTAAATGTTATATGATTTTACAAGGAAGACTCCCAGGAGTTTATCATACCTGGCTAGAAGTTCCAGACTGTATTAAAAATTTTCCAAATCCTCTTTATAAAGGTTTTTACTCAGTTTCAGAAGCATTAGATGAGTGTAGAAAGAGATTAGGAATCAATTATTTTGTAGCTCCTTCATTAAAAAATGTGTCAGATCAGCCATTAGATTTTTCTTCAAATTTTTGTCAACATTGTGAATGTATGACTAGAAATTTTAAAATTTTAAATGAGTCAAACCAGATTTTACAACAAGAAAAATTATTTTTACAAAAGAAGATTTCTGATCTAGAATAAGAAATTATTAATCTCAAAACTTCAAATCCAGACTTACAGATAGTCTCAGGTACTATAGAGCCCAATAAGTCTATAGCTAGTCCAGCTCAAACGGTAGCTGGTAAAGACTTAACAAATCCTTTTATAGTTATGGACTTACTAAAAGCCCAACAGACTCAGGAGGTTATTGATTCTCCTACTTTTCAATTTAATCAGACTCAACAGGCTGAAAATCCTGTTACAAAACATAAAATTATTGAAGACCAGACTCATCAGACTGGAAATTCTGTTACTAGATTAATTAGTCCAGCAGATTTAAAAGAGAAAAGCCCAGTTAATCTTTTATCAGAATCATTTCAAGCATCACAAGATCCAGATCAAATCACGCAATCAGATATGAAAAGACTGAAAGAAATGTTTGATAAAATAGAAGAATTGCAACAAGAAGTTAAACAAAAGAATTCAAAGAAAAAGAAGTTGCAGATAAAAAAGAAAAATAAGGGAAAAAAGAAAATTGATATTAAAGAAGATTGTGAAGAAAATAATTCAGAAGAAGACAATGATCCAGAAGACTATACTGACGGAGGAACATCTTTAGACAGTATTGGCAGACACAATTATGAGACAAGATAAGGCAATTTTCCCAAGAAAAGACTTGAAAAGAAGACCCAGCTGGAAAAAGACGCTTGGCAAGAAGAAATTTATTAAGAAAAGAATCTTTACTGTTTTCTTTTTGAAAAATTGTAACGAATCTTACAATATGATAAAGTAAGATTTGATAGAAATACTTTTTACTATTTTCTTTTTGAAAATTTGTAACGAATCTTAATGTATGATAAAGTAAGATTTGATAGGAAAACTTTTTACTATTTTCTTTTTGACGTTTTAAAAAGCAAAGATTCTTTGCTTTTGAAAAAACGTGTTTTTTCCCTCCTATATAAGGATACATTCTTTCATTTGTAAACACACATAGAAGAGAAAATAAAATACAAGTTCTTTGTTTCTGAAAAACATGTTCTAATTTTCTCTCTTTCCCGAAAGGAAATTCTTAATTTTTCTTAGATATCATAATATCCCACAAAAATATTGTATGTTTTTAAACTACCGATGGATCATTCCGATAGGTATGATTTATTGTTCTAAGATATGGTGCTAATAATTAATATTAGTTCCAGATCTTTTAAGAACAAATTTTGTTCATAAATTTTCATGTTTTTGAAATTTTTTGTAAAGTTTTATGTTTCATGCTGAGTATATGATAAGAGCATGTCTTAACTCCAAGTTAAAGTTTAAACTGTTTTTAAAATAAGCCCTGAGTAACCCTTCAAAGCGTAAAGGCACAGTGGAGAGGCTAGTGAAACGCATAGAAAGGGGAAAGGGATAACTGTTTTAAGAATTTTTGTTAAGGGAGTGCCAGTGGTGTCCTTGCAAGAATGGAGTTAGGCCCAAGTTCATATATCTCAGATGACATATTTTATTCATTTCAAAGAACAGCTTTTGAAAAATATTTGAAAGTGTTATATGAAATGCTGAATATAACCCCTAGCATTTCTACCCTTTTTCCAGATTTTTCTTGCCATCTTTGAATATGAAATTTAAAAAAAAAAAAAAAAAAAATGGATAGTATTTGGTATCAAAAGAAAATTAAGAAGAGTACTGAGTAGGATTTTCATAATTTGATTTACAACCTCCTTACAGTTATCTTATAATCCTTGAAAAACTAACCCTTTTTCTAGGACCCCCCCCCATTTTATATATATATATATATATATATATATATATATATATTTTTTTTTTAATTTTAGAAAATTTACCCTTTAATCCTCCAAGTTTTCAAAGTTGTTTATTTCAGTCCCAAAATTTCTGTTTTAAAGAAAACAGTCCCTAGAGTTTCTGTTTTCTCACAGTTAGTCCCTAATTTCGAAAAGTCTAATTTCAGTTCTTAAACATTTCAAATTTCAGTTTTAATAAATTTTCAATTAAGTTCCTAAACTTTATTTTATCATTTTAAAACTTTAGAATTTCGAAATACTAATTCAAAACTTATTTTCCTATTTTGTCTTAGACTAAACGTACGGATGATAGAGCTTGAGGTTACTCCCCGCTCCACTTTTTTTTACGTGACTCGAGATAGATTGAGGTAGACTCACCCCCATTAATTAGTTTAAATTATAATTGCATGTATTATGTGGATTTACGTGATTTATATGCTTTAATACATGAGATGAGAATATGTTATATGAGATATACGATGTTGTTATGCTTGTCATAACTTATATGCTTTAATGCATGAGAAGAGGCGAGTATCTCTTATGAGATAAGATGAGAATGTTATGCATAACTTAGTGCTTAAATGCATGAAACGAGACTACCTATGCCCTATGATTTTAAAGAACCTATGTTTTTTTTCAAGAAAATGAGCCAATGATGATGATGATGATATCATGGTATATATATTGCATAATTATGTGCTCAATTATTCTGCAAATTAATTATTGGCGATGAGTCTACTGAGTATTCATCTAAAATACTCATTCTGTTATTTTAACGATTTTGCAGATTTCGGAGAGGGTCGGTATTGACGAGCGGTGGTGGCAACGATTTAATTTACTTTTGAATTTTTACTTATTTGAACATTATTAACGTACTTTGTCGTTTCAGTTATTTCAAAAACTTGAGATTTAAGGTTTAATCAATTTTATTAAGTTAATTCAAATGAGTTTTATTGTCGTTAAAGTTCACAATTACAAATGTGATGTTTTAAAAGTTAGTTATTTCCGCTAAACTTTTAGTTAATTTAGGGCAAAAGACGATGATGTGGTACTCCGGGTTCTCGAAACTCGGGACGTTACAGTTTGGTATCAGAGCCAGTCTGCGTTTCCGTAGACTGAAAAATTTTAAAAATAAAAATAAAAAAATTCAAAGAAACATTCTACATTGTTTAATTATCATTAATGAAAGTTGCTACTACCATCAGTCGATCCGCTGACTCCGAAGGTAGAGAAACTTTCTTTTGAAGTTTAAACGTTATTTTACTTCGGATACCTATTGTAATGATGTATGAGACTTAGAAGAAAGAGAAAGAAAGTGTATCCGAATTAGAAAGAAAGAAAGAAAGACGAGTTCGAGCATAATTTGAAAGAGTTTTCTTTAATTTTTACGTCCTCGTAATTTTAACTAGGAGAGATGAATAACCCCGCCTAATTGGACTTTGCATAATTAATTTAGGACATGGCACCCATTCGTAGAAATGTACTCAGTGATGCAGAACAAGCCATTAGAGATTATGATCGTTTCAGGCCTGAACTTGATTGGACAATTGCCCAACACGTAGAGCAGTTGAATGTCGTACGTGAGCGGGCCATACAACATGGCTACGTGACCAGTAATCTTCGGTCTATCCGTCACTTACTCTTGACTTTTCGAAGCGACTATGCAGAGGTAGCTCATAACATATATGTAGATGCTCTAGTGTCTCCTAATGTGGAAATGGAGTATGACACCTTCTGTACGAGATTTGTGGCATATTGGCCCATGTAATTTGAGTACCGCGTTGGGGTTGCACCCGAAGAAGACCAAGAAGAAGAAGAACCTGAGGAAGACACTGATCTAGCGCTATGAGAGTTCTCGGATGCTAAATCAGGTGTAACCGAAGGAGAATAGAGAGATAGAAATTAGAGTAAGCTCGACATTTTATTGTAAAAAAAAAAAAAAAATGTTCGGCATACATGCCTTCCTACTCATGTATCCTCATTAAAAAAAGTCTAGTTTTAAATGAAATGATGCATGGTTTCCAATTTCCATTTTTAGAGTTATCTTCTATCGTCTACGTTGTTGGTACACTTAATTCAACCTTTACGAACTACTTTTAAATTTTATGAAGGTTATGGTACCACCAACTCAAAGCGACATCATCAGGGAATTACTTAACACGGTGCAAGAGATGAGACCAACTCCACAGCCAGTTAACTCCACAGTACTAGTGATAGAACAGTTCAGGAGATACCGCCCACCTACGTTTGATGGCGGAGATAGTCCACTAGCAGTGGAAGAATGGCTTCAGGCCATCGAGAAGATAGTCAGGCACATATCTTGCCCGAAGGATAAGAAGGCAATCTGTGCAGAGTTTATGTTAATCGGAAGAGCCGATTTTTGGTGGGAATCTGCATCATGGACAAGGAGTGAAGAGTAGCTAGCAGCTCTAACTTGGAACAAATTTAAGGCTGAGATCAGGGATAAATGTTTCCCACAAGCCCTCAGAGATCACAAAGAGTCTAAGTTTCTGCGTTTGGTACAGGGTGAAATGGATATAACTGAATATGAGAGGAAGTTCGAAGAACTGTCACGTTATGCTCCACATCTGGTGGAGACTGAGTTCAAAAAAACACGACGTTTAGAGAGGGGTCTACGCCTTGATGTCCGACAGATTGTCAGTTCACATGAACTGCCAACTTACGGGGATGTTGTGAAGAAGGCTCAAGCAGTAGTCTATGCCGGTGTGAGAGTTGGGAACCAAAGCAATCATAATGAGCAGAGGTATCAGGGAAAGAGAAAGTGGCAAGGTCCAAATCGCAATCAGAATCAGAACCGGAATCAAGCATTTATCAAGAGGCTGAATCCAGGACCAACAGTGAGACAGATGAACAATTTCACTCCACCCTGCCCTAAATGCCAGAGGTTGCATAAAGGAGAGTGTCTTTTTGGAAAGGGTGTCTGCTACAAGTGTGGCCAGCCGGGTCACTTTGCATCGGATTGTCGTGCCCCGTCCGCCCAGGGTTCCAATCAGAAGATGAACCTGGACCAGAACAGAAAAGGGAAAACAAGAGTATTTGCTATGGATGCAGCTAAGGATTCTGACGTGATTGCAGGTATACTTGTTATTCTGGTATTCTTATGCGTGTCTTAATTATTCTCCATACTGTATTTCCTTTCCCATTTTGAGCATGATAATATGATAACAGGTATACTATCTACTTATAGTATTCCCGTATATGTTCTAATAGACTTGGGAGCCACGCATTCATTTATAGATGAAGCATGTTTAGGAAGACTGAACTTAATAGGAGAAGAAACTGGTAGTACCCTCGAGGTTAGTTTACCGTCAGGAGGAACTATCGATACCAATAAAATAGTCAAAGCAGTACAAATAGATTTTGATGGCCAAGTTTTGGAGGCAGACTTGAATATTATCCGAATGAACGATTTCAATATTATTCTGGGTATGGATTGGCTCAGCACCAACATTGTCGCAATTATGTGCCACGAGAAAGAGGTTATTTTTCACAAAGATGGTGAAGAAGTATTCAGGTTTTACGGGACGAAGATCAAAGCACTTCCTCGCCTTATCTCGACTTTACAAGCGGAGAAGCTATTAGCCAAGGATGATTGTCATGGCTATTTGGTTAGTCTTCAAGACAAACTCGTAGAGGAGATTACTCTGGATTCAGTGCCAGTAGTATGCGAGTACAATGATATTTTTCCAGACGATCTACCCGGTACTCCGCCGGATAGGCAAGTGGAATTTTCCATTGATTTGGTAGCAGGAGCTGCCCCTATTTCTAAAGCTCCATACCGTATGACGCCGAAAGAGTTGCAAGATCTGAAGGTGCAATTGGAGGAATTGCTAGAGAAGGGTTTTATCAGGCCAAGTGCATCTCCATGGGGAGCACCTGTTCTATTTATAAAGAAGAAGGATGAAAGCATGAGGATGTGCATCGACTATCTAGAACTTAACAAGTTGACGATAAAGAATAAGTATCCCCTTCCCAAGATCGAAGACTTGTTCGATCAGTTGAAAGGTACAGTTATCTTCTCCCAGATTGATTTGAGATCTGGTTACCATCAGCTAAAGGTTTCGCCAACTGACGTACCAAAGACAGCGTCCAGGACATGATATGGGCATTATGAGTTCACAGTAATGCCTTTTGGCCTCACGAACGCACCTGCAATATTGATGGACTTGATGAACAGAGTTTTCCATCAGTATCTTGATAAATTCGTTATTATTTTTATCGATGACATACTGATCTACTCCTGAAATTCTGCACAACGTGAAGAACATTTGAGGATTTTGTTGGAAACACTAAGAGCAGAAAAGTTGTACGCCAAATTCAAGAAATGTGAATTTTGGCTTGAGCGAATAGGTTTCTTGGGTCACATTGTTACAGCTAAAGGCATCGAGGTTGATCCTTCTAAAGTTGAAACTGTAACGAATTGGCCAACACCTGCAAATGTTGGAGATGTGAGAAGCTTTCTTGGATTAGCTGGATATTATTGGCGATTCATAGAGGGTTTTTCTAAAATAGCAGGTCCTATGACTCAGTTGACCAGGAAGGGAGTTAAGTTTCAGTGGACAGAACCATGTGAACAAAGCTTTCAGGAACTTAAGAACAGACTTGTCTCAGCACCAGTGCTGACTATACCAGACGGGTCTGATGGTTTCGTTATTTATAGCGATGCATCCAAACATGGTTTAGGTTGTGTATTGATACAGAATGGAAAAGTGATAGCATATGCCTCAAGACAGTTGAAGCTACATGAAAAGAATTACCCGATGCATGATTTAGAGCTCGCAGCTGTTGTGCACGCTCTTAAGATTTGGTGACACTATCTGTATGGGAGTAAATGTGAAATCTACACCGATCACAAGAGTCTCAAGTATTTATTCACTCAGAAGGAACTGAACATGAGACAACGACGATGGCTAGAGCTAGTAAAAGATTATGACTGCACCATTCTTTATCACCCGGGTAAAGCAAATAAGGCTGCAAACGCTTTGAGCAGAAAGAACGCTGGACAGTTATTAGCTTTGGGAACAACTCAATATCAATTGATTCGAGATTTTCAGAATTTAAGAATCGAAGTGCGAGCCCCATCAGTCCAAGGATCTAATAGATTGGTAAATCTGATCGTTAAACCAGACTTGAGAGGTCGAATTGTAACAGCTTAAGCCAGAGATAAATTCTTGGAAAATATCAGATCTGTGGTTGGGACTGGCAAGAGAATAGGTTTCGAGATTGCCGCTGATAAAGCGCTTATATTCAGAGGATGTCTCTATGTGCCGAAGGATGAACATATAAAAAATGAGATTTTGACAGAAGCTCATTCATCACCATATGCATGCCACCCAGGAGGGACAAAGATGTATCGTGATTTGCGCAATACCTTTTGGTGGAGAAACATGAAGGGTTGCATTGCAAAGTTTATCTCTCGATGCATGACGTGTTGCAGGTCAAGGTTGAGCATCAGAGACCATCAGGGTTGTTAAATCCCTTGGATATACCAGAATGGAAATGGGAGAAAATTTTCATGGATTTTGTGACAGGGTTACCAAAATCAGTAAGAGGTCATGACGCTATTTGGGTTATTGTAGACAGACTTACGAAGTCAGCTCATTTCCTACCAATCAGAATGACTCTCAATATGGATCAATTAGCCCAATTGTATGTTAGAGAGATCGTTCGACTTCATGGAGTACCAGCTTCCATTGTCTCCAATAGAGATCCGAGATTTACTTCAAGATTTTGGAAGAGTTTACATGTCACAATGGGTACCAAATTAAATTTTAGTACAACTTACCATCCCCAGACAGATGGACAGTCGGAACGCACTATTCAGACACTGGAAGATGTGCTTAGAGCTTGTGTGCTAGACTTGAGTGGTAGTTGGGAGACTCATCTTCCATTAGTGGAGTTTGCCTACAATAACAGTTTTCAGGCTACTATTGGTATGTCACCATATGAGGCACTATATGGGCGACGTTGTAGATCACCAGTCTATTGGGATGAATTAGGCGAGAGAAGAATTTTAGGTCCAGAATTGATTGAGAGGACAGTTGAGGCTATTGAGAAGATCAAACTATGGATCAAAGCCGCCCAAGATAGACAGAAAAGCTATGCCGATCAAAGGAGAAAAGACTTTGAGTTTGAGATTGGAGAGAAAGTATTCTTGAAAGTAGCTCCTATGAAAGGTACTATCCGTTTCGGCAAGAGAGGGAAGCTAAGACCTCATTTTATGGGACCATTTGAAATCTTAGAAAAAGTAGGTAACGTGGCTTATCGTTTGGCGTTACCACCCAAACTCTCGGCCGTACACAATATTTTTCACGTTTTTTTATTGAGGAAATATATCCACGACCCGAGTCATGTGGTAAATTTTCAGACTATTTCGATTCAGAGGAATCTGTCTTATGAGGAGACACCTATGTGCATTGTGGAGAGAAAAGTCCATGTCTTAAGAAACAAAGAGATTCATTTAGTCAAAGTCCAATGGGGTAGACAGGATAGCGATGAAGCTACATGGGAAAATGAGGATGAGATTCTAGCTAAGTATCCAAATATCACAGATCAAGTAAGTTTAAATTTCGAGGATGAAATTAATTTAAGGGGGTAAGGTTGTAGCGACCGAGAATTTTAAATTATTATCTTGAAAAATGTGTCGCTAAGTTTTAACCCCGAATTTTAAAATGAAAGCGTGTTTGTCTAGCCGTTATAAAACCAATTTAAATTCATTCAAATCGAGTCCAATTTCGAATATTTTAAAGTATCAAATTCCTTATCGTTTTAAATCCGAATTTTAATAATATTAAGTACGATATATTATTAATTAGAGTCCAAACTTTATTAGTCCAAATCTTGATTTCTTTCGGCCCAATTCACTTAAGCCCAATTAGGAAAATTCTTTTAGCCCAAATTCTTGGCCCACTTAACTCCTAAGTTTTTGTGCCCTAAAATTACTGTTCATATACCTCTCATTTCCACCCCTCACAACCTCACACAGCCAGCCAAAAGTGGTAAGAAAATCCATCATCTTCCTCAGTTTGGAAACTTACAATTGATGCTAGAACATCAATTTCTAGCATCAACAACATTGGAGATTCACGTGTGATGCTAGAAAACCAATTTCTAGCATCAACACCACCATCTCCTTAGCTCAACACCACCAACGCCTCACCACCTCCAACCCACAGACTCCATCATACCAACTCCACCACTGCAGCCACCACCTGCAAAGCCAAAACGAGCCACCACACCAGCTCTACCATCTCAACGCACCACCACCTACAACCCACCAAATCGACAGCCACACACCCCCAATCGACAACCCCCATTTCAACCCAAAATCAACACCAAATTGCCACAAAACCAAGAAATAAGAAAACCCATAAACTTACCTCACCTCCATACCCATTTCCAACCGGATTGCCACCGAAAAACCCAAGAAACCGAACCTCCCAAGCCTCGGTTTCTCTCGGTCGAAACACCAAAGAAAACTCCCCCTCCAGCCACCTCCACAACCGCCAGCGCCACCTTGCGACGGCTGCGCTGTTTACCGTCGGTCGAATCGAAGGAAGGGGCTTCGTCCCTTCCCCGTCGCTGCTCCCTCCCTCCCCTCTCTCTCTCTCTCTCTCTCTCTCGCTTGTGTGAATGTGAGAGAGAGAGAGAGAGAGAGTGAGATATATATACATATATATTTGTATATATTTTAATTTTAGAAAATTTACCATTTAGTCCCCAAAGTTTTAAAAGTTGTTTATTTCAGTCCCTAGAGTTTCTGTTTTCTCACAGTTAGTCCCTAATTTCGAAAAGTCTAATTTCAATCCTTAAACTTTTCAAATTTCAGTTTTAATAAATTTTCAATTAAGTCCTTAAACTTTATTTTATCATTTTAAAACTTTAGAATTTCGAAATACTAATTCAAAACTTATTTTCCTATTTTGGCTTAGACGAAATGTACGGATGATAGAGCTTGAGGTTACTCCTCGTTTCACTTTTTTTTACGTGACTCGAGATAGATTGAGGTAGACTCGTCCCCATTAATTAGTTTAAATTATAATTGCATGTATTATGTGGGTTTACGTGATTTATATGCTTTAATGCATGAGATGAGAATATGTCATATGAGATATACGATGTTGTTATGCTTGTCATAACTTATATGTTTTAATGCATGAGAAGAGACGAGTATCTCTTATGAAATAAGAAGAGAATGTTATGCATAACTTATGTGTTTAAATGCATGAGACGAGACTACCCATACCCTATGATTTTAAAGAGCCTATGATTTTTCAAGAAAATGAGCTAATGATGATGATGATGATGATGATGATGATATCATGGTATATATATTGCATAATTATGTGCTCAATTATTCTGTAAATTAATTATTGGTGATGAGTCTACTGAGTATTCATATGAAATACTCAATCCGTTGTTTTAACGATTTTGCAGATTTCGGAGAGGGTCGGTATTGATGGGCGGTGGTGGTAACGATTTAATTTACCTTTGAATTTTTACTTATTTGAACATTATTAACTTACTTTGTCATTTCAGTTATTTCAAAAACTTGAGATTTAAGGTTTAATCAATTTTCTTAAGTTAATTCAAAAGAGTTTTATTGCCGTTAAAGTTCACAATTACAAATGTGATGTTTTAAAAGTTAGTTATTTCCGCTAAACTTTTAGTTAATTTAGAGCAAAAGACGATGACGTGGCACTTCGGGTTCGCGGAACTCGGGGCGTTACACACTTTGCTTTATTATCTTGAAATTTGAGTGTGTTATCTCTTTTTTCTTCATCATTCACTGACTTGACTGTCATATTCCCGTGACCATTGCACCATCAATGAAAAAGGCTACAAGTGACAAGAGGTTTGCTATCATAGGCAAAACGTTATCTACGTAGAGCATTTACCTGTTGGCTATGTTATCTCTACAGAAATTGAGGTCAATAGATCAGCGTCATCTGTGAAAAATCACATATAACCACGACCATCCTCGTGGACAAAGCTTATCAAAAAAGTGTTCCAGCTTTTTCCTTGAAGAAATGTGTTGTTCTTCGATAAAGAACAAGTGAAATCCATAAGTTTAGAGTATTCTTTTGATTTTGGATGGATATTCCTTGAAAAATGAAGTTTTTTTTAGGTCAAAACATATTAAAAAATACAACTCTTTGAAAAAACGAGGTATCTACCCATATGAGTTTTAGCAACGAAGATGTAAATCCAAGGACGGCTAGGGACGTTTATGAGAAAAAGACCTTCGAACTACTGTTAGTCACAATAGGCCCCACCACCATCATCGACGAGATAGAAGGGTTTCTACACGCTTCACCAGGGATGGTACAAATGGCTGCTAATATAAGAAGCATCATAGCACAGAATGCAGCCATGCAACAACTTCTCATTCAAATGCATAGACGAAGAAGTCGACAAATGCTCTAAAACGTACCCCAATTGAGTCTCTTCAATTAACAAAAAGATGAGGAGGTGCAAAGTCAAAGGGCTCATTCTAACAGGCATAGGAGAGGGGCTAGCTTGGATGAAAGAGAAGTATGAGTAGATGTGTCTTCAAATTATGCCTCCGACCAACTTGACAATAACCCACTTTTTGGAGAGGACAACTTTCCTTTAGAATACGAGCGAGAATGAGAACCCTAGAGGTCCGTCGGTATTTTTGATAGGATCGGGCTGGACATACCTAGAAATAGGCCTTAGCAGACACCTCCCATTGCTAGATCCCATGGATAGAGCAGAGGCATCACAATGGACATTCTCTTAGAAATAGGCGAGAGAGGAGATCTGTTGAGGCTGCAAGAGGTCAAGCAGGACCTTTCTAGCCACCTCGGTATGAAGCTGAAGAAAGGCATTCTGAAGGGCCATGCAGGTCGTATGAACTTGAAGATGATGATAACTGTCCATTCTCTCTAGAGCTTTGAAGTGCGCAAATGCCAAGTTATTTCGTTTTCCTGAAGATTCCTTTGTATGAAGGTAAAGGTGATCCAACTAAGCACCTCAATAATTACAAAACTCATATAAGTTTGAGGGGTGCTTCACTAGCTCTGAAGTATAGACCTTTTCCCCTAACTCTCAGTGGAGCAATCAAGATATGGTATAGTGATCCTAACTGAAAGCATTAGAAGCGGGCCAGACCTTAAAAAAGGCTTTCCTAAATTAGTATTTAGCCAATAAAGATAGAGAAGCACCCATCCAGCGTTTGCAAGATATGAGGCAAGTCGTTGGGAAAACATTGAAGATTCACACTAGAGGCGAGGCATTATCAACCTTTGAAGGAGGCCTCAGCATGAACACCCATTTTGATGGGATGCTCGGAATAATAACCCCGCTACCTATGATGAATTGGTGAAAATGACGAGGATTGAAATTATCAACGAAGAGATAATTATCCATCGAAATAGGACAGCTCAAGGACTTCCACCACCTTAAAGGCAACAATGAAGAGACCCAATCTCCCACTTTGCGAATCATCAATGGACTGAGGCTGGATATACAATTGCTCCTACTTTAGGTCAAACATTAGGAACTACCACCCTAAATACCGTATCCACATCAGTGTACGAGGAGGATGGACCAAGGAGCTAGGCAGATGTAAGAGCTACTTCCAAGTGACCTTTAAGCTCAAAAAATAGAGTGAGAGGCAGAGGCTCTAGGAATAGGCCTAGTGAAGCCTTACTACAGGTTCCAAAGATACTATGGCTATGAAACCAGTAAGTGCAGGGTGGCACAATAGGCTACTAAGCCAAATAATTTTTGTGAGCTTAGGAGAGATGGTCGTTCCCCTCAAAGAAATCTCTCTCCACCTAGGCAGGAATAGAAGCCTAGGCAGGATAAGGCGACAAGGCCTCCCAAAGATTGTTTCCCTGTCGTAGAAGAGAGGATGATAGAAAAGGCCCAGAAACGAGCAAAGACAGAGGATATATGTTTTGAAATGATATACGCCAAAGTGGTAAGAGGCGGAACGATGCTGCTGGAATACTATAACGTCACCTTCTTTCCATTAACTAGGGGAACTTTTGTACAAAAATCTAGCCAAAATAAGATCCACACATTAGGGGGGCATTAAATGCCCGCCCTCCTAGGAATGATTGATTGATACCTAGATGAGGACGCATCGACCAGTAGATGCGGCAACGTGTCCCTCCATCTAACGGTCCCAAATCTACCTCTTTCCTTAGAAATACCCACACTTGGTGCCATTTCACGGGTAATGCAATTCTATAGAAGACTTACACTTTGCTCTATTATCTTACAATTCGAGTGTGTTATTTTTTTTTTCTTTTTCCCCGTTCATTAACTTGATTAGGGCTCGGCAAAACTGAATCGAACCTAGCGGTTCTTCTTAAGTTAAATACACGAACGAGTATCTGAATCGAGAACCGACATATTCGGCTTGATTCTCGATTCTAGATCAAGAACCGAAAAATCGAATAAGAACCGAATCTCCTTAATCTTTTTAATTGATTTATTTTAAATAAGACAAGTTATTTTATTATTTTCTAAATAAATTTGCTAACCCAAAAATATGATTTTCCTATTTTTAATTTTCAGTCCAAGCCCGACTTAATCAAATTGAACTAAGTTTTATCCAAATCTGTTATTCTACTGTAGTGCCGTTTCTGGAGGAATCAAATTGAAGCTCAAAAACACATTTCTTAATTATTGTAAGCTCACTATCGTTCTCTTCATGTGATTTTCACAGTCAAATCTATAAAGAACTCAGTAAAGAGAAATGTAAAAGACACATAAGATTGGACTACGTTATTTTGTAAGAACTAAGATTGTACATGTCATTAGTTGAATTAATGTAGCTTCGTAAATATTTAAAAAAATTAATTATAGTACAAAACCTGAAAATCGAATGGAACCGAACCCGAACGGTTCCATAATTAAATTTAGACCCAACGGTTCTACTTACTAAATATCCGAAAATTTTGGGTCCGGTTCGACTCTCGTTAGAACTGAACCGAACCGGACATGCCTAGCCCTAGACTTGATCGTCAGAATACTTGCGGCTGCCTCCATCACCATTGGAAAATGGTCACAAGTGACTAACAATTTGTGCATAGGAAATTATCTACGTAGAGCATTTACCTGCTAGCCACTTTACCCCTGCGAAAATTGAGGTCAACAATTTTAATTGTGTCCAGGAAGGAATTATTCCTAACAAATATTTTCAAAAAGTAAAACTTTTGCTAGAACGGCTCAAAGCTCCATGTTAGATATAAAATATAAACATTCAATTGTTTATTTGTAATGAACGTATCTGTTTGAAAGCAAAAATTGTTTTAATAAAATTCTTATTCAAAAAGTGATTATAGAAATACCTTTTCTGAATCTTATTCAACCAATGAATATTAATTCAGAAGTATACACTTTGAATGGTCAAAATGTCCAGTTTAAATTTATTTCAAAACCTCAAACTACCAGTATAAATGTTGAAAATAACATATGAATTTATAACAAAATCAAATCAATCCTGTTATAGTGATATACTGATATTGCAAAAGTGGCTTCGTCCTGGATTTGCCTTTTGTATTAGATAGATGAGCTTTGCTGTAGGTCAATACTAAAAAGGGGAGGAATTTCTCTGAATAAAAATATGAATAGGGATGAAAAATATTACACCAGTCATAGGACATGTTCAATTTTTCCTTGAGAGAATTTGCATTTGGAAAAGTAAAATATATTGTTCAAGAAAATTATAATATATTTCTAACAGCTCTCATTATGAACTACATTTACAATTGAAAATATTGGTACCAACCAACTTATTAAATAATAATGCTATGTACATTACAATAGCAAGATTTCTAACTTCCCACACCTTCTGTACAAGGACCACTTGAATATATGAAATGATGTACTTAAATCTTCAGCAAACTTTATGCTAAAATCTTTGCAATCTCATCGCCATGTGGCTACTTATTGAGAAATGCAGTAAATCACGAAGAAACTGAGATAAGTTTAGCTAAGTGAACATGAGATGTAGTTGCAACTAAGATGGGGTGTCGACTTTCCAATATGAAAGGGTTGACCGCCAAAACCGAAGTATTGGAGGTAGATATTGTATGAACTGCTGAAACAAGAATTCTAGAATAGAAGGCAACCTGTTTTGAAATTCTAGAATAGCGAACGGGAGAAGTCCGCAGTTGCAATCCTTCTTTTGATGCATATAGAAGTTTGGTGTCAAAATAGAGGAATCGGTTCTCCACATCCAGCTTTATATGCCAAAGATGATTCATCGATTCCCTGGATTACACCATATGATATATCCAACAGTACTCAGTATCTTCAGATTTGGCTTAATGGATCATAATCATAAGCGTCACCAGCCTTAATAAAACGTCCCTTCACACGCCTTCTTGTATATGCTCTTTCCTTGCACGATGCATACCTCACTCTCTTCTCGAATCTGATGCATCAATGAATTGAGTTCAGGGAGGACAAAAAAAAGTCCCGATAAAACTGCATTGCAATGAATGGAAGGAAGAGAGTAAAGAGAATCATCTGAAGCTCATTGATTCATGGATTACAATCAAGGGTACATTGTTAGCCAGCCAACTTTAGTGCTACTTCACTTTGGCCATCAATTTTTTTGTTCAAAATTAGTCATTGAAACTTTCACTTTTGTTTCAATTTAGGCACCTCGTGCTGAAGTGACCAACAAAGAAACATGGTTGACCATGAAAAATTCATCAGCGCATTGGTTTTATAATCCAGATGGATAAGTAAATGCCTTATCAGACTACTTATACCTTTGAAATAGAGTCCTTTAAACATCAAAAGAAACAAAAAACTTAAATTATCTCCCCCAACCCCTAGCAACCCACGATGTCAGCATTTTTGTAATTTAACAATGAAGATTCAGTGCTAGAATCGAAACGAAAATGGAAACTCAGAGACCAAATTGAAACAACGGACTAAAACAATCTCCTAGACAATGATACAAGCGATTTGATAACTTTGTGTCTTCAGTTGGCTTTATAAGAAGTTCATTTGATCGTTGTCGTTATTTTAAAAGGGATGGCAGCAACTTTGTGATTGTTTATTTGTTTCTGTATGTGGATGATATGCTGTTAATAGGCCAAAAAATAAGTGATATAAATGACATTAAGAAAGTACTAAGTGATGAATTTGAGATGACGGACTTAGGGCATGCTAGAAAAATTTTAGGGATGGACATTAAAAGGAAAAGGTCACAACAGTCACTTATTGGAGGATATTGGATGCACAAGTTCTTTCAAGTGTATGTTAGGGTCCTCTCCGGCAAATCCATGGAATGTGGGGAGAAGATGGATCATTCCGGATTTAAGCTCAAATCCCCCTTCTATTGGAGGATATTGGATGTACAAAGGTTGTTGAACTACCGTTGGAGTGCCAAGTTCCTTTAATGTTCGGTTTGCATCCGCCATCTCGGGCTCAATTTGTTCGGACTCACTCGAAGAATCAATACCCAAGTTCCTTAGAAGTTCGGTTGGAGAGTCCTCTTCCCCACTTTCCGACGTTTCAACCTTTTTTCTTGATCTTAGATATAGTGTGATGTTTGCTTTTTGTTCATTTACAACTTAAGAGATCAAGGAAAAAAAAAGGTAACAACAACAAAAAGAAAAATAAATGCAATTAACTAATAGACAAACATTCCCTGACGACACGGCGCCAAAATTTGATCGCCACCAAAAGGGCGTCAAAAATAATTTCCTTACTTCGCTAAAAATGTCGTTCAAATAGTATAATGCAAGCAATGATCATTACCCGTAGAGGATTGGTTCAATTACGTTGATTGCGCAAAAGTAATAAACGGCGAAAGCATATAAATTGGGGGGGGGGGTTGATTCATTCGCTAAACTAAAGAACACAACAAATTAAAAATGAAATAGCGCAATACTTGAAATGCAATAAAATTAAATAATGAAGGCAATAAGTCAACAAAAGAGAGAGTGTGATCGGGGGATAATTCTTTACCGCGAGAATGATTTTCTAATCCAATTTTACAAAAGATTTTCGTTCAAATGGTTAACAACAATTCGAGAATAATCACAAGCTCGACTACCTCGAACTTTCCTTAGATTTTAGTTGAATAAAATAAGCTCTTTACCCAACCCTAATCATCAAATAACCTAGGATAAGATCGCTAGAATTAATTTAACAAAAGCATTCACACGAGAGAGTCGAATTAAATTAAGCACAAACACACATGCTCAGTTTGTTAATTTAAGTGATGATCCACCTACATTTAATAGAAAATTCCTTATAATCCATCAAAATGTAGTCGCTACTAGGGTTCGGTAAAAATAGCGATTACGTACTAAATTTCCCAAATTAGCAAATATTGAAATAACCCAATCATCTAGTTTGGCAATGTACTATGGTGGATGGCGAAATTCGTGGTGGTCGTCGAGTTTGGTGGCGGATGATGTCTCGAGAGGGTGAGGAAGAACGAGAGTGTGGTGCTGGGAATGGGTGATATGTGCCTCGGAATGCGTGATTTTGACCCCAAATCTCCCAAACAAGATATCAACACCCCATTAAACATGCAAAATACATTCAGAACTTGTGTGAAGCATGCATAGACACTTAGTGAACTACCTAGGTGATCGATGACCTAAAGCTACTAAATATGCATAGAAAACATGAAAAATCCTAAATCTACTGCGTAAAACACAATAAATAAAAGGGTAGAGATGATGGGTTGCCTCCCATCCAGCGCTAGTTTATAGTCTATAGCTCGACTATACCGTGTTAGGTTGACTCCGGTGGTGCAAGATCAACGGTAGACTTCTCTTTGGAGAAATCGCCACTCCAATAGTGCTTCAACCTCTGTCCATTGACTGTGAAAGTGCCTTTGGTGTCATGAGAAATCTCAATAGCCCCGTATGGAGATACTTTTGAGATAGTATAAGGACCAGACCACCTCGACCTCAATTTTCCTGGAAATAGCTTGAGTCTAGAGTTGAAAAGCAACACTTTCTGTCCCACCTCGAACTCTCTCTTCTAAATATGCATATCATGAAATTTCTTCGTTCGCTCCTTGTAGAGTTTTGCATTCTCATAAGCCCCCAATCGAAATTCATCCATTTCATTGAGTTGGAGCATCCTCTTTTCACCCGCTGCTTGCAAATCCAAGTTTAACTGTCTGAGAGCCCAATATGCACGATGCTCCAATTCCACTGGCAAGTGGCATGCTTTCCCAAAGACAAGGCGGTACGGTGACATGCCTATAGGAGTCTTGAACGCTGTTCTGTACGCCCACAAATCATCATCTAACTTCTTTGACCAGTCTTTCCTTGAAGAACTCACTGTGACTTCAAGTATCCTTTTCAACTGCCGATTAGAGACTTCAACTTGACTGCTCGTTTGAGGATGATACGGTGTAGCCACTTGGTGTCAGACCCCATATTTACTCAACAACTGTTCAAATTGGCGATTGCAAAAATATTTTCCCACATCACTTATAATAGCTCTAGGTGTGCCATATCGGGTGAAAATGTACTTCTTCAAAAATCCAATCACCACTTTTGCATCGTTTGTTGGTAAAGCGACTGCTTCCACCCATTTGGAGACATAATCAACTGCCACCAAGATGTACTGATTAGAGGACGAAGGAGGGAACGGACCCATGAAGTCAATCCCCCACACATCAAAAAGCTCTACCTCGAGAATACTATTCTGAGGCATCTCATTCCGTCTCGATATATTTCCTGTGCATTGACACCTGTCACACCTCTTCACAAACACAAAGGCGTCTCGAAACATGGTAGGCCAATAGAATCCTGATTGCAAAATCTTTGCAGCTGTCTTAGAAGCCCCGAAGTGTCCCACATATGCAGATGAATGGCAATGCTCTAGGATTTGAGGTACTTCTTCTTCCGGCACACACCGTCTGATGATCTGATCAGCTCCTCTCCTATAAAGTATGGGATCCTCCCAAAAGTAGTATTTCAACTTCGAAAAGAACTTCTTCCTCTGATGACCTGAATAATCGGTCGAAGTAATGGATTTCACCAAATAATTCACTATATCCGCATACCAAGGTACAGCTTTGACATGAAAAATCTGCTCATCTGGGAACACTTCATTTATTTCCACTGCATCTGTCTGATCTCCTTGCTCAAGGCGAGATAGGTGATCTGCTACCCCATTTTCACTCCCTTTTTTATCTCGAATCTCCAGGTCAAACTCTTGCAGGAGTAAGACCCATCGAATCAATCTCGGTTTTGCATCCTTCTTTGTCATCAAGTATTTCAATGCAGCATGATCCGTGTAGACTATTACCTTCGACCCAACAAGATAGGATCGAAATTTGTCGAAGGCATAGACCACAGCTAGAAGCTCCTTCTCAATAGTGGCATAGTTGAGTTGTGCATCATTCAGTGTCTTGCTTGCATAGTAGATCACATGAAAAATCTTACCCTTTCGCTGCCCCAACACTGCCCCCACCGCGTAATCACTAGCATCACACATAAGTTCAAACGGTAACTCCCAATCTGGGGCTATGATGACCGGTGCTGAGATAAGCTTGTCCTTCAGAGTGCTGAAAGCCCGTAGACAATCTTCAGTAAAATCGAAAGTGGCATCTTTGAGTAGCAGGTTGCAAAGAGGCTTCATAATTTGTGAGAAATCTTTTATAAAGCGTCTATAGAACCCAGCATGCCCCAGAAAACTGCGAACACCCTTAACTGAGGTAGGTGGCGGTAATTTCTCAATGACCTGAATTTTTGCTTTGTCCACCTCGATCCCTTTAGATGAAATGCGGTGTCCCAATACGATGCCCTCTTGTACCATAAAATGGCACTTTTCCCAGTTCAATACTAGATTTGTTTCCTTACACCGCTGCAACACCAAGCTCAGATGCTCCAAACACTCATCAAAAGAAGAACCGAACACTGAAAAGTCATCCATGAAGACTTCTATGAATTTTTCTACCATATCAGAGAAGATGGCCATCATACAACGCTGAAAAGTGGCCGGTGCATTACATAGGCCGAAAGGCAGGCAAATGTACCATAGGGACAAGTGAAAGTAGTCTTCTCCTTATCGTCCGGCGCTATAGGTATCTGATTGTAACCGGAATACCCATCAAGAAAGCAGTAATGTGAGTGACCTGCTAACCTTTCCAACATCTGATCAATGAATGGCAAAGGAAAGTGATCATTTCGAGTAGCATTGTTGAGTTTACGATAGTCAATGCATACTCTCCATCCCGTAACAGTCCTGGTAGGTATTAATTCATTCTTCTCATTCCTTACAACCGTAATACCTCCTTTCTTTGGTACAACCTGAACAGGACTGATCCATGCACTATCTGAGATAGGATATATGATACCTGCATCTAAAAGTTTCATAACCTCCGCTCTGACCACTTCTTTCATATTTGGATTTAGCCGTCTCTGACTATCTATACTTGGCTTGAAATCATCCTCCATGAGGATCTTATGCATGCAAAGTGAGGGGCTGATCCCTTTGATGTCAGCAATAGACCACCCAATAGCTGTTTGATTATCTCTGAGCACCCTGAGCAATCTTTCCTCTTCCACCTCGTTAACTGAATTTGCTATTATGACCGGGAGTGTAGAAGACTCTCCCAAGTAGGCATACTGCAGATGAGATGGTAGTTGCTTGAGCTCTAGCTTCGGCGGTTGTTGGACTGACGGTAGAGGTTTTGTAGGACCGGTCCCCAACTCCTCAAAACTTCGTTTTCTTGCATAAGGTGGGTTTGTTTCCATGAATCTTGCACAAATCTCAATCTCACTCGAGTTAGTGTGAGTGGACTGAGAATGCATGATGCAAGCCTCATAAGTGTCGGCTGGATGTTGCAACTGAAAAGTTTCTTGAATTTCTCTATCAACCACATCAATCTGGAAACAACTGTCAGTCTCTGGTGGAAATTTCATAGCCTTGAAAACGTTGAACGAAATTTGTTCCTCTCCCAATCTCAGAATCAATTGCCCTCGATGTACATCAATAAGAGCCCTTCCAGTAGCCAAAAATGGTCGACCCAAAATGAGTGGCACATCTTTATCTTCCTCCATGTCAAGAATGAGAAAGTCTGCTGGAAATATAAGTTTCTCCACTTTAACCAAGACATCCTCAATAATTCCTCGTGGATGAGTGATAGACCGGTCAGCTAGCTGTAAGGTTACTGTAGTTGCTTTAGCTTCTCCCAATCCCAGTTTCCTGAAAACAGAAAGTGGCATTAAGTTAATACTAGCACCCAAATCACATAAAGCTTTATCGAAGTGAAAATTTCCTATAGTGCAGGGAACAGTAAAACTCCCTGGATCTTTTAGTTTTGGAGGAAGCTTTTTCTGAATTCTTGCGCTGCATTCCTCTGTGAGCATCACCATCTCATGTTCTTCAAGTTTGCGCTTATTGGATAGGATATCCTTGAGAAATTTGGCATAACTAGGAATCTGCGTGATTGCTTCGGCAAACGGAATGTTGATGTGAAGTTTCTTGAAAACCTCCAAAAACTTCATGTATTGTTGGTCCAACTTATGCTTCCTTAACCTCTGAGGGAATGGGATTGGAGGTTCATATTGATTGACAGGAATAGTTGTTTTGGCCTGTGAAGTGCCTGAACCCTCTTTGTTGGCTGTCACCTTAGTGTAGTCCGTTTTATCCTCGTTTGTATGAGATACTGCTGCTTTGTCTGCACCTGGTCTTTTGACATGTATTTCTGGCAGCTGAACCCCGCTTCTTGTAGTAATAGCCTGAACATGCTCCCTGGGGTTTACCTCAGTATTGCTTGGCAAGGTACCCGGTGCTCGTCCATTTACTGCAAGTGCTATCTGACCTATCTGAGTTTCAAGGTTCTTGATTGCTGCACCTTGATTTTGGAGAGCTGTTTCTGTCTTCTCCATATACTTATCAGTCTTCTCCATAAATTTTGCAAACATTTCATCCAACGGGCTCTTTTTCTCCTGTTGAAACTGCCCTTGAGGTTTATTCTGGAACTTGTTTTGATCTCCTCTCCAATCCTTGTTTTGCTCTCCTCTCCAAGAGAAATTTTGATGATTTCTCCAACCGGGATTGTAGGTGTCAGAGTTAGGATTGTTCTGTTGGCGTTGACCCCACTGTGCATAATCTACCTGTTCTACCCCTTGTGAAAGAATTGGACATTCTTTCGTGCTGTGATCTGCCCCACACTCTTCACAATTCGGTTTTCTTGCTTGTGCTGCATTTGCTGAATGAGATAAGCTGTCTACCTTGTGAAACAAGGAATCTATTTTTGCAGACAAGGCAGAATAAGTGTCAACTTCATAGAGACCTACTGATTTCTTCTGTACTACCCGCTCGGACGACCACATTGCTGAAGTATCCGCCATCCTTTCAAACAACTCCCATGCTCCGTCGACAGTTCTTGTGGTTAATGAGCCATTGGATGAAGAGTCTACCATGCTTCTGAAAGACGGAAGTAGTCCTGTATAGAAGAATCGAATCTGGGTCTTCTTGTCAAAACCATGCTGAGGACACTTTCGTAGCATATTTTTAAACCGGTTCCAAACCTCATCGAAGGATTCGGGATCATTTTGCGCAAATACTGAGATAGCATGTCTCAGTTGTGCTACCTTGGCTGGTGAGAAGAACTTCGTGCAAAACCTGTGAGCTAGCTCATCCCAAGTGGTTATGCTTGCAACAGGAAGTGAATCCAGCCATTCTAAAGCTCTATCCCGCAAGGTGTGTGGAAATAACCTCAGTCTGATAGCGTCATCTGAAATTCCTTGATACCTGAAGTGTTGACACATATCCAAGAATCTAGATATGTGTGTATGCGGGTTTTCAGTAGCCATCCCGTGAAATTGATGTCATTCTGGAAGAGTTGGATGACATTTGTTTTCAACTGGAAGTTTGGCTGCTCAAATGGTGGATAGACAATGCTAGATTGGCTTTGGACGACAAATGGCGCCATGAAATCTCCCAGTAATCTATTTTCTTCATCTTCGACCTCTACATTCGCTAGAGGTGCTGGATTAAGTTGTTGATCAGCCATTGCTATTAGCTCTTCCTGATCTGTTTCTTGTGCTACGGTTGATGCTTCCCTTTGTCTCCGATGAAAAGTCCTCTCGATCTCCGGATCAGTTGGAATCAACTCACCGTCAAACGATCTACGCATGTAAGACCTGAGAGATGGACAATAGTAGTAATTCAGAAAACTGATGGACAAACGTCGAAAACACTATAAAAAATGAATATTAACTAAGAAGTTCGAATTAGTGTCCAAGTAAATAAAATTAAACTAAATTAAATCCCCGGCAGCGGCGCCAAAAACTTGACACGCGAAAACTTGTTCGACTTATAGTACCGCAAGTGTACGGTTCGTTTCAAGTAATAAAGTGGATTTTGAAGTCCAAGTATCGTTCCCACAGAGATTTAACAGTTTAATTCTATATAATTCGACCTTAACCGAAACAAAATTCGTGTTTGAATGTTTGTAACTAGATTGCAACTAAACTAAGTCAGCTACTTATGCAAAATAGAATGAAATATCAAATTAAATGCGAGGTTAACTACGTGCAATAATTTGACTAAATGCAAGATGTCTTAACAATCAAATAAGGAGCGTACTAGGTTCGCGAATCCCTATGTAATAATCTATTTCAACCCTAGTTCTACAATTTGACAACACGTTTGGGGGGTGGTCAAATTTGTAGGACAAACTGAAGGATTCAGTACGTGTATTGAATTATGCATTACTTTCGTTATCCATCAATGTCTGTGTTTTTATTATCTATTATGTGTTGTAATGCTTTCTGTGTGTTCTGTGTGAAAAAAAAAAAAAATTCATTTTTTTCGCATATTTGTTTGTTTTGTTGTGTGTGCTTGTGTGGGTTTAGTGGCCTTGCCGGCAATGATGTGATGATTGGAATTATTATGAGCTTTGAATAATGGATAATGTGCAGGTTAGGTTGGTCAATACTTGTTTGTGTGTAAACTTGACACTTTTTTGTACATTTCACTCATGCGTGCATGCTAAGGCGATGGTTGGGGTCATTATTTCTAGAAATAATCGAATAGTATAGGTTGACCCGAAAGAACCCTCTATTATACTTATTAAATATCCATTGTTGTAGTAGTTTGGTGATGATTTAGCTATTGCAGGAGAACATTGAGATGAGTGGGGATTCCATGCATGAAAACTAAGTTGTGTGGATTGTTGAGACCGATGAGACGAAGATGAGGTGAAAGTTTTAAGTTAGAGGTTGGTTTTAGAAACTAAGTGTCTAGAACAATAGGGGCATGGCATAATTTTTGTGAGAAAACACTCTTTTCAAGCCTTTATGACTCGCGCAAGTAAGCTTGTAAGGGTGAATAAAAACCTGATGCCCTAAAGTCAACTGACTTGGGAGTCATCGGCCTAAAGCTCGCTACAGGGGTCACATAGAAAGCAAGAAGGAAAGAGTTAAAAGAAAAAGAGTGAAAATGTATATTCTCGAGCCTTTATAACTTGAGTAAGTAAGCTTGTAAGGGTGATTGAAACCTGGTGCCCTAAAATTAACTGATTTGGGAGTCATCGGCTTAAAGCTCGATACATGGGTTATATAGAAAGCAAATGAGATATGTTAAAAGGAAAAAAAATTGAGTGAAAAAAAGAGCCCCAAGACACGCAGTTGATGAAATTATACCTTTGATGCAAGACAAGTAGCTTAGTTTAGTCTTAGAGGTTGAACCAATCAAAGAAATAGGAGAATCCCTGCTTGTTGAATTGTGAACTTGTGATTGCGAGGTCTATCTAAACTAAGAGAGGGTGAGAACTTAAGTGAATCAAATCTCTACTCTAGAATATACCCCGGGATAATTGAGTGAAAAGACCAAGTTTGGGGGGTGTGTATCTCTCGAGCGAAGAAAGGAAAATCTGACTACATTGGTTTGGGATTTGAACCCACCATAAATTGAGTATGTTTGCATGAGTATACACACACACACGTCAAGTTTTGCATATGATAAGTGGAGATTGATCTAATTTTGCACTGTTGAAACTATTCACTATGCTGATTACTGAATTCTAATCCTGAGACACGGCAAGTCATTGAACCATGTTTTGTGTTGAGTTAAGTCACCATCTTGTTTGAGGACAAACAATAGTTCAAGTTTGGGGGGGTTTGATAAGTGCGTTTTACACACTTATTTAGGCCACAAAACATGGCTAATTGTGAACGTATATGTTGAATATTGGCTTAATTCGATACAATTTGTGTTTGTAGGACTACATTGATGGATGGAATGAAAAGTATGCGAAAATGAGCTAAAAAGGACCAAAACAGAAGAAAACGAAAGTTCAGGGACCCGAGTGCAATTATTCAAAAGTTGCAAAGGGAGCTGAGTACAAGTTGAGTAGTGAAACGAGGCATAGAAAGAAGAAGAAAGTTGAAAGGAGCTCAAGAATGAAGGAACGAAAATCAGGGACTAAAATGCAACTTCTGAAAAGTAGTTTACACTATGCGGCCGCATAGTGTAATACCTATGCGACCGCATAGGTTTGGACAGAAGACCATTGTACCGCAATCGCTATAACTATGCGACCACATAGAATTACTCTATGCGGCCGCATAGTACATTTCTGGGCGTGATTTTCTGCTTTCCTTATTTGATTCAACCTCTTATGGAAACCAATTTAGGACCCCTTTAAAACCCTAAACACGACGAGAAACGAGGGTTCCGCCTTATTTTACTATTATTTACCTATTGAAGAGCAAGAAGAAGGTGAAGAACGAGAAGATTGATCCAAGATTCAAGATTTCACTTCAAGATCCAATAGGGTGATGTTTTCTTCAATTTATTTTCTTTCTTCTCTTAGTTTTCATAGTTTTATCACGCTAGGCTAGTTTTTAATGTACTAGGTGAACGATGAACCATGTAATTTGATATTTTGATTCCTAGTTTTATTTATTTGACGTTAAAACGCGTTTTGGATTGATGAATGGTTTATATACATTGAATTAAGTCTACAATTATTATGCATGTGATTGTGTGATGTGTTGTGGTTTATTTAATCCATTCGAAAGAGGATAAATAGATTAGACAAGGTATAAATCATCGTAGGGTCCGATAGGGGATAGAGATATACCGCTATGCCTTACGTGAATCTCTAAGTATTCATAGAACTCCATGCATTTTTGTATATTTGCTCCCGTCATAGAGATATAGTCGGTGTCGTATATGAAAATAGGTTCAAGCTTAATCGAAAGAGAGTTTTGAATAAAATAGGAATATTGATTCGTCATCATTCAAACGTGTTGTCAAATTGTAGAACTAGGGTTGAAATAGATTATTACATGGGGATTCGCGAACCTAGTACGCTCCTTATTTGATTGTTAAGACATCTTGTATTTAGTCAAATTATTGCACGTAGTTAACCTCGCATTTAATTAGATATTTCATTCTATTTTGCATAAGTAGCTCACTTAGTTTAGTTGCAATCTAGTTACAAACATTCAAACACGAATTTTGTTTCGGTTAAGGTCGAATTATATAGAATTAAACTGTTAAATCTCTGTGGGAACGATACTTGGACTTCAAAATCCACTTTATTACTTGAAACGAACCGTACACTTGCGGTACTATAAGTCGAACAAGTTTTCGCGTGTCAGGCCGCTAAATAATCTAGAAGAACAATATGAACAATAAATACAATGGATTAAGCACATTAACCACAAGAACTATCAAGCACAAATCGACGATTAGAAAATCATTACTCGGGTTAAAATCACCCCCAATCACATCTAGATTTAGGTATTCATAATGTAATTACAAATATCCAACAAAACCACAAAATACATTGAAGAAAATGAGATTAAAGGCAAGAGAAAGCTTATTGATAAAGAAATTTATGGTTGACATCTTTAATGTCAAGAGTTTCCTCCTTCTTCTTCAAAAATCCCCAAATGCAAGAAGGTTGCAATCCCATATTTTTTTCTCTCTTTTTGGTCGATTTTCCCCAAGAAACTTACCCTAGAAGTGGTCTCTACCAATATATATAGTGTGGAGAAGGGGAAAAAGGGGTTTGGAGTTAAAATGGTTGATATTAGAATTTAAAATCGAGTTTCGCGTGTTTTCCCGGGTTCTGCTCCAGATTTGTACCATGCGTACACATAGCTTTGTATGTGCGCATGCATAGTACAATCAAATTTCCTTCAGTCGTTGGTTTTGCCAAGCGTACGTACACATAACCTGCAGGCCCATGCGTACGCATAGTGCAATTCCGTGCTAGCTTCATTTTCTTCCTGGTTTTATACTCAAATTCATCCCTTCAAGCCACAATGTTTCAAACACAAGTGGTGGTAATGATCGCCAAACTTCGGAATTTTTGCATAATAAATCTTTTGACACTTTTCTCGCGCAAAATCTTTGCAAACATCAATTAGCTCGGGTTTTCGCCTATAAAATAAAATTGACTAAATTAAGTATTAAGACGCCATCGAAAATTCACAAACATCTAATTTTAATGGTTGATTTAAGTGCGAAATCCGCACTTATTACAACCCCAAACTTAAACTTTGTTAGTCCTCGAACAAAGCTAAACAAACACACAAATTAAAACCAAAATATACTATAATAATAACAAACACTCCATAGAAAGATAGCTTGCTAATTTACTCCAATCAATACATCATACATAATTTATGAAATGTTTACAAAAATGCTATAACAAAACACTTTGAAACTCAAACCGTGCTAGACTCATGTTTGTGTGTTGTCAACCAATTCATCGCAATACACAAGGTGGAATCCCGACTCTCAAAATGTCAAATTTTCCTTTCTCACTCGTGGGAAGCACACTCCCACAAACTTGTTATTTTCTCTCTAACCCAAGGTGTCAAATTCAAGGTTGTTCTCAAATAACTCATTCTTTCCCGCTCAAGTTTGGTTGGATCGAACCGGCAAATTAGACCATCTAGTCATGTATTAATTCTCCATAAAAACTTTGAGTACTCAAACTACAAATTTACGTTAGGCAAATCATGCACAACACCAATCATTCAACAATAGCAACTACGGATATAGCATCCATTTTCTTTTGCTTCATTCTTCCTATATAGGTAGTTCACGCTCTAGTCCCTAAGGGTAGCCTTCTTCATTGGTAGATTGTCTCCCATACATTGGAGATGCATAGGGCCAGATTACTCAACTCTGACTCACACTCCTTAAGGTAGGCAACTTTTTCCTACATAATTTTTTCTTTCTTTTCGATTGGGATAGAAACAACATCTAACTTTCATTTGAAGTTCAAGAGCACTCCACAAAATCAATCATTTGAGCAAGGAATTAATACACTTCTAAACAATCTCCTTCATCGGCTCAACCACTCCCAAACTTATACTTTTAGGTAGTGATTGAAGAATTTTTCATCAACATGGTCATTTAAGCTCCTATTAACCTTAAGTGTTCCAACAAGTGCGTGCAAATGAATTTCATGACATAAGTGCTTAATAAGGAGTCCAACATGGCATAAGTGGATGATAAATAACAAATAGCATTCATGTTCACACTTCATAAATCCGTGTAATGCGATACTCGAAACCAAAGTAGCAAAGCTATCCAACTCCACAAACAAGCACAAAACACCAAAATATAACCCGAAAATTGAGTATTGACGAAAAATTTAGCGAAAATTTTTAGCACAATTTTAGCACATATCAAGCACGAGCATACAGATATCAAGCACGAGCACACATCACACCCCCAAACATAAACTGTACATTGTCCTTAATGTAAAAACTAGCAAGAGGTTCAAGTACTTTCCTAAATTTGGTTTTGACGACGATGGTTGTACGAGTCATTGTGGCCCATTGGTGGTTGTTGATGCTCAAAGCTTTTGGTCCGATGATTGAAAACCTGTCGCATGGGGCAAACAAAATTAATCAAAATAAAAAAGATGTGACCACAAAAAATTGTCAAAAAGAATAACGATGGGTTGCCTCCCATCCAGCGCTTCTTTATAGTCTTTTAGCTAGACTTTTCCTCCTTAGTCAACCGGCATTAATTGGATCCTCAAAGTGTTTACCAACGGTGAATTCCACTGTTATCGTGTTCTTCTCTGGGAAACCTGCACAACAAAGCCTATTTTTAGTAGCAGATAATACATTATAAAAAATGTTACCTGACCGCTGTAACTTCAGCGATGCATTCAATGCTTCAACAATCTCTTGCAAGTCCATATTCAATGACAAATCCTGCTCCTCCTTCAAAAGATGCTTATTAGTGGCATTGTCCAACCCCTCATTCTTTTCAAGCTCGACAATATCCTGTGCTAAATAATCGGTTACATCAACAGAATAAACAGGATTATTATCATTAGGACATTTTGTGGAATCATAAATATTAAATTTAGCAATTTCATCATCAAATTACATCGTCAGTATGCCACTATAATCATCAATCTTAGTTTTGGATGTCCTGAAGAATGGTCTTCCTAGCAAAATGGGAGTAGTCTCATCACTTTTCCCTATATCGAGCACATAGAAATCAGCAGGAAAGATTAAATCATTGATTTTCACAAGAACATCCTCAACTATACCCTTGAGATATGCATTCGATTTATCAGCTAGTTGGATAACAATCCCCGTTTCATTCAAAGGTCCAAGTTTCAAAGAAGCATATATAGAATATGACATGACATTAATAGAAGCTTCTGAGTCTAGCATGACCTTTTCAAAGCTAACATTACATATTGTGCAAGGGATAGTGAACATACCTAGATCCTTGCATTTTGTTGGGAGATCCCTTTGGATGATTGCCAAGACATTCTTCCCAACATTCACCGTTTCACTCCCCTTGAGCTTTTGTTGCCTTTTAGAAGTACACAACTTCTTGAGGAACTTTTCATAACGCGGCACTTGGTGGATGGCATCCAAAAGCGGTATGTTCACTAACTTTTCGAAAGGTCTCCAAAATTTCCTTCTCGTGTTCATCCCTCGTGGACTTTGCAAACCTGCTAGGGAATGGAGGAGGATGAACAATAGTAGGAAAATAATTTTTAACATTTGCCTTCGGTCCCAAAGTTGAAGTCATGGTTTCTTCTTTCTTACCCGATGAGTCCTATTTCTTTGACTCCTCAACAAACTCTTTCATCTTTCTTGGGGCCTCTTCTAACATCTTCCCACTTCGGAGCGTCACCACATTAACATTCTCTCTCGGGTTAATTGTTTGCGAATGATGCTTTCCTGATACTTGAGACTCCAATCTACCCACCGTGTTAGCTAATTGGCCCACTTGTGTCTTGAAGTTTTTGATTGAAGTTTTGGTCTCTTGTTGGAATTGCATAGAGCTTGAGGCTAGAGACTTAACCATGTCTTCTAGAGACATACTAGAACTTGGAGGCGGGGTTTGTTGGAGAGGTTGAAATTGTTGTGGTAGCCTTTGTTGATTGAATGTAGGGATCATAATTTTGACTTTGTTGCATTGGGAATTACCCAATGGTGTTTGCTTGCTCAATGGCCCCTCTTGTAGTGTTGGGCATGTATCGGTGTGGTGACCCGCAATAGAACAAATCCCGCACACATTAGCTTGTTGCATTTTTCCAAGCGGCAATTGTTGCACAATAGATGTAAGATTGGACAATTGTTTTTCAAGTTGAGAAGTTGCACCCACTGCATTCACTTATTAACCGCCACCTCCACTCTACCACCAAATTGTTGAGAGTTAGCTGCCATGTTGGCTATCAAATGTCTAGCAACCTTTGGCATTTTATCCATTAGAGCTCCACCACTAGCCGCATCAATCATACTTCTTTCCATTGGGAGTAACCCCTCATAGAAATATTGCAAAAGTAGTTGCTCGCTAATTTGGTGGTTGACGCAGTCTTTTAAACCTTTCCCAAAATTCGTAGATATTCTCCCCTTGCGATTGCCGAATGCTACATATTTCATTTCTAATGTTTGTAGCCTTTGAAGCTGAAAAATACCTCTCTAAGAAGAGCTTTTGCATCTCATTCCAAGTGATGATAAGTCCGGAAGGGAGATAGTAGAGCCACTCCTTAGCGATGTCTGCAAGAGAGAAAGGGAATGCTCTCAATTTAACTTGCTCCTCCGATATACCCGTCGGCTTCATGCTTGAGCAAACCACATGAAATTCTTTCAAGTGTTTGTTGGGGTCCTCTCCGACAAATCCACGAAATGTGGGGAGAAGATGGATCATCCGAATTTAAGTTCAAATCCCCCTTCTATTGGAGGATATTGGATGCACAAAGGTTGTTGAACTACCATTGGAACGGCAAGTTCCTTTGATGTTCGGTTTGCATCCGCCATCTCGGGCTCAATTTTTTCGGACTCACTCGAAGAATCAATACCCAAGTTCCTTAGAAGTTCGGTTGGAGAGTCCTCTCTCACTTTCTGACGTGTCAACCTCTTTTCTTGATCTTAGATTGTAGTGTGATGTTTGCTTTTTGCTTATTCACAACTTAAGAGATCAAGGAAAAAAAAGGTAAAAGCAACGAAAAGAAAAATAAATGCAATTAACTAATTGATAAATAATCCCCGGTGACATGGCGCCAAAATTTGATCGCCACCAAAAGGGCGTCGACAATAATTTCCTTACTTCGCTAAAAATGTCGTTCAAACAGTATAATGCAAGCAAAGGTCATTACCCGCAGAGGATTGGTTCAATTACGTTGATTGCGCAAAAGAAATAAATGGCGAAAGCATATAAATGGGGGGAGGGGGGGTTGATTCATTCGCTAAACTAAAGAACACAACAAATTAAAAATGGAAATAGTGCAATACTTGAAATGCAATAAAATAAAATAACGAAGGCGATAAGTCAACAAAAGAGAGAGTGTGATCGGGGGATAATTCTTTACTGCGAGAATGATTTTCTAATCCAATTTTACAAAAGATTTTCGTTCAAATGGTTAACAACAATTCGAGAATAATCACAATCTCGACTACCTCGAACTCTCCTTAGATTTTAGTTGAATAAAATAAGCTCTTTACCCAACCCTAATCATCAAATGACCTAGGATAAGATCGCTAGAATTAATTTAACAAAAACATTCACACGAGAGAGTTGAATTGAATTAAGCACAAACACACATGCTTGGTTTGTTAACTTAAGTGATAACCTACATTTAATAGAAAATTCCTCATAATCCATCAAAATTTAGTCGCTACTAGGGTTCGGTAAAAATAGTGATTACGTACTAAATTTCCCAAATTAGCAAATATTAAAATAACCCAATCATCTAGTCGGGCCGCTAAATAATCGAGAAGAACAATATAAACAATAAATACAATGGATTAAGTACATTAACCACAAGAACTATCAAGCACAAATCGACGATTAGAAAATCATTACTCGGGTTAAAATCACCCCCAATCACATCTAGGTTTAGGTATTCGTAATGTAATTACAAATATCCAACAAAACCACAAAATACATAGAAGAAAATAAGATTAAAGGCAAGAGAAAGCTTATTGATAAAGAGATTTATGGTTGAAATCTTCAATGTCAAGAGTTTCTTCCTTCTTCTTCTTCAAAAATCCCCAAATGCAAGAAGGTTGCAATCCCAGACTTTTTCTCTCTCTTTTTGGTCGATTTCCCACCAAGAAACTTGCCCTAGAAGTGGTCTCTACCAATATATATAGTGTGGAGAAGGGGAAAAAGGGGTTTGGAGTTAAACTGGTTGATATTAGAATTTAAAATCGAGTTTCACGTGTTTTCCCGGGTTCTGCTCCAGATTTGTACCATGCGTACGCATAGCTTTGTATGTACGTACGCATAATACAATCAAATTTGCTTTAGTCGCTGGTTTTACCAAGCGTACGTACGCACAACCTGCAGGCCTATGCGTACGCATAGTGCATGTCAGCCCCCAACCTCTACCCTTAACATTTTTCTTTTTATCGAGTTATTTTATTAATAATTTTTATAACAGACTAAGATTTAATCCAAATAAGCATCTTACAGTATAATCAAGACATGTCGCAGAAAATCAAATATAAAAAGTTAAAAGAACTGCCAGATTTTATATTATACCCAAAAAGAGAATTTGTTTTACAAAAGACATTCCCTCGAAGATTTGTCATATGACTACCCAAAAATTTTGATCAAAAGAAATGCCTGCAAATTTTCACAATATTTTTCTCTATATCTATGCTACAGTAGGCAGATATGGCGGTATGTCAAAGTCAGTCAAGTCTATTTATTTTCTCTACATTCTTTTCCTAGGCCCCATTTTCTCTTTTTACATAATTTCATATCATAGTCTATTCCACGTACATTATGGTATTTACATAATGACAAGTAACCAAATCATAGACATCAATCATGATCATCACAAAGTCTTCACCGTCTTCAAAAGTTTCAATACTTTCATCTTGATCAATCACTGTATAAAAGCGTGTGTAGTGGGTGCGTCTATATATAACATGTATAGTCGAGAAATCCTCAGTAATTTCGGCATGTCTGGTAGTTTGGATAATCTCATTATCTAGCTGGGCCATCTACAGTACAAAATACAAAACGTGAACCGTAAAGTTCAGTAAATATGATGATACAATGATGCATGTCAAGAATAAATGGGCCCAAATCCTTATTATAGTGTACCGTATGAGCTCACAATAACATGGTCATTTCTTGTACGCAAACCAATATCAATGCATCCGTCGTTGCCCACCAAGACTCAGGATGCATCATCAGTATATCATATATACAAATTCAAGGTCTGACCTACATATATACAGTACTCCAAGTGCCTATTCGCAGTTCCAAGGCCACCAAGGGACCTCCTGACACTACCTGTATATAGGTGCCAAACTCCGAATACCCTATCCCTGGCTACCCTTAATGACCGTCGGAGCCTCAAGCGGTATCTTTATTCGAACACAATAGTACGGTACATCTATAATGGGATTCACACTCAAAATGATCAACCGCGACTCAATCAAAATGACAACAACATATGCATGATCTTGAAAACGTAATTATCCATACGTTTTCCAAATAAATTCAATGCACACGTATCATACTGCCATGTCACGTAGTAGAACAAGCAAACACATATAAGCACATAATTACACATATTAGCGTATCTTGTACTGTAGTTGAAAAACATCAATATTTACTTTTTCACGATTTCCTTGATCAATATCTGCATTAATACAATAATTGCTACATTAATTATGTCTTGTCATATTACCTCTCAATTGACACCTATAAAATATTATAGGTTACATAATTAAAACAACTCTAATAAGGATACTAATGTACTAGTTTACTACCAATAAATAATAATAATAATAAAATTCTTGTTATCGTTATTAAATAAATTTCACAATTTCTAAAATAAAATTAATACATGTAAAAATTACCATATTATTTTTCATTTCGTGTTTGATCCATTTTCCATTTCATTATATATATACCATACTTATTAATTAATTTCTTATGCATTCCATATTCTTCTTTACTAAATTTTCCACATACTTCACTTTTTACACTATGCATCATGACACTTTACTTCTCATCAAATCAAACTAATTTAAGTTTAAGTCTCAAGTGCTAATTATTTCTTCTCCAATTGAATTTGCTATATCCACATGTATACATATACTAGTGGCCCACTAACCAATATAATTAGTATCTATTATTCCAAATGATTTGCCTATCTTACTTCTTTACCTACTTTCATAATTTTTTTTAATGAAAACAAAGTAAACTAAACTCAATATTTCTTGAAATATTTTATAAATTTTAAAACTTCTAGAGTTAAGATTTCTAAATACAAAATTTATAATTAAACATAACTCTAACTCTATCTTTCCTTCATTATTGAATAACCCTACAGCAAAAAAATTAATTTCCTATTCATAAATCAAATAAATACTTAAAACAAATAATTAATTAAATAATTATCTAAATAAATAATTAAGTAAATAATTATCTAAAATAATTAACAAAATAATTTACTAAAAAAAAAATACCTTAAAGAGTGAAATGGATGGGAAATGAAAGAGATGGGAGACATTTCTCACTCACCATCATCACATATTTATAGTTGATGCTAGGGGTTAATTGTGCAATTTTTCAAATTGCACTTTTAACCCTAGGTGACAAATGCAAACATTTTATTGGTTTGTGAAATTACACCTTTAATCCTTGAGCACAAATGCAAATATTTTATTGGTTTGTGAAATTGCACCTTTAATCCTTGGGCAAACATGCAATTATGAAATTACACTTTCAAGTCCATAACACTATTTTAATTTCAATTTTCTAATAACATTTAATTTATCATTCAATTAACCCCATAAAATTAAAAACTTTCTAAAATACTAAAAATATTTACTAAGCCCATAAAATTAAAAACGTTCTAAAATACTAAAAATATTTACTAGAAAATTTCGGGATGTTACAGTTCAATTCTGTGCCAACTTCATTTTCTTCCTGGTTTTGCACTCCAATTCATCCCTTCAAGCCACAATTTTTCTAACACAAGTGGTGGTAATGATCGCCAAACTTCGGAATTTTTGCATAATAAATCTTTTGACTCTTTTCTCGTGCAAAATCTTTCCAAACATCAATTATCTCGGGTTTTCACCTATAAAATAAAATTGACTAAATTAAGTATTAAGACACCATTGAAAATTCACAAACATCTAATTTTAATGGTTGATTTAAGTGCGAAATCCGCACTTATCATATACCATGGTGTGTTCTAGAACTGATGATGTACACGCTATAAGTACCTTGAGTAGGTTTATGGATAACCCGGGTCTTGAACATTGGTCTGCTATGAAATGGTTACTTAGATACCTAAAAGGGTTTGCAGATTTAGGCTTGTGTTTTAAACCTTGTAAAGAGGGAGTTATCTTGAGGGGATATGTAGATTCAGACTATGTTGGGGATAGGATTAATAGAAAATCAACTACTTCTTATATGTTTAATTTGTGTAATGTGTGTATAAGATGGAAGTCTCAACTGCAACCAATAGTAGCCGTATCGACCACAGAAGTTGAGTATGTGGTGGCTATTGAAGCTATTAAAGAAGTTTTACAGCTAAAAGGTTTGTTACATGAGGTAAATGAACTTGTTAATCCCGTTGATCAAATTGCCATTCATTTATGTAAAAATCCAGTATTCCATGAAAGGACTAAGCATATAGATGTTAGAATGCACTTCATCAGAGATATAACCTAGCTGACATGGGGACTAAGGTACTCCCACTCAATAAGTTTAAATCTTGTTTACAAGTGTTAGTAATTAATACTAGGTAATCTTTGTGATACTACATGAACAATTAACTTGGTGCTGGTGACCATGGAGAAATTGATATCAAGTGCGCTAAGAAGTACATTGTTTCTTCATTTTTTATCGTTGGCATCAAGGAGGAGATTTATTGGGCTATGATGCCATTTAGTTGGCCTAGTCCTTGGGTGATGACCACTTGCCAATATAATCCATTACTCGATAACTCAAACCAAAATGGGCCCAAACCTTATCCCAAATAAGGAGGACACGTGTGATGCTCTGGAATGTTGATCACCAACTGATTATCTGCAGTGAAGATGGTGCATATATAAAGGACCTGTGTAGTTGCCCTAATGTGATTTTTTCGTTCTGATTTCTTGAGAAGCTTCTAGGTTTTCTCTCTGTGTGTCTCTTCTCAGTCCTCTCTCGTTTTACTTTGTGTAACCTTAAAACCTTTTGTTTTTTTAGGTAAATCTGTATGATTCTTCGATTAGAGGTTGAGAGTCTGAAATCAGTGTTTTGGTTGTTCTTGGTCCATTGAAGTAGTTCTCTCCGTTTGTTCTATATTGGGGTTAGGGTTTAAATGAGTTTTCGGTTTATACAGAAGGGTACAACGTTATTCTGAGGGTAAAAACAATCGATTCCTGATGTTAATGATCATTTGTTGATATTTTGGTTCGAGGGGTTTCTGTTGTGTTCTTAGGTTATTTTCAGTAAATGTTATAACAAATTTCAAAGTGGTTCAAGTAATTCACCAAAATTATTTAAAGTACAGACCAAGAAAAAAATGAAATGAGAAGTCCAATACACCTAAAAATCCACAAAATATGAGCTAAATTCTCCAAAGATTCATCTCCAAGGACAACTGATTTTATAAAACTTATTAGTGAAGGAAGCCAAAATACAAAGTATTATAGTTGTTGACATTGAATTTAGTTTGGACCACATGGACAATAGATGTCAGACTCACTCGTACATGCGTGAGCTAGTTCCAACATACATAGACATATCAAGGTCGAGAATACTCCTAAATAAGGCGTGGGTGAAGCTCAATGATACTAGACAATAACATTCGAATTTCGACAAGATGATAGTGAAACAATTGTACGAAGATTAACAATTGCTATAAGCTTATAAACTTATATATAAGAGAAAATCAGTGATGGTTTTGAGTTTTATAAGTTGCATCTAGTGCGTAGAATTGCACTGGCCTTAAATGTTACATGAATGGGGTATTTATAGCATTACAAATGAAATGGTGGCCCTCAGATGAATATACACGTGACTTCATTTCCTCAACTAGAGCATCTAATCCTAGACATCATTTTTATTTTCTAGCTTGTGGTGCATTTAATGTTCCAAAACATAGCAGCCATCTTATTGACTACACAAGACATTTATACTCATTACAAATGTCACATCAATCATTCGAAAAGGATCTCATTCATAAATTCAAAATCTATGCATGCAGGTCGCCATTTGCTAGGTTGAGCCTCTGATTTGGCCATAGGGCCTCATCCTCCATGCAGGTGCTTCAGTGGTAGCAGTTCCATAGCTACAGTGGGTTAAAAATGCAAAGCCATGTTCCACGTGGAGCCACGCCTGACGAGGCGTAACAATAGTCACCTAAATCCATGTATAATTATTTATATCATGCGTGGACTTAGAAGTTAATCGTGCTCTTTCACATGACAAGAGTACTTAAAACTTGTTCTTGCCGAGGCAGAGAGAATGCTGAATTGTCGAGGTTGCTTTGTTGATAATAGCTGAATTTTAACTTAAGCTCAAGCAGGTAAAATGTTGAACTGTCAAGGCTACTTTATTCTAAATATAGCTAAATTTTATTCCCAGTCGAGGCAGGAAAAATGATGAACTACCGAGGCTATTTTGTTTTGATAGTTGACTTCGATAATGGTGCCAATGATTTGACATTTTACACATTACCAAGAAAAGGAAACCGAACAATTACAACTTCCAATACACGTACGACCGCCACATTTAATGTACAATGATGGCCACGATTTTACAATTATTACATGGAGACGCTGAGGCTGGTGTGTGGGAACCACGCCTTAATATGAGGCGTTGGGAAAATAAATCGTTTGAATTCAACACCTCATATGTAACCAAAAATGGACGCTTCTAATTGAATGGATTGTGATCCTATGGCTGGAGCTCATTTTCCCTTCTTATAAAGGCAAAATTAGGCCATTGTTAAGCCTTTATTTTTGCAAAAATCACTTAAACTCCCAAAGCTTTCAAACTTTCCGGCATCCTTCCATTCTCCGGTGATTGTTTGTCTTTAGATCTTCATTTTTTCTATGTATTTATTTTTCAGATTGTTTTCTTCGTAATCCTCATCAATTTTTATCATCTTCAATAGATTTCGAGTGTGCTAGGGGTATGGTTATAGTTGCAAGGTTAGGAGAGGAATCTCTACTTGGGGGTCGGAAGGTGGGTTTTGGGTATGAGTGAGGGCCTCATAGACTACAAGGTAGATTGGGAGGCTGCCAAAATCCCTTCTACCATGACCTCCAAGAGGCTAGCCGAACTTACGGAAAAGTATTGCACACCTCATTATATAGAACTCACAGTCCCCCAAGCCCTTGAACAAGCCTATTTTTCGAGGCCGGGATGTGTGGTTGAAAGTAAATTCCTATTTAAAGTAGAGATACATTTGCCCCTACACCCCTTTTTTAGGGCGGTGCAGATGAGCTTTATGTTGGCTCCAACCCAGGTTCTGCCAAAAGGGTAGAGCTAGTTGGTTAGAGCCTTCTTCCTTTGGAAAGAAGTGTCTTTGGGTGAGGACATGTCTGTATGTTTTCCAAACGCTTCTCCAACCCCGGGTATTTGGGAAGGATGAGTCGAATTGATGGTATTACATAAACCCTTGGAGGGCTTAGCCCCTTTTGTAGTGGGTCTACCCTCCTCCATAAAAGGGTTGGAAAGAGTCTTAGTTCTGGGTACGGGGTAAGTGGAAAATGGGTTGAGGGAGACACAAGCCCAGCCTGCACAGTATCGACCCAGTTCTCCGAAGCACGTGAGTACCTCCATTTGTATCTATTTCATTCTTTTCTATAACCTTATCTAACACATTTTTGTAGATACTGGATCTCGCTTTCAACTCTACGAGGCCGAGTGGGACGTGATTAATGAATTTACAAACGTCATCTTAAACTTCAACCACTTAATCGGATGAAGAAGATATTTCCTCGACTTTAGCTTGATGGCCTTGAAGGGTAAGTAATAAGTCCGAATACTTGTTTCATTCTAGCTTTCAGTAGGAATGAACCTTTGCCTTTTTGTTTCTTGCAGATAAGTTTGGGAAGAATGAGTACTCCACTCCTGATATGGCCTTCATTCTCAAGGCCACTTCTATTGTGGGGCTAGGGCTTTGAAGCCTTCATCTAGGGGCGCGAAAGAGGTGAGGAACACGTTGAAGCTCCTCAGTAAGGACCACCCCAAGAAAGGTGGTAAAGAGACAGTCCCCAAGGTAGATAAGGTCCGGGAGAGGGGCAACAAAGGAAAAAGAAAAGCCACCGAGGAGCCCTACAAGAAAAAGAAGCTGACCCATAGTAGCGGCTTGTCCTCGATGAAGTTTGGGACCACTGTGGCCCATTCCTGCAAAGTTACTCCTCCTCCAAAGTTGATGGACTCTACCATCAAGGTGATGAATGTTGTAATGGTGAAGAAGGCTAATGAAGAAGCAGCAAGAGAAGAAGCGGAGGGCTCAGAGGCTACAAAGAAGGCCTAAACAGAAAGGACCTCGGGGAAGTTCGACAGATTCTTGGCGGGCAAGATAGGAAAATAGCCCCTACCATGATGGAAATGTTGCCACTAGAGGTCCAAGGCACAACTGCCAATTTCTACAAATTTTGGACTGATAGGTGGCAAACTTATGTGTCCACTTGTGTTGCAGAAGACCTCATGGTGACCCTGGTAAACCAAAGCGCCAGGGCTTTTGGGATTTCCTTGGAGTGACAAGAAGTCTTGGCTGATATTCAGTCCAGAAATAAAGCCTCAGTGGATAAGATAGCCTTAAGCTAAGGAAAAAATAATGAAAATAAATGTCGGGGCCGAGGTGATGAGGGCCCAACGAGTTGCAGATGCAGCCAAATTGGATTCTGCCTTTGTCGAATTAAAAACTTTGAAGAGAAAAGTTCATGAGTCTCTATGCGAGGTATCCTCTTTGACGAAGAAGCTGGAGACCTCGAACAATCATCAGAAGCTTAACCCCACATTTAACCAACCATAATAACTTAACCAATACCTAAAACCAACTCATTTCATAAATAATGAATGACTCCATTCAAATAATTTATCACCTCAATCAGTAACAAACTGGTACAAACGTGCACCTTGAAGAAACAACGAGGTGATACTTTTACACGATGGATGGTTTACCCTTGTGAAGTCTTCTCGTTTAATGTTCAGTTTTGTCAAGATGAGGCATATGTTGTATGCCTCGAAGTGCAAAAGGGTGATCTCATTTTTGAGGTCTGATCCTTTCCTCCGAGACGCCCACGCTTCTTCAGATGAGGGATGGTTTATCCATGTGAAGGCTTCTCACTTGACGTTTGTCATCGTCAAGATGACGCATGTGCTGTACGCCTCAGAGTGCAAACGAGGTAATCCCTTTTTTGGGGTCTGACCATCTCTTCTGGGATGTCCACGCTTCTTCACATGGTAGATGGTTCATCCATGTGAAGGCTCCTTACTTGATGTTTAGCTTCGTCAAGTAGAGGCGTGTGATATACGCCTCAGAGTGCAAATGAGGTGTTCCCCTTTTTTGGGTCTGACCCTCTCAGTCGAGGCACCTACACTCGATTATAGGGACTTATTGCTCTTCACATCATCATTAAACAAAGCATTTGTTTATTTACAAAGGCTGGGTAAGATTTTCCAGCTATGGAGTACATTCATTGATAATACGTTCTTAGATGCTCAACATTCCATGGATGAGAATATACCTTGTCACCCATGTCTTCGATCAAATAAGTTCCATATTGAAGCTCTTTTTTTGATGTGATATGGACCTTCTCAGTTTGGACCCAAAGTGCCTGGCCCGGGATGTTTGGAAGATATGAACACTCTCCGAAGTACTAGGTCATTAATCCGAAAGGACCTCTTTTTGACTTTGACATTACAATAACATGTTATCGTCCTTTGATATGCAGCCAATTTCAAGTGTGAATTATCTCATTTTTCATTAAGAAAATTGAGTGCACTGATAAGTGTGCGTTTACACACTTATTGGACACTTTTTGGCTTATAATTATTGATGAAATTGAGAATATTCTATGCATAATTGTGTATTATTTGATTTTATAGGCAAAAACTCCGACCAGACGAAGAAACGAGCTAAAGAGGAGCAAAAGGACTAAAAGTGTACAATTTTGTGAAGTTGAGGACTGAATTGCACTTGACCAAAAGATGGAGGACTTTGACTGCAATTTAGTAAGGGCCTAAATGATATGAAGTTCAAAATCTGGGGACTGAAATGGACTAATTCAAAGATGAGGGATCAAAGTGCAAGACAACCAGAATGATCAAGGACCTGAGTAGCAATTTTTGCTTGAACCATGCGACCGCATGCATTTTGCCTGTGCGGTCGCGAAGTGGCCACATAATTAAGGTTCTTCTATGCGACCGCATAGAAATAGCCTATGCGGTCGCATAGAAGAAATTTTCAGAGGCGGTGGATTTTGCATTTTTCTCGAGTTTTGGTCGAAAGTGCTTATTTCTTTTCGACTTGTTTATTACTCAAACCTTATCTAAAACCTAATATTATATATTATTACTATTATTAAACTATTTCCATAGCATTAGTGGATAAAGTTAGTGGAAAATTATGGAGTTGAGGATAAGAGAGGAATGAATTCATTTTTTGGTCATTATCTTCAAACTTCACTTCTCTCTTCAACCATCTCTCTGCTCTCTACGAAAACTCTCTGGTTTTATCTTTAGGTTTAATTTCAACTTGTTTTTAATTTGTTTTGTAGGTTAAATTGAAGGGGTTGAAGGTGGTGAACAAAGAGAATCCATCAAAGGAGAATTTGAAGAACAAATGGAAGATTTCAAAATTGTTATACAAGGGTTTTATCTATCCTTTTGACTTTCTTCCTTTAGTTTTCATGTTTATATTGTAATGGAACATAATTCTCTTTGTTACACCACTTTTATAATGAGCTAAATAGTTTTATGTTGGAATTTATGTAGTAACTTAACCAAAAGTTTCATTAGTATGTTGTTTTGTATGGTAAGATGCATGTGTTTCCAAGTTTTAGATGTTTTAATTATTGTGTTTTATTGACTATCATGTACTTGATCAATATGTGATATGGCTAAATGGTTGGTGCAATTATTGAGAAATTGTTGTACTAGCTAGATCAAGGTAATTGAAACCCTAGGTTTGTATAGTTTCGACTATACTCGTTTAGGTGTTATAGGAATATACATCTACCCTAGGTGACCCTTAGAGTATTCTGACAACAATTTAATGCAATTGGTTAAGTTGTATCCACATAGAGATATAGTGGATATGTTAATCAATTAGGGTTAATTTCGTTCGGAAGAGGTTGTTAACTAAAATGGGAGAATCGGGTTTAATCTGATACTTTGGTAACACTAGCATCTTTATTTTATCGATTTTAATACTAATGAAACAATGGTTAAGTGAAAGCATAAATTCCAACATTTTTCAAATCAAAAACCCTTTTTATCATTTATTATCTTTTTAAAATTTAAATCAAGTCTTTTGTTTTATTTTCTCGCTTTTAAAATCAATTTTTAAAATGTGTGTGTTTATCGTTAATTTGAAACACTTTAACTTGTGATTGGAATAACACTCCTCGTGGGATCGACTTGGGCTTTAAAAGCTCTATTATACTACTTGATTCGTACGCTTGCGGCATTCGTATTCGGCCCGATCAAGTTTTTGGCGCCGTTGCCGGGGAAGTGTTAAATTTAATTACTATTTAATTATTTTTCACTTTAACGAACTTTTGAATTTTTATTTTATTTTACCCTTTAAATCCAAAAGTTACTTTGTTTTTGTTGTCGTCAAATTTTTAAATCGTTCACTGTTTATGAACCGTTCGCGAAGTCTCAATCTTCTTCAATTTGACCCTGAAATAGAAGAGACTTTTCGCAGAAGGCTTAGAGAACAGAACGAGCTAAGAAGACAACAACAACAAATGGAGCATCAAGAAGGTCAGCTTGAACCGATAATTCATCATGAGCCAGCACCTCGGGAAGGTGTACCGCCTGGTTTTGATCACCAAGCGGGTAGGGTTCAAAATCATGGTATCAATGAGGAAGACATGTTATTCAGGGATTACCTAAACCGACCCGTGGTTGAAAATCAAGGTGGTATTATTTACCCTTCTTATGGACATCAGAACTTTCAACTTCGCCCAGATGTAATTAATCTATTCTCCAGTAACATATCATTTTATGGGAGATTAGATGAAAACCCACATAATCACATTGCCCGATTCATGGAAATGGTGAGTAATTTCACTTATGAGGGTGTGAATATGGAGGCGATTCGGATGAGATTGTTTGTCCATACTCTGAAAGATAAGGTAAGAGAGTGGCTTGACATTCTGCCTTCAGGGAGTATCACGAGTTGGGTAGAGTTGATACAAAAATTCACAACTAAGTTTTTCCCACCTGCTCGTGTGGTCAAGCTTAAACACGATATCACCACGTTCCGTCAACATGATAAGGAACTTTTTCATGAGGCGTGGGAGCGATTCAAAGATATGCTCAGAAAATGCCCTAATCATGGGATTTCTTTAGGAGAACAAGTCCAAATTTTCTATTTTGGTTTGACTCCATCTTATCGGTCCAATGTGGACTCATCCTCAAATGGGTCACTCCTTAATAGGAGCATGCGAGCAGCATATGATTTACTAGAGGTCATGAGTGAGCAGAGTGCCATGTGGCCTGATAGGGGTATACAAAGGGGAGTTGGTGGAGCTAGAGATAGTGAAGCATACAATCTTATGTTATCAAAGATCGACTCTCTAACGCGAAAGATAAAAGGTCTTTCTACATCTCCATCCACATCTGGCTCTCGTCCAGCTCATATGATCCAATCCTCACCGCCCTGTGATATGTGCGGAGCTAATCATGCGAGTTCAAGTTGTCCATTACTTGCAAGTAGTTCGGGATCCACCGAGCAACTGGCATACGCTCAAAACTTTCAACGTCCAGGGTACAATCCATATGCTCAAACTTATAATCCTGGATGGCGGAATCACCCTAACTTCTCGTATGGGAATAATCAAAATGTGTTAAACCCTAAACCACAAGAGAAGAATGAGGGGTGGGAAGAGGCCATTACCAAATTGGCAAATCAGCAATTACAATATCAAGAGCACAATGATGCCTCGTTGAAAAATTTGGAGCGGCAAGTGGGCCAAATTGCGAAACTTCTCTCTGAAAGGCCACAAGGGGCGTTGCCTAGCAACACCGAAACAAACCCTAGAGAGAATGTATAGGCCATTACTACTAGGAGTGGGCTTCAATTACCTGCACCTACAGTAGTACCCCAAAAATCCAAACTGATAAGGTGCCAATCGAAGAAGAAGAGGTAGTACAGGAACCTCAATCAAGTGTTGAGGAATCCAAGGAGCATGACCAGGAAGCATCAACATCAAAGGCTCCACCAGTGGTCAAAGGTTATATACCACCTATTCCCTTCCCACAAAGGCTTCAAAAGCAGAAAATGGACGCTCAATTTGGTAAGTTTTTGGAGGTATTCAAAAAGCTACACATAAACATCCCGTTTGCTGATGCACTAGCTCAAATGCCGAGCTATGCTAAATTCATGAAAGATATCCTTTCTAACAAAAGGAAATTGGAAGATCATGAGACGGTGATGCTAACGGAAGAATGTAGCGCTATCCTTCAAAACAAGTTACCACCCAAAATCAAGGATCCAGGTAGTTTTACTATTCCATGTGCCATTGGCGATGTAAACATTAGTAAAGCCCTGTGTGATCTTCGAGCGAGCATTAATTTGATGCCATTGCAAATTTTTAGAAAGTTGGGAATAGGGGAAGTGAAGCCCACCACGATATCCTTACAATTAGCTGATCGGTCGATTACACATCCTCGGGGTATTGTTGAGGATGTATTAATCAAAGTGGACAAGTTCATCTTTCCTGCAGACTTCATTGTTCTAGATATGGAGGAAGATGAAGATATCCCAATAATTCTGGGACGACCGTTTCTTACCACTGGTCAGGCGTTGATCGATGTACAAGAGGGAAAACTCATTTTGAGAGTGCAAGATGAACAAGTCAAGTACCCTTCTCAACCCAATACTTGTCTTCGGGTTGATGTTGTTGATAAACTGATTGCTGGATCACTTTATGGACGCTCTGAGGATCCTCTTGAGACATGCCTAGTGCGTTCTTCACATATCAATGATGAAGATCCAAAAATTGGGCATATGGCATATTATTTGAACGCTACACCTTCTCGAAGGACACCGTATTTTGAGGAGTTGCAAAAGACTTCTTCACCACCGCTTCCATCCTGTCAAAAAGCCCCCACACTTGAATTAGAAGCTCTTCCTCCTCACTTGAGATATGATTATTTGGGAGAACCATCTACACTCCCAGTTATCATTTCTAATTCCTTGAGTGAGGTAGAAATAGAGAAGTTACTTCGAGTACTGAGGGAACACAATGAAGCCATAGGATGGACGATTGCAGATATTCGGGGAATCAGCCCATCTGTATGCATGCATAAAATACTGATGGAGAATGACTGTAAGCCGTCAATTGAGCATCAGAGGCGATTAAACATGAATATGAAAGAGGTGGTGAGAGCAGAAGTCATGAAATGGCTTGATGCAGGCATAATCTATCCAATTTCTGATAGTCCATGGGTAAGCCCTGTACAAGTCGTGCCGAAGAAAGGTGGTGTCACAATGGTGGAAAATGAAAATAATGAACTCATACCTACCAGACCTGTGACAGGTTGGAGAGTGTGCATAGATTACCGCAAACTCAACAATGCGACTAGAAAGGATCACTTTCCTCTTCCTTTCGTCGATCAGATGGTTGAGCGATTGGCGGGGTATTCACACTACTGCTTTCTAGATGGGTATTCGGGCTATCATCAAATTCCAATAGCCCCTGAGGATCAAGAAAAGACTACATTTACATGCCCATATGGAACTTTCGCATATAGAAGAATGCCCTTTGGCCTTTGCAATGCACCGGCTACTTTCCAACGGTGGCTGTATTTTCCGATATGGTCGAGCACTGCATCAAGATCTTTATGGATGATTTCTCAGTATTTGGGAGTTCATTCGATGGATGTTTAAAAAATCTCGATAAGGTACTAAAAAGATGTAAAGAGACCAACTTGGTCCTAAATTGGGAGAAATGCCATTTCATGGTCCAAGAAGGCATAGTTCTTGGCCATCGCATTTCTCTGGCAGGTATTGAGGTCGATAAGACAAAAATTCAAGTGATTGAAAAATTGTCGCCACCAACCACCGTAAGGGGAATTAGGAGTTTCTTAGGACATGCTGGATTTTACAGGAGGTTTATTAAAGATTTTTCCAAAATTTCGAAACCTCTTTGCTCCCTACTTGAAAAGAATACTGCTTTTAATCTCTCCCAAGAATGTTTGGAAGCTTTCAAAATAATTAAGGAGAAACTCATTACGGCTCCTATCATCGTAGCTCCAGATTGGAATCTTCCATTCGAGCTGATGTGCGATGCTAGTGACTATGCCGTTAGGGCAGTCTTAGGGCAAAGAAGAAATAAAATCCTGCATATGATCTATTACGCAAGTAGAACTCTGACAGATGCACAATTGAACTACGCTACTACTGAGAAAGAAATGCTCGCAGTAGTATTTGCATTCGATAAATTTCGGTCATACCTCATTGGATCAAAAGTCATTGTCTATACTGACCACTCGGCTATTAAATACTTGTTGGCAAAGAAAGATGCCAAGGCAAGATTGATTCGGTGGGTTCTCCTTCTGCAAGAATTTGATTTAGAAATTTGCGATAAAAAGGGAACCGAAAATGTTGTCGCCGATCATTTGTCGCGACTTGAATAAGCCGAGGAGGTAGCAGAAGGGGAAATCAATGAGGTATTTCCCGACGAGCAGTTAATGTAAATTGTGCAGCTGTTACATGTCACTCATACACAATGGTATGCAGATCATGTGAATTTTCTTGTAAGTGGTATTATTCTCCCAGATCTTTCGTATCAACAAAGGAAGAAGTTCTTCTCTGATATCAAGTATTATTTTTGGGAAGATCCTTTGTTATTTAAGGGGGGACCGGATCAAATTATCCGGAGATGTGTTCCAAAAGAGGAGATGGAACAAATACTTGACCGATGTCACTCGTCCCCATATGGAGGTCACTTTTGTGCCTCCAAAATCGCATCAAAAGTATTGCAAGCGGGATTTTATTGGCCCACATTGTTCAAAGATGCCTACACGGTTGTCTCCAAATGCGATAAATGCCAACGTACTGGCAATATTTCTAATCGCAATGAAATGCCAATGAACCCTATTTTGGAGGTGGAAATTTTTGATGTGTGGGGTATTGACTTTATGGGGCCTTTCCCGTCGTCATATTCCAATAAATACATTTTGGTGGCGGTTGATTATGTATCAAAGTGGGTTGAAGCGACAGCTCTACCTACTAATGACGCTAGGGTGGTGGTAAATTTCTTGAAGAAAAATATTTTTCTCGTTATGGCACACCCAGAGCTATCATTAGTGATGGTGGTTCACATTTCTGCAATCGTCTCTTCGCCTCACTTATGGCCAAGTATGGGGTGAAACATCGTGTGGCCACTCCATATCATTCACAAATTAGTGGCCAAGTTGAAATTTCAAATAGGGAGTTGAAAAGAATTCTCGAGCTGACGGTTAATGCATCGAGAAAAGATTGGTCTAGGAAACTGGACGATGCATTATGGGCATACCGTACTGCATTTAAAACACCAATTGGTATGTCCCCATATCGACTCCTATTTGGAAAAGCTTGTCATCTCCCAGTAGAACTAGAACATCGAGCTTATTGGGCAATCAAAGCTTTAAATTTCGATATGAAATTAGCTGGTGAAAAAAGATTGCTCCAATTAAACGAGCTTGATGAACTCCGCCTTGATTCATATGAGAGTGCCATAATCTATAAAGAGAAGACAAAAAGATGGCTTGATCAACATATTCTGAAGCGGGAGTTCAGTGTTGGGCAACAAGTTCTACTTTATAATTCTAGACTTCGGTTGTTCCCCGGAAAGCTTCGCTCTAGATGGTCGTGTCCATACACCATCGTTAAAATTCTTTCAAACGGAGCTATCGAGCTTCATCATGAAGGAAATGGGAACTTCACAGTCAATGGGCAAAGATTAAAACCATATCTGGGAGGTGACTTTTTGAAAGAAGAGTCCTCCGTTCTTTTTGCTAAAACGGAGTAAAGATGCCCTATAGTCAAGCTAACGACTATAACCAAGCACTTGTTGGGAGGCAACCCAACTTTCTTACTGTTTAACTTTTTATTATTCTATATGTTTAATGCTTTTACTTCTTATATTGCTGATCTAATATAACTATTTTTGTAGAGAATTTTTTGGATATCCCAGCCACTTCTGGATGCTTCAGGTTCTGGACCAAGTTTTTGATTCAGTCACTCACTTCCATCAAAACTCCAGTATAAGCATGGGTACACTTCACAGATACAACTCAGGGAAGTTTCGTTATCCCTACCCTCTTTATCTTGTTTTCTTTCACATTGAGGACAATGTGAGTTTTAAGTTTGGGGGTGTTTGTGTGTGAACTGGTGATTGTGTGTTGATATATTAGATGGCCTTGCCGGCATAGGAATGTGTGAGTGTGAAATTGTTATGGATTCATAAACTATGCATGCGCAAACCAAATATGCTATTTGGGCTAAAATTTTTCGAAAAAATTGCTTGTCCATGTGAGATTTTGAGTTCATTGAGCATAATAGTCAGGTTTCATTGTCATCTAGATGTGGAAATGATTGGGACATTAATTTTCTCTGTCACTTTACCTGACTGTGTATGTAAACCAAGTATTTACTAGTTGAGTAGTTTCATTGAAGATGTAGTAACTGGACGGTGTAGACACAAAACCTGGTGAGACTTTGAGCCTACAGACTGACACATTCATTACAGTCTCATTATTTCTTCATCTGTGACATTCTTCCATGATTGTGCTTCTCTAGAACTTGATTATATTAAGTTACTACATAAATTCCAACATAAAACTATTTAGCTCATTATAAAAGTGGTGTAACAAAGAGAATTTTGTTCCATTACAATATAAACATGAAAACTAAAGGAAGAAAGTCAAAAGGATAGATAAAACCCTTGTATAACAATTTTGAAACTTCCATTTGTTCTCCAAATTCTCCTTTGATGGATTCTCTTTGTTCACCATCTTCAAACTTCACTTCTCTCTTCAACCATCTCTCTACCCTGAATTAATTTTTCCTTTGATCAACCCCTTTGTGCCTTGTTGACATTTTCTTTGATTTACCCACATTACAAGCTTATAACCAGAAACAATATCTTTATCCAGCCTTTAAAGCTAGTGGAGTATTGTTGATTATATTGAATGTTGGGTGAGCGAGAAAAATAAGTTTGGGGGTATCAATATTGAAGGTGGTGCTATATTTGGTATAAACAGTTTTATGTTGAAAAAAAAAAAAAAAAAAATTTGACAGGAGAAAAAAATGTGTGTGAAAGAGGCTGATTTTCATGTCTATATGTATGATTCCTCCCGCTATTCAAAAGAAAAAAAGGTGATTGTACTGAATTGATGATGATGAGTGAGAAGTCATTATTCGAAGGGATAGGATTGTGTACAGATCCTATCTATGTTAAGCTAAGTTGAATACTTTTACTCCACTAATTGATATATAAGGCTTCTTAATCACTTATCTAAATATTTTTCACACCTTTACCTTAAGCCACATATTAATCCTGTAAAGACCTTATGATTTGTGTTATGCATGTGATCTAAGTGGTGGCGAATGAGAAAATATGCAAGCTTATGGTAGAACTCTTCATTGGAATGATTTTGAGTGAAACAGTTATCTAATCCTAAACACATGAGAGTTGAGTGTTTATATATTATCTTGTGAGGTCTTACATGTTCAGTTACTCTATCTTCATTTGAAATATTTGCTAGTTGACCTGTGTGAACTTAAAAGAAAAGAGTGATTGAGAACAACCTTTAAATGTACACTGGGGCATGAGAAAGCAACATATATTTGGAGGTGTGAATCTCACGAGCGGGAAATGATATAGTTGACCATTAAGGGTTGGGATTGAGCTAATCTGATTCCTTTTCTGTCTTGATGATTATTTTCTATTCTAGATGATGATTGAAAGTGACTGTGCATACACTGATCAAACATTGGACAAACTAAACTTATTTTAAGTTAGCATTATTTGGTGCATGGTTGTGAATTGATAGACAATTTTAAAACTCTTTTATATATCTAGCAAGTCATCTCATATATTGATCATTTTCACATTTGCATGATTGTGTGTTAGAAGTTAATCTTGCTCGAGACGAGCAAGAGCTCAAGTTTGGGGGTGTGATAAGTGTGCGTTTACACACATATTGGACACTTTTTGACTTATAATTATTGATGAAATTGAGCATATTCTATGCATAATTGTGTATTATTTGATTTTATAGGCAAAAACTCCGACCAGACGAAGAAACGAGCTAAAGAGGAGCAAAAGGACTAAAAGTGTACAATTTTGTGAAGTTGAGGACTGAATTGCACTTGACCAAAAGATGGAGGACTTTGACTGCAATTTAGTAAGGGCCTAAATGATATGAAGTTTAAAATCTGGGGACTGAAATGGACTAATTCAAAGATGAGGGATCAAAGTGTAAGACGGCCAGAATGATCAAGGACCTGAGCAGCAATTTTTGCTTGAACCATGCGACCGCATACATTTTGCCTGTGCGGTCGCGAAGTGGCCACAGAATCCTTGTACCGTTTTAAGGTTCTTCTATGCGACCGCATAGAAATAACCTATGCGGTCGCATAGAAGAAATTTTCAGAGGCGGTGGATTTTGCATTTTTCTCGAGTTTTGGTCGAAAGTGCTTATTTCTTTTCGACTTGTTTATTACTCAAACCTTATCTAAAACCTAATATTATATATTATTACTATTATTAAACTATTTCCATAGCATTAGTGGATAAAGTTAGTGGAAAATTATGGAATTGAGGATAAGAGAGGAATGAATTCATTTTTTGGTCATTATCTTCAAACTTCACTTCTCTCTTCAACCATCTCTCTGCTCTCTACGAAAACTCTCTGGTTTTATCTTTAGGTTTAATTTTAACTTGTTTTTAATTTGTTTTGTAGGTTAAATTGAAGGGGTTGAAGGTGGTGAACAAAGAGAATCCATCAAAGGAGAATTTGGAGAACAAATGGAAGATTTCAAAATTGTTATACAAGGGTTTTATCTATTCTTTTGACTTTCTTCCTTTTGTTTTCATGTTTATATTGTAATGGAACAAAATTCTCTTTGTTACACCACTTTTATAATGAGCTAAATAGTTTTATGTTGGAATTTATGTAGTAACTTAACCAAAAGTTTCATTAGTATGTTGTTTTGTATGGTAAGATGCATGTGTTTCCAAGTTTTAGATGTTTTAATTATTGTGTTTTATTGACTATCATGTACTTGATCAATATGTGATATGGCTAAATGGTTGGTGCAATTATTGAGAAATTGTTGTACTAGCTAGATCAAGGTAATTGAAACCCTAGGTTTGTATAGTTTCGACTATACTCGTTTAGGTGTTATAGGAATATACATCTACCCTAGGTGACCCTTAGAGTATTCTCACAACAATTTAATGCAATTGGTTAAGTTGTATCCACATAGAGATATAGTGGATAGGTTAATCAATTAGGGTTAATTTCGCTCGGAAGAGGTTGTTAACTAAAATTGGAGAATCGGGTCTAATCTGATACTTTGGTAACACTAGCATCTTTATTTTATCGGTTTTAATACTAATGAAACAATGGTTAAGTGAAAGCATAAATTCCAACATTTTTCAAATCAAAAACCCTTCTTATCATTTATTTTATCTTTTTAAAATTTAAATCAAGTCTTTTGTTTTATTTTGTCGCTTTTAAAATCAATTTTTAAAATGTGTGTGTTTATCGTTAATTTGAAACACTTTAACTTGTGATTGGAATAACACTCCTCGTGGGATTGACTTGGGCTTTAAAAGCTCTATTATACTACTTGATCCGTACGCTTGCGGCATTCGTATTCGGCCCGATCATGCACATATTCTAAGCTCATCATTTGATATTTTACTGAAGTACAATCGATGTGAAGAAGGAAATCCGACATCTATAGAGCTCGTAGCCTCGGTACTATAAGCCATCGAAAAGGGGTATCTCTTTTACTGGAGTCCTGTTGGTGGTTCGGATTGCCCACATCAGTTGAAGTTGCTCATCAACCTACGCCCCTTTAGACGTGTCGAGTTTTCATTTTAGAGTTTGTTTGTTTGTCTTGTTCATAGCCTTGACTAGTTCGTTGGCTTGGGGATGGTGAAGTGTGGAAAAATGTTTCATGATTCCCAGCTCCTCACATAGATCCCTAACTTTCTTGTTATCACATTGCCTCCCATTATCCAAGACAATTGAATGGGGTAGTCTAAACCGGCATATAATGTTCTTCCACAGGAACTTAGAAGTATTTTCTTCCGTGATTTTGGAAAGAGGCTTGGCTTCAACCCACTTCGTGAAATAATCTATAGCAATTATAATAAAACTTGCACTTTCTATGCCTTTGAGCAGGGGGCCTATGAGGTCCACACCCCATTTAGCAAAGAATTAAGGGCTAGATACTGCAGTCAATTCTTGAGATGGCTGCCTTTGAATAGGGGAGAAGCATTGGCATTTGTCACATTTTCGCACAAACTTAATGACATCCTTTTTCAATGTGGGCCATTAATACCCCCGTCTTAGTGCTTTTTGTGTCAATGCGAGCCCTCATGAATGGTTACCAACACGATTTCGTGGATCTCTCGGAGTATATAGGAATAATAAACCGAATGAGGAAAGAGGAGAAACCTCTCTTGTAGAGTACACCTTCCATAAATACGAAACGAGTTGACCTCCTTATTATCTTGTAGGCCTCTTCTTTATTGTAAGGAAAGACCTGATTTTTAAGATAAGCTATGATTGGTTGCATCCAGATAGGTGTTCCTTCCACTCACATCACTTCTTTAGGAGCAATGGAAGGACTTAGGAAGTGCTCAATTGGTACCACCGTCAGTAGTTTTGAATATTTACTGCTAGTTCACTTAGACAATGCATCAGCGTAGGCATTCTCAATACACGAGATTTGTGCTAGTTTGAACTTTTCGAAGGACGGGACTAAGTCCATCACTAATTTAAGGTATGCAGCCATGCTCTTGGCTAGGGCTATGAACAATTAATTAGGAGTCGATGTTGATGTGCAACCTCATCACTTACATTTCCTTAGCAAGTCTTAGCCCGGTAAGAAGCACCTCGTATTTAGCTACATTGTTGGTAGCTTTAAATCTGAACTAGACTATAGAATTCAACATATGACCCTCAGGACTTACTAGGACTATCCCTACTCCCAAACTTGTTTCCCCAGTTGACCTGTCCACAAACAAGTTCTATACTGGGGGCTTGACGGGTTCCATTGTTTCTTCCACCTCGAGGATGTTGACAAACTCTTCCACAAAGTCACCTAGGGCCAAGATAGCAACTCTTATCTTAAAGAGAACATCAAAATCACTGAGTTCAACTACCTATTTTAGCAACCTCCTCGAAGAATCAGGCTTTTGAAGCACTTGTCTAAGCGGGAAGTTAGTTAACACATGTATGGTCTGGGCTTGAAAGTACGGTCTTAACTTTTGGGAAGCTATGATCAATGTCAATGCTAATCTTTCCATGTCTGGGTATCAAGTTTCGGTTGCTAGTAGTGCCTTACTGATATAATAAATGGGCAGCTGAGTGGTACTTTATTCTCGGATAAAAACTGCACTAGTGGCCTCATTGGAGACGACCAAGCTGTAAAGCTTTTCCAAGCTTGGTTTTCGAGAGGAGAGAGGCCTGTTCTAAGTGTCTTTTTAGCCCCGGGAAGGCCTTTTCATACTTCTTCGTCCACTGAAACTTCTTTCCTCCCTTCAAAATCTTTAAGAATGGAAGACATTTGTCGGTGGCCTTTGAAATAAAACGACTTAGAACAGCCACACAACCAGTTAGGCTTTGTACCTTCTTCAATTTTTGGGGGACTTCATTTCAATCAATGCACGAATTTTCTCGAAATTTTCTTCAATGCCCCTTTGATTGACCATGTACCCCAGGAACTTACTAGACATAGCACCAAATGCGCACTTGAGAGGGTTTGGCCTCATCTTGTATCTTCATAAAAAATTTTAAAAATCATTTAGGTGCGCTACATGGTCACCCGCTTTCAAGCTTTGACTAGCATGTCATCTATATAGACTTCTATCGTCTTACCAATGAGGTCAATAAACATTTTGTTGACAAGCCTTTGATATATGGCCTCGACATTTTTCAACCTAAAGGGCATCATTTTATAACAATAAAGGCCTCTGTGTGGGATGAAAGAGGTACTTTCCTCATCGGCTAGGTATATGGAGATTTGATTGCACCCTGAATAGGCGTCCATGACGCTCAATAACTCATGCCCAACGGTGAAATTTACCGATTGATCTTTCCTAGGAAGGGAAAAGCTGTCCTTATGGCATGCCCTATTATGATCAGAAAAATCAATGCATACCCTCCATTTTTCGTTATACTTCTTCATTAAAGCAGGGTTGGAGACCTACTTCGGGTATAGGGCCTCCCTAATGAAGCCGTTATCGATCAACTTTTGTACTTCCTCCATTAGAGACTCACATCTTTTCGGGCTAAGAGCTCTTCTCTTATGTCTATCGGGACAGCCTAAGAATCAATTTTTAGGTGGTGGCAGCTGACCTTGGAGTCAATGCCCACCATATCTTCATGCCTCTATGCAAAGATGTCAATGTTTTTACATAAGAGGTCTTTGAGCTTCCTCTTGATCTCGATGATAGGCCTGTTCCCACTTACAACGGCTTAGTGGGATCCAATGGGTCTACAGAGAAACTTTTTAGCTCTTTCACTAGGGCTACTTAGGGCTCAGGCTTAATGATACGAGGGTCCAACTCATCAAAAATAAACACTTCCTTAGGGCGTCTACCATTTCGACGTTCTCTTGCCCAGGAACTTGTTCGCCCGAGACGTCTATTATGTCCATGTCAACTATCACTACATTGACGTACCTAAGCTCTGCCTTTCTTATAGAGTTCAAGTAGCAGTCCCAGGCTCCTCTTTGATCGCTTTTTACCGTTGATATTCCATGTTCGGTTAGGAACTTCTTGCATAGGTGGTAGATGGAGGTGACAGTTCCCAAATCCTTTAGGGCAAGTCTTCCTAACACCCCATGATAAGCTGACCTACTATCAACTATAAAAAATTCCATAAAGTTCAAAGTTATCTGGGATGGTTCTCCCATTTCTACCGCAAGAGTTATTTTGTCCCTCGGAATGATGCTATCTCTAGTGAAACCATATAAAGTGGTGGTTATGGAAGTCAGATCATAATCTACAATCATTTTATTAAAAGTGGCTCCAAAGAAAATGTTGACAGAGTTGCCATTGCCCACTAATATTTGCTTAAGCCCATTTTGGGCTACCATGGCCATCACAATAAGGGCATCTTAATGGGGCAAGTGGACATCTACTACATCCTCCTGGGTGAATACAATAGGTAGCACTTGGTTTCTTCGGGAACTACTGTCTACTAAATAGCTAGTTAGTGGGAGACCTTTAGCCTCTCTGACATAATTCATTTGAGAATTTCTTGTTTCGTCCCCAACATAGAGGCCTCCAAATATTGTGTCAATTTCATGGATAGGAACGTCCTCCGTTGTTGCTGTCCTCTTGGCCTTTTATTCTCAGCTCTACCTTTCATCGGGGAGAAGTTTCTCGACAGTGGGAAGCGGTCTCCCCTCGCTTAGGTGGCTAATCGTGCCTAGGTGGGGGCCTATTCCTTTGCGATGAATTGCTTCATTGGTCATTTTGGGGACTTGCTCGCTTGAGATGTCAGGCAATATCCCTGCAGTCTACCATATGACGACTATACGAATGATGATAAGTACAATATTCGAGGGGGTTCGACCTACCTCTAGGTTCTGAACCTCGCCCTCGGCCTCTTTCCCTATGGAGGGCCTTTTTCCTTACCCCTATTTGTTGTGAATTGGCCCAAGGAGTGACATCTTTATAGGATAACATGGGAATTGCATTCAATATGGCTATAGCAAGTGTCTGTCTAGAGTTTGGAGCTATCTGGTTGCCAACTTGGTTCCACTGGTGATCCATCAAATGGAAGGTGGATCTTCTCCCATGCCGCCTTTGTTGGGTTGAAGACCCCCAATTGGCTCTATTTTCGTGGTCAATCAACTCTTCATTGATGATCTCATATCTCATCATTTCCAACAAAGCATCTTACGTAGTCGGGTCTTAATTTTTCACGTCTCTCCAAAACAGGGTGTTTACCTTTAAACCTCCTCGTAGTGCCAACAAGACTAAGATTGCTCGAGTTGTTGTCTTATGTCCTAGAGGCGTTGGATGTTGGCCTCTCACTCCTTGCTCACTACAAACCTTTTCAAGAAGGTGCTCTTGAATTCTAGCCAACTTCTAATGCTCCCAGGGGGCAGCCTGCTTTACCAAATTTTCGCTGCTCCACTTAGGGTTAGGTAGAATGCCTTCCATTTCACAGCTGGGAGGCGCCTCATAGGCTCATGTGCATTTTATATCTATTCAAAAGTTTAGTAGGGGTCACCTCTCCCGTCATATTTGAGTATTTTTGGCATTACATAATGGCTTGGTGCAAGAACATTTTTTAATTCTTTTGAAAATGGCGAATTTTCATCATTATCATCCATGTTACAAGATCTCTGATGTTCATCTGAATCATCATCATCATTCATTTGATTCCTCTGTTGCGGATTGGGTGAGCCCGCTTGATTCCCAATCGCCTCTTCCCTCCTTTGACAACTATTCCTAGGCCGGTCAACATGCGGAACATGTTCTTGCCTTTCTCCGATTGTCAAGTCGCAGGAGATGGGGGTTGCGGTCTATTTTAAGATGCTGGAGGTTGTTGAGGTTGTTTGTGCCTCAGATCTGCATGGCTTATCCTGTCAAATACGTTGTTGGACCTCCGATGCCTCTGTTCTGGTTCATATTCTGGAGGAAATTTTCCTTCCACATGAATTGGGGCATCATTGGGTCAGCCAGAAACGTAATTGGAGGAAACACCAATTTCCACTTCTCATTTGAGCATGTTTAGAAGACGTGGCTCTCTGACTTGTACCTTATCTTTTTGCTGATATAGTCCTTGGGGTGCAAATGGAGGGATTAGATGGCTTACTTGACCTTGCATTTGTATCAAAATTTCTTCCATTGCCAAATTTTGGTTGGTGATGCTTTTCATATTGGCTGCCATGGTAGTTATGTCCCTGGTAAACTGAGCAGCCATTCGCATCCCACCAAGCATGTGATGGTGATGCTGTCGGTGTTGGGGTGCTGAGGCTGCTAAGGGGGCTTCATTGAGGTTTTCCCTTACCCTCCTGTGAGGTACATCACCATCTGAACTCATCATTTCTCAATTCAAATGACTCAAATTTGTCCTTTTGGGGCTTCATCTTGTCCTTTTTTAAGAACAAATCATTTTTCAGTGGGGATACCCAACTTTTCTTAACAAGTTTTTTTCCACGGGGTTACTATGGTTATATTGTGGTTTACTACAGACGATTAGGACCATGTGGACAACAGATGTCGAACCCACTCGCAAATGCTTGACTTAGTTCCCACATGCAAAGATAGATCAACGGTCGAGAATACTCCTAAATAAGGCGTGAGAGAAGCTCAACGATACGACACGAGATGATAATGTTTGGATACCGACAAGATGTTAGTGAAACAATTGTACGAAGATTAACAATTGCTATAAGCTCATAAACTTATATATGAGAGAACTAGTGATGGTTTTGAGTTTTATAAGTTGCATCCTATGTGTAGAATTGCATTCACCTTAAATGTTACGTGGAGGGAGATATTTATAGCATTACAAATGAAATGGTGGCCCTTGGATGAATACACATGGCTTTATCTCCTCAACTAAAGCATGTAATCCTAGACATCATTTTGACTTCCTAGCCCGTGACGCATCTAATGTTCCTAAACATAGTAGCCATCATAAACAAGACAATACATTTATACTCATTACAAAGCTCACACCAATCATTCGAAGAGGATCTCATTCATAAATTTAATATCTATGCATGCAGGTCACCACTTGCTACGGTGGAGCCTAAAATTGGCCACATGGCCTCGTCCTCCATGCATGGTGCTTCGGTGGTGGCGGGTCCACAGCTACAGTGGGTCAGCAACACGAAGCCATGTGACACGTGGGTTGGCCACGTGGAGCCACACGTAGTGAGGCATAACAATAGTATACCTGGAAAGCAGAAGTATAAAGGGGCTCTACAGATTTCCTGCAACCATAAATCCTGAAAAAATAGGAAAAAAAATGAGACCTTCGAGGAGAGATTCTGTGGGTACAACATGCTATGTTTGGTTGAATTTCACAAGTTCAGATAAGCACTTAATAAATTAACATCAAAAGCAACAAAAAGTGCAAGAGAGAAAGTAGGTGTATTAGGTGGGACCTGTCCTTTTCATGAAAAGGCCAACTACGGCCCTTATTTTTTTTCAATTTTCCCACGTCATTCATGTTTGTCTAAGCATACAAAATTTTAGGAAATAATAAAGATGGATCCTAAAATTTTGGAGATAACATCAATTAGGTCCCCAATTTTAATTATTGCAATAAAAATTAAAGTAGAATCAACCTCATTGAGAGTAAAGTAATGATGACAAAATGTCTCGCCTTTACTGGGTAAGAAATTGAGATAATTTAATCTCTATCCAACTTCCCCTCCTAGAAATCTCCGAAGAATATTATGATATATTGGAGATTCTTTTATGATAATCATTTATACTTAAAACTCATATGAATGCTTGAAAGTTAGATATGGCGGGGATGGGGTGTAGAAGTCCCCAAAAAAAAAAACAAAATTAGGCTCATATTTTATGTGACGATCTAGCATCACGAGCCTAGCCCATAGATGAACCTTATGCTCGACCCACATATGAAATGAAAGCCCAAACCATAAGTTATTTAAAAGTATAACAATTTAAGATATTAAGTTTAAGTAAATTTGATTACAAAGATTTAATGAATAACTGAGTTGTCATAATGGTCATTTGCATGGTATTTCATATAGGCAACCCAGGTTCGAATCACTATGCAGATGTTTTATACAATATTCTTACAAAATTATTTTTATTAGATTGCATTTATAGAAATAAATTACAAAACATATAAATAATTCATTTTTCCTTTATGTAAATGTTTTATAAAACTTTTTATAAATGAATTATTTTATAGGTTTAAAACTCTTCAAATTTCTAGTTAAAGAATAAATTTAACAAGGTTAATGATGATATAACTCACCCATTTATTTTTCACTAAAAAGAGAGGTTACAAGAAGAGAAAAGACACTTTTTCATTACATCTCTCCTTAAATCAGAATTTATTCATACTTTCTCTTTAAAAAAAAAGACCTTTTATGTTAAACTAAACTTAAGGGAATAGCAAGGGTGTGAAGGAGAAAAGCTTTTTGCACATTTTGTTCCTTTCTATACAAGAAATCAAGGTAGGTAGGGGTGCAAGTGGTATTTCGTTTCAAATTTTGATTTTTTGTTAAATGTTTTTAATGAAATGGTACCTCCGGGTATGGTGCTTCGGCACTGCAATAGTTTGAATGATCATTTTCCGGCTCTACATGTTATATAATACTACAGTAAATTGGATTTTGCCGGAATTCCATATACGTGCGACGGTATGAATCTATAGTTCGAAAATTCTAATTTGACAACGAAATGCACCGATGATATCTATTGAGTTTCAAACTCATGGGTTAATTCCCTCTCTTCAGGTTAATTTGATATGCTTGGGGATGTGGATGATGGTAGAGGATGATGCACTATGCTATGGAGAAGCCGGTGATTTAATGTTTTCGATTCGATTACAAAACGTTTATTTTGAATAATTCGATTTCCTATGAAATGTCAGATATGGAACTGTTCTAAGCACATTTCTTTATGAATAAGTTATGTTTAAAAGTAGATATGCGTTGTAGAAAATAATTTACAAGTCGTGGTTTTCAAGAAAAAATGTTAGCGATTTAGCGTTGCCGTTCTTTAGAAATTTCAGTTTCTGCCATGACTTTAAAAATTAGTAACTCAATCTTTACTTGTAATTTTTCAACGAAACCAGTGGCGTTGGATAGCCTTACATGTTAGCTACTGAATGAAATTGAAATCATGAAGACCTGACATCGGTAGAATTTTATACATCACTTAAAGTAAACTACACCTGGGCATCACTGCTATTTTTCAGCTTCTGCCCTTGGTTTCAAAAATTCATAACTCCGTCATTACTTGGAATTTTTGGACAAAACCATGGGGTTTGATAGGATCATGAGTTATCTACTGAATAGACTTGAAATTATGTCGTTTCAATATGTGTAAAATTTTATATGACACTTTAAGTAAACTGCGCTGGGTTACCTTCCAAACCGAGTTGCTGCAGAGTTTTGAAAAATATTTTATACCTCATATGTTGTCGAAGGAAGCTGATTTTCGGATATGTTATAGTATAAAGAATTTCCTACTTTATTGTAAAATTTTATGAAGTTTCGGTGTCGATATCTATGCAAAAAAATTTATTTTGTAAATTGTCGGTTGACATAGAAAACAAAAAGAACTTTTATTTTTAATGTTTTGCCTAGAATTTCACGTCAATAGTAGTTGCGTGCATGGAAAATATTTTAAAGACTTTTTTTTTGAAATTGTTTCTTTTGGTATTGAATTATTTTGTTTTAAAAAAATATATAATTCTTGAATTAAATTCTTAAATTAAATATTTAAGCTTTCCGCTAAAAAGTATAGTTAATTATTAAGTTGACGACTAATGTATTGTTAATCTAGTGACGTTTCGGTCCATGCGAGTCGAGGCGTTACATGGGGAGTGACCCCTCCTTGCCCTAGGTCATCCCGGATTTTAGATTTACTCTCAACCTTTAGCCTATGCGAGCTATGAAACAAGTCCAGCACTATTTCGTTTTCGTGAGTCAGTTCATGGTTCGTTTTGACACAAACGATCATTTATTTTTTATGAAAAAGGGTCACCATGTTTTCTATATAGACTCCATTCAGGTTCATTTTTTTTTTCACAAATATCTACTTTCTATATATGAAATTATTATATTCTCTATATTTGCTCTTTCATTGTGAAAGCTAAAGTTTTATATCTTTAAATTTACTTATTTGAGTCAATTCAATTCAATTCAATTCTAGTACAAATTCTCTTATTCTACCCCATTCTTACCTTTTGAATAATTTGATATTCCAACGCATTATGATTTGATGATGACCATGAGAGTATGGATCCAATTACTTCAGATGATTATAAAGAAACAACGATAGTAAGTTCAAGCAATAAATGACGAATAAACAAACAAAAAGCTAAGCGTGGGAACACTTCAAATTCTTGGTCACGGTACACTAGTAGATGGACAGCCAGAGCAGAAAGAACCATGTAAATGCTACAAAGAGAATTAGCTTAACAGAAGGGTATCAATACGATCCATCTAAATAGACTCTATAAAACATGTAAGTCAAACATAGAGGTTCGGAAAGTAATTAGGTGCAACTTCAGTTCGATTTTCCTAGTGCAAGAGCATTTACTCGACCAATTTCTTACAAAATATCTCCAACCCATGTACAAATCTTATTATAAAAACACTCTTCCTTCATATACTATTAATTTTTATTCTAAAAAAAGGCGTGGATAACAAGTGATTTAAATATATATACTGGTATTTTATTGTTTTGACTGTGATCTGATAATAATCATAAACTTTACATATTTATAATTGCACACGATAAAAAGTGAATAATGACTAAATATATTGCATTCAAAGTAATCGAATATTCTCAAAATAGAATAATATTTTTAATACTTTAGATGTGAAACAATATTTGTTAATTAATTCATAGAAGTTCAATTAGGAAAAATTAGGTATGTTCTAAACATTATTACAATCCCACCATTAGAAAATAAGTATTCGACGATTTTTGTAGAAAATGGAATAAAATCAAGAATATTTATCATGGATATAGGTGATGCATGAAACTTGTCATGGGCAGCTATAAAAGGGCCCCAGCATACGACATGTGGCAGCAGGGCCACAGAATGCAACGCGTGGTAGAAATTCACAAGCCATGTGGCCGAACCTATGATACCACGTTACCACCCGAACCCTTGGAACCGAACCATTAGTGCGAACCTCTTATGTCCGAACCTATGTGCCGTACCGGACTCTTATCGCGTGAACAGTATGCAGTATGACTATTCTATTGAAAATCTCATGGAAAGATCTTCTGACAGATGGTTGATGTGACAACACACTACAATGGCGGCAGCATCAATCACGCAGGTCAATAGAATCCAGCATGTCAGAGTTAAGGTATGAGTAGTCAGAACATTAAATGCATTGAAATCTATGACAAGAGGTCTCGATTGCTAGGATGAGGCCACGTGTCCAGTTATCAAACGATCCTTATTAACCCTCACTCAGTATAAAAGCTCACACATTTTGTCATTTGAAGGTAATGCTAAATTGGACTCTCAATACTACTTAGCAATCCTCTCTATATTTTACTGTTCTATTTATCTCCCCAATGCCAACCCCTTTATATATTTTGGAGGCTCACGTTTTAGCCTTCCCACACTCATATATATTTCCACTCCAACTGACTTGATCGTTGGAGTGCGCGCGGCCGGCTCCCCCCTTTTTGGAGAAGGCCACGTGCAACTGACGGTTTATCTTAGTATGCAGGAAGAAAGGCTGAACCGGACGTGAAAGCCCTAAGATCTGTTGACAGCTCATAGGTACACTTTTTGAGGTCAACAGATTGGCGACGTTTGTGGGAAACCACACATCATAACCACGAAGACCCTAGTGGTAGAAGCCAGTTGAAAGGAAGCAAAAGAAACCTGACCTTGAAGAAATGTTGAAGTTTTTGAAAGAGAACGAAGGAGACAAGCATCCCATTGAACTTTATTATCAATTCAGAACTCACTAGCGCAATGAGCTCTAGCCATTATGGTTCCCATAGCAGGAGCCACCAGCAGGAGGGATCCCATGGGAGGAGCTACCAACAGGAGGTTTCTGAAGAAGAAGTCCTCCGAACAAATGTCAACATATACAGACTCCATCATCTTCATAGGCGAGGCAGTACAACGGCGCACCTAGCAAAAGAAGTGGGAGAAATGGCAGTGAACATGAGAAACTTAGCAGAATAGAATGCTGCCATGCAACAACAACTCATACAAATATAGGACAAGCTGGATACCAACCGGCCCACCATGAAACTTATCAATAGGATGAAGAGATCAGAATTTCCTCTTAACATGTTAGGGAACCAAGCCCCCTAGAAAGGGAAGTGGGCATAGACACATCTTCAAATCATGTCCACACGAATTTTGGCGGAGACCCACTCTAAGGGATAGGGAACTTCCCCCCTGAATATACGCGAGACCCGGAGCCAAGGAGGTCTACCTGTGTGTTCGATCAGATCGGAACATCTGGGCCTAGAAATAGGCCCCAGCGACCCCCTCTAAACATTAGGCAGCAAGGGCGACAAGCGCCCCAAGAAGCTCGCTAGCCTAGGAATAGGCGAGAAAGAAGGGACGCCGCGAACCTACAGAACCTGGGAGGAACCACTCAACCTCCCCGGCATCAAGCAGAAGAGGGGGAATCTAGCAGCCCATGCAAATCATTTGAACTAGATGATGATGATGACAACTTGCCGTTCTCGCGTAAGTTAAGAAATGCACATGTCCCCATCCACTTCGTACCTCCAAAGATTCCCAAATACGAAGGCAAGGGAGACCCAGCAAAGCACCTCAACAACTACAAAACCCACATGGCTCTCAGAGGAGCCTCACTGACATTAAAGTGCAGGGCATTCCACCTAACTCTCACAAGGGCTGTAGAAATTTGGTACAATCGCATACCTGTAGGAAGCATCAGGAGTTGGCCTGACCTCAAAAAGGCCTTGCTAAACCAATATTTATCCTGCAAGGAGGGAGAGGCCCCTATACAAAGGCTTCAAGACGTGAGGCAGCAAGCGGGCGAAACTTTGAAAAGTTACTTGGCTCGGTTCACTGACGAGATGACTTATTGCGAACAACTGATAGAAAGGCCCTATCGGCACTAAGATGTGGTCTCAACATGAATACTCTCTTTTGGAGAGACGTACGGAATCGAAACCCAACCACGTATGACGCTCTTATAGAAATGATGAGAAGCGAGATCGTCAATGAGGAATTGATTGACCATCGCAATAGGAACTCGCTGGGACTACCACAGACTCAGAGACAAAGGCGAGGCCCATATTGCACTTGATAACCCAGCAATGGACCCAAGATGGACAAACGATAGCTCCCACATCCGGTCAAGAACTGGCCACTACCACTCTGAATGCTGTGCCCTCCTTGGCGTATGAGGAAGTAGGGCCCAATGGGGGTGCACAACCAAGCTCATCAAGAGGCAGAGGCAGAGGAAGGGACAATGGACCTAGAAATAGGCCCTATTGTACCTATTACAGAACTTTTGGTCACAGCAATAGCAACTGCTTGACGAGGCCCTGGGTCGGAATGAGGATAAGGCTCCTGCTAACCAAAATTTGAGAACCTCTAGCCAACACAGGAGAGATCCTGAACCAAGGAATGAGGAGTGCAGGAGGCAAACAAGGGATCGATCGCCTCAACGCAGAGAAGACAGAAATCGGGACCGACCCAAGAGTTCACAAAGACAAAGAGAGGCTCGGTCCAGAACGGAACCAGACCTTGTTAGAGAAATAGACATCATAATTGGAGGACCGCACATTGGAGGCGAATCCAGGAATGCTCAGAGAAACTATTCCAGGAAAGCCAAAGACTCCCCAATGACAAGTTATTCCATCAACGGGTCCTACCGGAGAACTCATACACTTCGGCCAATCACTTTCACGCAAGAGGATACTGTCGATGTTCACTACCTCCATTGTGACGCCTTAGTCGTAAGGGCTATAGTAGCCAGAAATGGACTGAACCGCATGCTTGTGGACAATGGAAGCTCAGTTAACATACTTTTCGGCGCTACATTCGATAAAATGGAAGTTGACTTCAACCCTACCCCAATGACAGCCCCGTTGTATGGATTCACGGGGGATAGCATCATCCCCAGAGGAAGGACCACACTGACCGTAAAAATGGGGACCCCTCATTACACAGCCCACCACCGCATGGATTTCTTGTTGGTAGACCACAGATCAGCCTATCACGAAGTATTAGGATGACCCACACGAAATGAACTAGGGGCTGTAACATCCATTCACCACCCATGCATGAAATTCCCCACCGATACGGGTATTGTAACTATCTGAGGCAATCAAATGGGTTCGAGAAAGTGCTACCTTAGCTCCTTACAAAAAGCCAAACCCCGAAGCTTAAATAAGATTTACATGGATGTAGAAATGCTCGATGCCCTGTGGAAGGGCCAACCCCTGAAGAAGGGGAAGATGTCGAGATGATTAATGCCATCACAGATCGAACCACCCCTGAACAAGGTGCTGTGGAAACTGTCCTTAACCCAAGGATTACAGAATCGAACTCTCAAGCGGCTCCAGTAGAAGAATTGGAACCTTTCTAGGTTGACCCTAATGACCCCACAAAGATGCTCCAAGTAGGGAAAGGGTTGGAGACTGAACGAAAACTACTGTTGAAGGACTTCCTTCTCGTCAACTTGGATGTATTCACATGGAAGCACGAAGACATGGTGAGCATCGACCCGAAGATTAGTTGCCATTATCTTAACATCGACCCCAAATTCATCTCACACCGACAGAAGAGAAGAACATTGAACCCAGAAAGATATGAAGCTCTGAAAAATGAGGTTCACAAGCTGGTGATTAATGGGTTCATCCGTGAGGCAACCTACTCGAAGTGGGTATCGAATCCAGTGCTAGTGAAAAAGCACAATGGCAAATGGAGGGTCTGCATAGATTTCTCTAATCTAAACCAGGCATGTCCAAAAGACAGCTTTCTACTGCCAAGAATCGACCTACTAGTAGATGCCACTGCGGGGCACAAACTGATCAGTTTCATGGATGCATATTCTGGGTACAACCAGATCCCCATGTACCTACCGGAAGAAAAGAATACTTCATTCATCACCGATCGGGGACTCTATTCTTACAAAGTGATGCCGTTTGGCTTGAAGAATACAGGGGGCCACCTACCAAAGGCTAGTAAACCGAATGCTTGCAAATCTATTGGGCAAAACGATGGAAGTGTATGTGGATGATATGTTGGTAAAGAGCATCGAAGCAGAAGACCATATTAAACATCTCACTGAGGCCTTCAAAGTCTTGAGAAAGTACCATATGAAACTGAACCCCCTGAAATGCGCCTTCGGCATAGACTCTGGAAAATTCTTGGGTTATATGGTGAATCAAAGAGAAATCGAGGCCAATCCTTACAAAATTAGGGCACTATTAAGACGAACCGTTTCGTTTGTAGCACCTTCTATCAAATGAAGTCTGGCATCATACAAATCTCAAGTAAAAACGGTTCGACACGGCTTGTGTGTGGTAAGTCCACACGGTATTCATCAAGCCTTAATTAAATTTGTTAATAAACAATCTACTGGATGAGCCTTTGGCTGTCCCATAACCATGGCGAACCCATGCGACTTGTAGTTAAATTCGAATTATTATTATCAGCTCGAATGTTGTCCAATCATGGAAAACCCATGCGATTTGTAGTTAAATTTGAATTATTATTATCAGCTCGAACGGTGTCCAACCGTGGCGAACCCATGCGACTTGTAGTTGAATTCGAATTATTATTATCAGCTCTAACGCTGCCTGACCATAACAAACCCATGCAACTTATAATTGTATTCAATTGCTTTATCTATGATGAGAGCTTATGCCCCATTTTAAGGCCCCGTTTCAAGGCAGAGATCGACTCAATTCAACAAGAAAAGATTGACTTCAATCAAAATACAAAATTCATGTAAGCACAACTATGTTAATACTCAAAAATTCAGTTGGCACCCTCCAAAACCTCTACTACCTCTTCCACCACATCCTCAGCAGGGGTAGACGGTTCTGCTGGAATAAACTCTTTCTTTACATCAGCCAAGTCCACCTCAGGATAGAGTTTGGCATAGCAAGGACTTCACCATACGCGACATTCCTCCAATACAAGCCAAGGCCATCATACTCTGCCGTTTCGTGGAAATGAGCGACGTAATTCTCCATTGCAGCATCTCCCGCCCCAACTAACTACTGTTTCAGACTTGTTGCAGTTAAGTTAGTGACTTGGGCATTTAGAGCCGTCCTATCCTTGTTGGCCACCTCCAACACCGATGAAGCGATCTTTTGCAAGTTACCTGAGTTCTCACTCGCTTCGTCAAGGCATTCACCTCAGACTTGCAGATATGAACTTCCTCCTTAAGCTCAGCATTCTCAGTGGAAAGCTATCCAACCTTAGCTTCCATCTCCTCCTACTTTGCCTTGAAGGTCTCAATGACATCATCAACTGTCGAGGCATCTGCCTTCAATTTTTAGCCTCCAATTCAGCAGTAGTAGCCCTTTCTTCAAGCTCGCGGTTTCGATCCTGTAGTCTCTTCATATCCATTTGAGCATTGAAGATGAAACCTTGAGACAGAGCCTGTATTGCTAGTCCAGCCTCCAGCATGTCCGTAAAATCACAATTTTCAGCATAGGATGAATACTTATCAGTCCAATACTTGTAGTGGATCCTCGCTGCTGACTGGACCTTGGCCGGTAGCATTTCCAACACTTTCGAAGCAATTTCATCAGCTCGGCCATCGAGAAAACTTCGAGCCTTGAACTCAGTAGGACCTTCCATCCTGGTCTGACAGCTCTGCTTCTTCCTAACCAACCCCGGATTCCTCTTCGTTTCCCTCATCAACGTCAATTACTAGCATAGAGTCCAAAGGTTTCACGTTGATAGGGTCTTTCAGAGACTCCTCTATCGAAATTTTTCGTGTGGGAGGAGGGGAAGGACCCTTGTTCTTTATCAGAACCAGCAACCTTCTCTTAGACACCCCCTCACTAGAAGGCTCGACTTTCTCTTTTTCCTTAGCCTCCATTTTCTTCTCTGGGGGAGGCGGATTAGACTTCGACAAACTGCTCAGTTCATCCCTCTGATTTTTATATGTCGATGAACTCGAGCTCAAGGGATTCTTCTTCTTCACCTCCGCCAAGCGACGCATGTGAAACATATCTGGCTTCACATACTCCTAGTTCAAATGTTGCTCTGCAAAAATGAACCGAATAGCAGTCAACAACAAACACTAGATAACACGCCTTGGAAAAAGAAAGTAAATTCACATGACTTACCAAGGGTCAACATCAGTAAATGTGTCATGAATAAGGCTCGTTTGGCAACCACGTTCTTGAAGTCCCTCCTTTCTGAAGGCAGTTCGTATATGGCCCTTACAATGGCCCACTTGGAGGGTTCGAGTTTGAACTGATCTGCAGGAATTGAACAAATTCTTGAATCAGAAACAAACCAAAATGCAAGGCACAAAGAAGTAAAAAAACTAGAGACTACACTCACTATACTCATGATATTGGGTCGGCACGGTTATCTCTGGGACTACATCCCCCTCCACTGTCTGCCAGCGACCCCTTATCCAGAACCAAGAGGACTTCCAGTTTTTAATTGAAGAAGGAGTGCCCCAGATGAAGGAGGAATGCGAACCCAGGGGTTAATACAATACCACCCCTTACAAGAATCCCTCCCACTAGAGGCTCTGGGCTGAAAAATGGTTTGAAATACGTGGGGGGCATATCCTCGCCAAAAGTGACCTCCTTCCACAAAAGGAAGGCCCCTGCTATTTGGCTCCATGCGTTCGGTACAAGTTGGGTCGAAGCCACATTATACTGCCTAAGCAAAAATCTAAAAAATGGATGCAGGGGTAACCTCATCCCCCCTGCTAAAATGGCATCGCTCACGGCCACGTATCCCTGCCTAGGATAACAGGCTCTCTCATCAGGGGTCAGCACAAACATTTCTATGGTTTCAGAGATTCTATATTTCTCCCTATAGGTTTCAAGCTCACTCGCCTCCACATCCAAAGGCCATTCGGACGCCCCCCACTTCATCCTATAATCTATAGGCCCCTCTGGCATCATCGCAGCACTATAGGGTCCCCCATTGCCTCCATTATTCTAGCAGCAGGAATGGGTGGAGGCAAACCAGCCTCAGCATATAACAGGGCAGTCTCTTCGTCCCTCGACGAACCCCCAACATCATTCTTCTTTGAAGAAGAGGCCATTTTACTCAAAAGAATGAAGAAAGTAATAGAAGCAAGAACTGGGCTTAACACTTACGTTTGAAGAAGTCAGGGAAAAGCTGGTGTATGTTGTTCACCTCCGAGCTGTGGTGTCTTTGTTCCACTACTCAATCAAGTTCCCGACACCTCATGGAGTAGGAGAAATCAAAGAAAATAGGGAACTTGCTGAAATGTGTCGAAGGACTGGTCGATTTCAAACAAATCAAAACAAACAACCTCCTCCGACCACGTGTATGATGCTCGATCTCAGCCCCTTGGATCCCCGTACAAAGACTAAGTAAGGAGAACCGGTGGAAGAACTGGAAATGATACCGATTTGCGAAAACGATCCCACCAAGGAACTCAAGATAGGGAAAGAGCTGCGACCTTTGATACGAGCTCAGATGATGTCCTTCCTTTGGTAGAATCTGGACATTTTCGCATGGAGCCATGAGGATTTGGAAGGAATTGATCCAAAAATCGGCTATCATAAGCTAAATATTGATCCAGAAGCTCGGTCGAAACAACAAAGGTGCCGACCTCTGAACTCGGATAGATATGAGGCTTTAAACATAGAAATACGAAAGTTGCTCCGCAACAAGTGTATTCGGGAAGCTTATTATCCTAAATGGGTTGCTAACCCCGTTCTTGTAAAAAAAAACAATGGAGATTGGTGAGTGTGCATTGATTTCACCGACCTCAATAAGGTATGCCCGAAGGATGACTTTCCATTGCCCAGAATAGACCAAATGGTGGATGCTACTGCTAGACATGAATTGCTTAGCTTCATGGATGCATACTCAGGGTATAACCAAATACCCATATATGAGCCAGACCAAGAGCACATTTCTTTCATCATCGACCAAGGTCTGTACTGTTATCAAATGATGCCTTTTGGTCTCAAAAATGCCGGAGCAACGTATCAACTCTTGGTGAATTCCATGTTTGCCCAACAAATTGGGAAAACTATGGAGGTATACGTTGATGACATGCTCGTAAAGAGCATGAGGATGGAGGACCACCAGTAGCACCTCGCTGAAATGTTTGAGATTCTGAGGAAGTACAAGATGAAGCTGAATCCAAAAAAGTGTGCTTTTGGCGTAAGCTCGGGTAAATTCCTGGGTTACATCATTAATCAACGGGGAATTGAAGCCAACCCCGAAAAAATAAGAGCTATCCTTGACATGAAAGTACCTAGGAAATCTAAGGAAGTTCAGAGTCTAACTGGGAGGGTAGGAGCCCTCAGTCGCTTTGTATCAAAGTCAACAGATCGGTGTAAACCCTTCTTTGACGTATTGCGAGGTGGAAAAAAATTTCACTGGACTCCTGAATGTCAAAACGCCTTCGACGAGCTAAAAAAATAATTGGCCCAGCCACCGGTGCTATCCAAACCTAGGACCGAAGAAACCTACAACTCTACCTCCCAGTATCGAAACATGCCATAAGCTCGGTCCTGGCAACCGAAGAAGATGGAATACAGCATCCGGTCTACTACACCAGCAAGGCCCTTCATGAGGCGGAGTTAAGATACTCGCCGTTGGAAAAATTGGCATATGCAGTTGTCACAGCTGCCAGAAAATTAAGACTTTACTTCCTGGAGCATACCGTCGAAATCCTGACCAATTCCCCGTTAAGGAAGACCTTGCAGAAACCCGACACTTCAGGACGAATGGTTAAGTGGGCGGTCGACTTAGGACAATTTGACATCAAGTACAAACCTCGCATATCCATCAAAGGACAAGCGCTTGCTGATTTCATAGCCGAGTTCAGCGTGGAACCAGTGGAAAGAATTGAGTCTGGTCATCCTTGGGAGCTTTATGTCGATGGGTCATCCACAAAAACAGGGTCTGGAGCTGGTGTGGTGTTGATCAGTTCGGATCGCCAGTTGTATTGTGAAGCCTTACCTTTCGATTTCAACACTTCCAACAACGAGGCCGAATATGAAGCCTTGATAGCCGGAGTGAGAATGGCCCAAGAAATGAGGGTCATGAACCTGATGATTTACAGCGATTCATAACTGGTGGTCAATCAAATCAACGATGTCTACCGAGCTAAGGAGGAGAGGATGAACAGTTATCTTAAGAGGGCAAGGAAGGAATTCGAAGGTTTTCATACCATTCGGATAAATCAAATACCAAGATCGTAGAACGGACACGCAGATGCTCTAGTTCGGTTGGCCACCAGCGAAGGAATGGCGAAATTTGATAGCATCCCTGTTGGAAGGATCTCGCAGCCTGCGATAGAAAAGAAAGAAGAAGAATTCATGATGATAGATCCTAAGCCCACCTGGCTTGATGAAATCAACCTCTACCTAAAAATCGGGGTCTGCCCTGGCGATCCTGTTGAGGTGAGGAGGCTGCGAATTAGATTGGCCAGATACACTCTAGTGAATGACACCCTTTATAAGAGAGGATACTCAACTCCCCTGCTAAGGTGTTTAAACGAAGAGAAAGCTCTTTATGCCCTCCAAGAAATTCATGAAGGGATGTGTGGAAACCATTCTGGTGGGCAATCCTTGGCTCACAAAATCACGCGTCAAGGATATTTTTGGCCCAACATGAGGAAAGACGCCCTCAAATTTGTGAGAAAATGTGACAAATGCCAACGCCTCGCTCCCTTCACCAAAGCTCCTCCACAGGAGCTTAACTTCATAATTGCACTTTGGCCGTTTGCAAAATGGGGGATCGATCTGATTGGCCCAATGCCCACGGGACGAGGTGGGGCTAAGTACGCCATAGTGGCCGTCGATTACTTCACTAAATGGGCTGAAGCTGAGCTACTTGTGAAGATTACTGAACAGAAAACAACCGACATCTTATGGAAGTCCATCATATGCTGATTTGGAATACCTTATTCCATCATCACTGACAATGGAAGACAGTTCGACAACACCCACTTTATCAATTTCTGTGAAGAGCTTGGCATCAGGAAACACTTCTCCACACCTAACCATCCCCAGGCCAATGGTCAGGTTGAAGCAATCAACAAAATCATAAAGCATACGCTAAAAGCTAAACTGGACGTCCTCAAAGGTAGATGGGTGGATGAACTCCCCAGCGTCTTATGGTCTTATCGAACTACCACAAGAACAAGCACAGGAGAAACATCATTTTCTCTAGCTTTTGGCATGGAGGCAGTAATCCCTCTGGAGATGGGAATAGCTTCGTTTCGAACTACAACTTACGATTCAGCTGGAAATGAGGAGGCTCTAAGAGGAGAATTAGATCTGTTAGAAGAAAGAAGGGATGATGCAGCACTCAGAAATGCAGTCTATAAGCAAATGAACGCACACTATTACAATCAAAAGATGCGAAAAAGAGAATTTGAGGTTGGATCTTTGGTATTGGGAAAAATTTTCACTGCCACAAGGGAGATTACTTCAGGAAGTCTTGGTCCTAACTGGGAAGGACCTTACACTGTAGCAAAGATATTGCCGAAAGGAGCTTACGAACTAAAGGATATGGAGGGAAATCTTTTGCCACATCCCTGGAACGCTGAACATCTCTGTCAATACTATCAATGATGTAAGAAGAAGACTGGGAACGGTTGTAACGAAGTGTCTTTATTAATAAAAAATAAAACCTGTGTCTCTTTGTTCTTACGTGATTCGTTCAAGGAAATGTCTAAGTCTCACTTCCACACGTGAGCCGAACTAAGGTTGCATGTGCTGCAACACTTAGATAAATTTCCTATCAAGGAAATGTCTTAGTGTCACTTCCACACGTGAGCCGAACTAAGGTTGCATGTGCTGCAACACTTAGATAAATTTCCTATCAAGAAAATTTCTTAGTCTCAGTTCCACACGTGAGCCGAACTAAGGTTGCATGTGCTACAACAGTTAGATAAATTTCCTATCAAGGAAATGTCTTAATCTCACTTCCCCAGGTGAGCCAAACTAAGGTTCTTGTGAACATTTTGTGATCAAAATTTTATAAAAACACTAACGAAAATCATATTCAACTAAAAATTTGGAATTCATTACAAAAATTGTTGTGGTTCATACAACGTAGTAAAAGCAAAAATAAATACAAATCTAGCCTCACTAAGGAGCCTAAGGAGAAGAAGCTTCTTTCCCGGCCTCATCATCTCCATGAGAAAGGCGAACTCCGGCCTCAGCAGATAGACGCTCCAGCTCTTTCCTCTACTCCTCCAGGGCTTCTTCAAGGAATGCCACATCAAAATTCGACAGCTCCTTGCTGATATACTTCACAATCTCCTCCAAGGCCACCACATACGCATCCTGGGAAACGGTGTCAAATTCACTTGATGCCCTCCACAGGTCCACAGCATTCACCGTCCTAGCCTCAGCTTCCTCGACCTTTTTCTTAGCAAGAAACTGCTCCTCTGCAGCCTTAGCTCGCTCCGTGTCGAGCTGCTCTTGGAGGTCATCAGCCCGCTTCTTCTCTTCTACAGCCTTCTTACTTACTCTTTCTCCCCAGGCCTGCAGGGCGGCGTTATCATCTAAAAGCCGTAGCTCTGAACCAGACTTCGCCTCCAGCTCCACCCCCATCCTATTCAGCTTATCCTCATAGCCGAGCTTCTCTGCAGCAAAGGCAGCCCTCTCCTGCTCCATTTTCTCAAAGAGGCTCATGGCCCGATCCCTTGTCTCCAGCAGCTTGTCCAGCTCGGCCTTTACCTACATCCACAAAGAAATTATGTTAGGCCATGATTTATTAAGTACTACGGAGAACTCAAAGTCTAAGGTCGGAACCGTATACCTTCTTCGCCACAGACATCATGTATAGCACCGATCTGTGGCTATGCAGCTGAGTAGCTACTATCTGCTCTCCCACTGGCATTTCGACAGCAAAGTTCTGCTCCTTTTCACTCCAACTCCGAGTGAGTAAGTTGGCGAAGTCTCTGAGGGGAGGTGGCAAAGCTGCGGTGGCCTCCCTGGCTGGAGATGGAGCTAGGAGATAGTCCAAGAAAATCTCTGGACGATGCCCTATCAGAACCTCCAAGTTCGGCCTTTGGAGGTCTGGACACCTCTCTTGCGTCCTTGAAGAGCCAGCCTCTACGACATGCAGTGGTGTCCGAGCTGGGGAAGTCCTCACTGGGGTGACTTTAGGTGAGATCAGCTCGACGGTCGTCAGCAGAGTTGGATCCGCACTCCGGGGTGTCCCAGTACCCCTTTTCTTCAGAAGTGGAGGCACTTCCTCCACCTCGACCTCGTCCGTCAGAGGTCTGGCCACCGTCACAGCTGGGGGGTCTTTCATTTTCCCCTTTTTAGCTGCAGCTTCCTTTGCGGTTTTCAAACTCAACATTTCTTGGCGAGGATCTAAAAGAAAAAAAAAACAAAACAAAACATAAGAACAAAGGCTAAAAGCATACGATAATATATCGAAAGTGGATGAGCTCGGAAAAAAACTTATTGGGCGCAGTGGGGTAAGAGGATGAAGTCCCAACAGCCTATCCTTCAGGTGGAATGCGAAGCAAACCGACCTAGAAAAGGTTCTCCTCCGAAATCAGGAACCTGCATGACCTTTGTCTTTTGCCCAGGCCCCTGATTGCATCAGCACGTCTTTTGTCGGCGGTGCTCAAATTACCGACCTTATGATCTGCAAAAGGAACAAAAGCTATTAGAGTTATCATAATTTTAGTTCGGCTAAGAGCAAGAAGTTACTAAACTTATGTAAGGGGTGGTACAAGACTGGGATGACATCTTCCCTATCTTCTTCAGCAGGGTGGAACTGCCACTCTTCCAGAATGAAGAAGAACTCTGCCTTCCACCTCTTTATTGAAGAAGGGGTATCTAGAACTAAGGATATCCCCGTCCTCGGCCTAACACTGGTATACCACCAGCTTGAATTCTTCCCATCCTCTTTGAAAGTAAAGAGGGAGTTGAACTGCTCCACTCCCAGCTCGGGATAGCCCATCCTATCCTACAAAATCAAGGTGGCGATCAATGTTCGCCACCCATTTGGGTATAGCTGGGTGGGAGCTATACCCCAGTAGGACAAAAACCTACGAATTATCCTAGGAAAGGGCAACCTAAGTTCGGCATTGAGGATAGCCGAATTAAGAGCAATACATCCTTGGGAGGAACGTTAGCTCGGTCAAAAGGTTCTGGGACCATTAATTCTATCGACTGAGGTATGCTATATTTACCTCTCCAGTTCGCCAGCATATCCCCCATAACCACCGACCTAAACGAGCTCGCTCCCCACTCTCCGAACTCATCTGCCCCACTACTATCATGGGAACCCACATCCTCAGCCCTAGAACCCTCGTTATCAGAGCTCATTTCCCTAGACCGACCTACTCCTACCGGATTAATAATTGGCAAAGGAATTGGAGAAAAAATCTCCCGACAGTCAGAAGAAGATAAAAAGGGGGAGGGAATAACTGACTCTTCTTGCTGGTTGCCCCAGGATAAAACCCTGGATTCGTCCGAACTCATAAAAGACTAAAAGAGCGAAAGAAATGAACAAAAATGCACGTGTTTTTAAGAAACAGAATACCTGAATGGACGACCTTAATCGGCTAGGGCTGGAAGAACTAAGGGAGGAATTGCTACCTTGCTCGGGAGAAGAAACTTTCGAAGAAAAGTGGTGAAAATGACAGGAGATGGTATTTAAAAAGGAGGGAATGCAAATGGTCTCCATCTCAGTCGTTAGATCTATGAAAAGAAGGGCCCAGATTCATTGCCTCAAAACTACGTCGTTTCGAGGTGACTCTCAGAATTCAGCCAATGCCTAACAGCTCAACGCCACCTGTCACCTGATCCTTCGTCTTCAGTATTTAAACAATTAATGTTCTAAAAAGACGTGCCTGCATTACTAAGATCAGTCTGTATACAACGGACAGACTGACCTAGGGGAAATTGTTGACCACCGAAGTCCGAGGTCAAATATTATGCTCTCAGTATTAATCTCTTCCAAGTGCAGTTCAGTTATCAACCCCAGCTCGGCTGTCTCTAGCAGCCTTGTCAGAATGCCGCCGTCATTCCAAGGAACATAATGATTGCATTACTTTCACAACCTGTCCAATCAAATCAAGTACACTTGGAGGGGTAGGGCTGCAGCACCGCCCTCCTCGACCAATCAGCTACTTTTGTTGCTAACTTCCATGCAAATGTAGTGATTGACTGGAAAAACAGAATTACTAGGATTTGATGGGAACCGACCTCATTAGCCAATCACAACCAAGGATGAGGGCACACAATTCTGAGCTCGGCATGATGTATGAAGCGATTGATTTGACGTCTGTCTTACCATTTGTATGAAAACTGATCTATAAAAGGACGGACCCTTTTTACTTGAGGGGGGGTGAACACGGTGCCAAAAACATCATTTTACTTTAACAATTATATCGAATTCACAAGAAATCTTGCCCCTTTTTCTTAAAGTTGTCTCAAATAAAGTGTTTACATTTTTTGACGTCAACAAATAACTTTTTTGGACTCATTTTCACTTTTTTAAAAGTTTGGGAGTATGATTGTAATTTGTTCTTTAATTAATTAATTTATTTATTTAAATATGAGGGTATAGTTTTCATTTTACATAAGAAATTGGATGAAAATGATGATTTTCGCAATAAAAGGTGAAGGTAGGAGGGTAAAAATGTCAAAAATTGAAGGTAATGACATTTTGCACTATAACGTTAAAAGGTAAGGATGTATGTGCTAATTACCCAAAAAAAACTTTCTTCAAAGTGTTGAAGCTTTGAGGAAATTTGAAGCAGAAAAGAAGTCTTTGAGAAAAGTAGTTTCTTTGAAGTGCTTAAACTTTGAGGAAAGTTGAAGAAGTAAGAGAAGATTTTGAGGAAAAAAAAACTTTCTCCGAAGTGCTGAAGCTTTGAGGAATGTTGAAGAAGCAATGGAGAGGTCTTTGCTGCTGGAACAATGAATACAGATGGATGACCTCAGGAGACATCATTGGTCCTTGTGACCATGATTTGAGAACTAGAGTATTTTCAAGAAAATGCAGCCGAGGTGTAGGTAATTATTTGTATGGCCATTACTATTTAAGGCAACGTGGTTTACATAAATTAAAGCCACAATACTTTATCCTAATCATCAACGTGTTTGCGGTTTATCCATGTGTGGTTTAAATTAAATTATAGGTGAACGCTTAGATTAAATCAAATTCGATCCAACGACCTAGCTTCGTCCGCTTTCTAATGAAAGGTTGCCCCGCTCATTTGCAATTCTTTTTACTTTGCAAAAACTCTCCAAGCATATATTCTGGCATTTTCATCCCTCATGGCATTCCAGCATGTTTTTAGGTTATCAACAAGGAGTTAATATTTTTCGTTTAACTGCGTTTGTTCCGATGAGTGAGTGTACTTAGGGCAAGCCCCCTGATAAGGCGAGATTCTTCTATTTTTCCTCCTTTTTTATATAAGATATCTAGGGATTTTTGACACGACCCATCCCGAGTCAACCAAACTGACTCTACACGTGTCGTGCGCTGATGGTAGATTCCAACTAAACAACGGACCCACTACCAAGGCAACTTGACTTCCTTTGACTGTGACATATTTTTAAAAGAATTTTGACAGAGTTCCCTCTAAAATATGGACTAAAACAACCTGAACAAAATTAATTTCCTCAAACATGAACCTTCAATTTTAAAATAGGGTATATCAACCCCCACCAACACAACCAATTCATCATATCATACACTGGAATGAAATTTTCACTACTATACACCTCGAATACTACAATTGCACTATACTTTCAAAAGATACAAAAATTGCACTAACCCTTGATATAGTTACATCTTTACCCAAGATGCATATCACCAAAATATAAACCCCATAAACTCATAATAAGAACCATACAATTAAAAACTTGGTGGCTCAACTTGACAGATCGTCAGACTCATAATGGCTCAACTCAACTACTATCTGATAAGAAAATTTTAACAAAAATGTGAGCTTGTAACTCAGTGAGTGGATAATTTCGCAATTAGACATAACTTTCCATTTATGATAACTTTATGAAAAACTCCAACATCTTGACTACTTTAAAAATATTCTGGAAACTGATAATACTTTTAGAACCAACCATCATGAAATCATAAAAACATTTATTCTGTATACCGTATAAACTAAATTCTGCATTCTGATAAGCAACACTGAAAAATCACACCAAAAAGGTACCCTGTAATAGCCTTACTCATGTATAGGTTAGAACTGGTATACATGGCAAAACTACTAAATTCTATAATTCTGTAATTCTTACATTCAGTCATACGCGCGCAGAGCAATAATCTGTAATACACTATGGCAACACATTCACAATAGTGTAGAGCGGGTAAATCACCATAACAGCATACACTGTGGAAACACATTCACACCAATGCAGACTAGGGAAAATCATCATAACAGCCATACACTGTGGAAACACATTCACACCAATACAGACTAGGGTAAAATCACCATAACAGTCATACACTGTGAAAATACATTCACACCAGTGCAGACTAGGGTAAAATCACCTGGGTACTTTCTGGTGGTTTTAAAAGTAACTTGAACTGTTGAAATATGTCATACTCATATAACATGCCAATGAAATGATTTAACTGAGTGAAATTTAACTTTAAAAAGAACTTGCTATAAAATTCACTCTATTCTGAAAAATCATACTTTCCAAATCAATCATCGGAAATAAATAACTTTTGCAGCTTATATGATTTACCCTAAGAAATCTAATAAACAGTTATTTTATATAAACTTGAGAACTATTAGAATTTAAATAAATGCTTATTTTTGAAAAGTAGATATCCACTCACGTAACACAAGCTATAGCCTAAGATGGTTGGTAGGCTTTCCCAACTTCCTCGTCACCACCTGAAATACGATACAAGATAACCAATTTACTACTACCGTACCAAATATTCTTAACATATAATCATGAAATATTAGAACTTGACTTCTCGGCACTTGAATATATTCTTTAATTTCCTTCACAATTGGAACTAATTCTACCTTCTATTCCATTCACTAAAATCTAATTCATCAAAATAATCTTCATTCCAAACATAAAAATAATTCCTTCTTCCAAGCTAGCGAAACTAATAACCATAATTCAACCAATTTAATTTTCCATATTGTACCACAATTTCATGCTTTCAAATCTGTATTTCATCATCTCTATCATTCCCACAAAATTCCTTACTCAATAATCTCAATTGAAAATCTAGGGTTTGCCAAAACTCAAATCTCTTACCTTAATTCAAATGGAAACTAAATAATCCACAATCTTGAGCTCTAAAATGCACCCATATTCCATAAATTCGAAACCCTAGAAATTTAACATCACAATATCATAAATAATTTACATCTTAGTCTCTAAAAAAATTAGATAAATTGAACCCAAGATAATGATAGCAACACTTACCCTTTTCTTCCTTCTTTTTCCCTTCTTTTTCCTTCCTTCTTTCTCTTTTTCCTTCCTTTCTCTCTCTTTTTTCCTGCATTTTATGCCTCTGCCGGTTTCACCCCTTCTACTGTGTGTTTGTATGTGTTTTCAAATGAAAAAAAAATGGGTCAAATATTCTATTTAAATGGTGCCCAAGTCAAACTTGCAAAATAAGCCCCTCACCTTTCATTAGGAATTAAATGTAGTCTCTTGACTTCCATTACTAGAAATGTAATTTCCCCAACTTCAAATATATCCAATTAGATCCTCAAGTATTGTAAATTTATAAAATAAGCCCTCCAAAATAATTTACTTCAATTTAGTCCTTATTTGAATTGACTTTGACTAAAAAAAACTTGGTTGTAACAATCTTACCTCTGTAAAAGAATTTCGTCCTCAAAATTCACTCGGAACTGGCTAGACAATGAATAAATGTGGATATTGAGCATGCATATGATCCTCTTGCTCCCATGTAGCTTCTTCTAGTGTCTGATTCTGCCAAAGTACCTTTACAAGTGAAATTGCCTTGTTTCGCTGCATTTCCACTTTTCTGTCTAGAATTCTCACTGGCTCTTCTACATAAGTCAAATTTTCCTTCAACTGAATTGGTTGAGACTCTAGAACATGATAAGGGTCTGCAACATACTTGCGAAGCATGGAAACATGAAAAACATCATGAATTCTGGATAATTCATCTGGCAGCTCTAAACGATATGCAACTGGGCCAATCCGCTCAATAATTTGATAAGGTCCAATATATCGTGGACTCAACTTTCCTCATTTGCCAAATCTCAACACTCCTTTCCAAGGCGATAATTTTTTAAATACTTTATCCCCAACTACAAATTCAAGATCTTTTCTTCGTCTATCTGCATAACTTTTCTGTCTATCTTGTGATGCTTTCAACTTTTCTTTGATCAATTTTACATTTTCTGAAGTCATTTGAACCAATTCAGGGCCAACTAACTTTCTCTTACCAGCTTCATCCCAACACACTGGCGTTCTACATTTTCGACCATATAAAGCTTCAAAAGGAGCCATTTCTATACTGGAGTGGTAACTGTTATTGTAAGCAAACTCCATCAAAGACAAATGAGTATCCCAGTTACCTTTAAATTCCAAAACACAAGCCCTCAACATGTCCTCAAGAGTTTGTATGGTCCTCTCTGACTGGCCATCCATCTGAGGGTGAAAAGCTGTACTGAAATGTAGCTTAGTACCCAACGCTTCCTGCAAACTAGGCCAAAATTTAGATGTAAATCGAGGATCTCTATCTGATACAATAGATAAAGGAGTACCATATGAGCTCACTATCTCATCCACATACAATTTTGCCAACTTATTTAAAGTATAAGTTGCTTTGATTGGCAAGAACCTAGCCATTTTAGTCAAACGATCTACAATAACCCAAACACCATCATGACCACTCTGAGTACGAGGAAGACCAAATAAAAAGTCCATAGTAATGTGCTCTCATTTCCATTCTGGAATAGGCAATGGCTGTAAAAGTCTTGTTGTTTTATGACGAATTGGCTTTACCTGCTGACATATAAGACATTTAGATACAAAATCTGCTATCTCTCTCTTCATACCAAGCCACCAGTAATGATCTTTCAGTGTGTGATACATTTTAGCACTGCCTGGATGCATAGCACAAGCAGAACTATGTGCCTCTTCTAAAATCTCTTTCTTCAATTTTGGAATATCTGGAACACACAATATATTACCCATAACCAATGCACCATCATCTCTTATAACATAATCTGTTCTTAACCCAACACTAACTTCTGCTTTCATTGTTCTCAATGTCTGATCTTGAGATTGAGCTTCTCTAACCTTATCAATCAAGGTAGGCCTCACCTGGAAATAAGCTAATACTGCTCCTGAAGTAGTAGCTGACAGTTGAGTATTCAACTTTTTGAATTCACAAATCAAGGAAGCACATACTGTACTGGATGAAGAAAAAGAACCAATCTTTCTACTGAGGGCATCCGCAAGTACATTAGCTTTCCTCGGATGGTAATCAATCTTGCAATCATAATCCTTTATCAACTCCAACCATCTTCTTTGTCTCAAATTCAGTTCTTTTTTATCAAAGATATACTTTAGACTTTTGTGATTGGTAAATATTTGACATTTCTCACCACAAAGGTAATGCCTCCAAATCTTTAATGCCAACACTACTGCAGCTAACTCTAAATCATTTGTTGGATAGTTTAACTCGTGCTTCTTCAATTGTCCTGAAGCATAAGCTATAACTTTTCCATTCTGCATTAGAACACATCCCAGTCCTTGGCGTGAAGCGTCACTATAGATCACAAACTCTTCATCTGGAGATGGAAGAGTAAGTATAGGAGCAGAAACTAGTCTTTCTTTCAGCTTTTGAAAGCTCTTTTCACATTCTTCACTCCATACAAACTTGGAATTCTTTCGAGTCAAACTAGTCAGAGAAAGAGCAATTTTGGAAAAATCCTCTACAAACCAACGATAATAACCTGCTAGCCCAAGGAAACTCCTTACTTCTGTAACATTAGTAGGGCGTTCCCATTTCATTATTGCCTCAATTTTCTAAGGATCTACATAAGTAGCTTCTGCTGAGATAACATGATCCAGAAATACAACTTTATCCAGCCAAAATTCACATTTGTTGAACTTAGCACACGACTGCTTATCTTACAAAGTTTGCAAAATAGTCCTCAAATGCTTGGCATGCTCATCACGATTGCGAGAATAGACCAATATATCATCGATAAAAATAATCACAAATTTGTCTAAATATGGGTGAAGTACCCTATTCATCAAGTCCATGAATGCAATCGGAGCATTAGTTAATCCAAACGGCACCACCAAAAATTCATAATGGCTATACCGAGACCTAAAAGCAGTCTTCGGTACATCAACATCTCTAATTTTGAGCTGATGATACCCTGAACGCAAATCAATTTTAGAAAATACTGTAGCACCTCGAAGTTGGTCAAACAAATAATCAATATGAGGCAACATGTACTTATTACGGATAGTCACTTTATTCAACTGTCTGTAATCAACACACAATCTCATTGTAAAATCTTTTTTCTTCACAAATAAGACTGGTGCTCCCCATGTGGATACACTGGGTCAAATGAAACCCTTGTTAACCAAATCTTATAATTGAACTTTCAACTCCTTCAACTCTGCTGGAGCCATTCTGTAAGGTCTATGTGAAATAGAGTTGCTCTCTGGAATCAAGTCAATGGTAAACTCAATTTCTCTATTTGGAGATAACCCCGGAAGATCTTCAGGAAAGACATCGGGAAAATCTCTTACCACTAGTATATCTTCAAGTTTCAATTTAGTGATTTGGGTGTCGATCCATAGGCTAAATACGCAGAACAACCTTTCCTAAGCAATCTATCAGCATCAAGTGCGGATAGGATACATGAAGGTAATATTCTTCGTTCACCACTAAAAATAATTTCAGGCTCTTCTGGCCTTCTAAATACCACTTCTTTGCGGAAACAATCAACTGAAGCATGATTTGCAGCTAAAAAGTCCATGCCCAATATAACATCAAAGTCATGGATATCAAGTGGAATCGAATTAGCTTTCAACTCTCCGTCATTCACTCTAATCACACAATCCATGTAAACACTGTTAGCTAAAAGTGAATCTCCTACCGGAGTCGCAACCACTAAATCACTGTCTAATGGTTCTAACATATGGTTCGCATAAATAACAAATGCATGTGATATAAATGAATGTGTAGCACCAGAATCAATTAAAGATCGAGCATTTTGTCCAAAAATAAATAATGTACCCATGACTACATCTGGTGACTCTTCAGCATCATGTTGAGTCACAGCAAATACTCTCCCCTGAGTCTTAGGACGTCCTGCCTGGCCCTTCTGTCTAGAACCACTGCTGCCAGCAACATCGGACTGAATAACACCAGTAGTACCTGCTTTACCTGTCAATGTATCCTGATTCTGATTCTGTCTAGAAATACCAACACCTGGCTGTGAAGATGCCCCCTGTGATAAACTGCGCTGCTGAAAACGAACTGGGCACTCTCTCCTTATATGTCTAGTTTGACCACAATGATAACAAGTGCTAACCCTTTTAAGGCACTCACCAGAATGAAATTTTCTACACAACTGACACTGAGAGAATCTGGCAACACTAGAGCCATCTCTCTGTCCAAGAGTAAATGATCTCTTAGAAGATCCTTGGGTCTGTGAACGACTATACCCTGGCTGATGTACTGACCTCTGGCTTGATCTCGAGCTCTGACTTCCACGAGATCTGGATTTAAAACTACCAGGAGTAAAAACACCTAAGCCAATTCCTCGACGATCCCTCGGCGGTCTATTCATAGAGGCTCCTGCCCATGTCTGATTACTACTACCAATTCTAGGCCTCATTTGTGATTGGCCACTATGTCGTTCTGAAAGGCTTTTCTCAACCTCCAGCGCTGCTTCTACGAGTTTTTCAAAATTTTCATATCCCGACGCCGTTACCACCGATCTGATTTCTTCTTTCAAACCGCCCTCAAATCTCCTGCACTTATCAATTTCATCCACTATAAGAACTGCGGCATATTTTGACAACTCTATAAACTTCTTCTGATACTATATCACGGTGGAAGTCTATACTAGCTTCAAAAATTCATTTTTTTATCAGTCTTGTAAGAACGAGGACAGTAATACTCGTTAAAATCATCTTTAAAATTACTCCATGTTATCACTGAAGGAGTAACATATTTCCCTTGCACCGATCTCCACCAGTTATACGCACCTCCTTCTAATAAGAAGGTAGCCAAGCGTACTTTTCGATCATCGGGGCAATCCATGACCTCAAACACCCTTCCAATCCGAACTAGCCAGGAATCAGCTTCTGTTGGATCAGTCGTGCCCGTGAATACTTTGGCTCCTAATTTAGTAGCTCGCTCAATGTTGTACTCTTTATCTGAGCCGCGTAAAGCCGATGCAACATCTGAAGCAATTCTATCAGCTATAATATCAGATTGAGCTACATTTCCATGTCATTGCTGCTCATAAGTCAGCTAAACAGACTCCTCAACTCTACTAGCATCTCTAACGTCATCTCTATCAGCAACAACTCGTGGTTGAGGCGTCACATCCTGAGGCCTAGGAGCTTTACGGCCACGAGACATGACTTCCAACTACAAAATATAAATGATATGTTCAGAACAAAACCAAAATAAATGCGATGCAAGCTGACTTTATAACCTGGCTCTGATACCAATTGACACAACCCGTCCCGAGTCAACCAAACTAACCCGACATGTACCGTGCGCCGATGGTAGATTCCAACTAAACAACAGACCCACCACCAAGAAAACTTGACTTCCTTTGACTGTGACATATTTTTAAAAGAATTTTGACAGAGTTCCCTCTAAAATATGGACTAAAACAACCTGAACAAAATTAATTTCCTCAAACATGCACCTTCAATTTTAAAATAGGGTATATCAACCCCCACCAACACAACCAATTCATCATATCATACACTGGAATGAAATCTTCACTACTATACACCTCGAATACTACAATTGCACTATACTTTCAAAAGATACAAAAAGTGTACTAACCCCTGATATAGTTACATCTTTACCCAAGATGCATATCACCAAAATATAAACCCCATAAACTCATAATAAGAACCATACAATTAAAAACTTGGTGGCTCAACTTGACAGATCGTCAAGCTCAGAATGGCTCAACTCAGCTACTATTTGATAAGAAAATTTTAACAAAAATGTGAGCTTGTAACTCAGTGAGTGGACAATTTCGCAATTAGACATAACTTTCCATTTATCATAACTTAATGAAAAACTCCAACATCTTGACTACTTTAAAAATATTCTGGAAACTGATAATACTTTTAGAACCAACCATCATGAAATCATAAAAACATTTATTCTGTATACCGTATAAACTAAATTCTGCATTCTGCAATCTGATAAACAACACTGAAAAAGATACCCTGTAACAGCCTTACTCATGTATAGGTTAGAACCGGTATACATGGCAAAACTACTAAATTCTGTAATTCTTACATTCAGTCATACGCGCGCAGAGCTATAATCTGTCATACACTAAGGAAACACATTCACACCAGTTTAGACTAGGGTAAAATCTCTTGGGTACTTTTGGTGGTTTTAAAAATAACTTGAACGTGCTGAAATATGTCATACTCATATAACATGCCAATAAAATGATTTAATTGAGTGAAATTTAACTTTAAAAAGAACTTGCTATAAAATTCACTCTATTCTGAAAAATCATACTTTCCAAATCAATCATCTGAAATAAATAACTTTTGCAGCTTATATGATTTACCATAAGAAATCTAATAAACGGTTATTTTATATAAACTTGAGAACTATTAGAATTTAAATAAATGCTTATTTTTGAAAAGTAGATATCCACTCATGTAACACAAGCTATAGCCTAAGATGGTTGGTAGGCTTTCCCAACTTCCTCGTCACCACCTGAAATACGATACAAGATAACCAATTTACTACTACCGTACCAAATATTCTTAACATATAATCATGAAATATTAGAACTTGACTTCTCGGCACTTGAATATATTCTTTAATTTCCTTCACAATTGGAACTAATTCTACCTTCTATTCCATTCACTAAAATCTAATTCATCAAAATAATCTTCATTCCAAACATAAAAATAATTCCTTCTTCCAAGCTAGCGAAACTAATAACCATAATTCAACCAATTTAATTTTCCATATTGTACCACAATTTCATGCTTTCAAATCTGTATTTCATCATCTCTATCATTCCCACAAAATTCCTTACTCAATAATCTCAATTGAAAATCTGGGGTTTGCCAAAACTCAAATCTCTTACCTTAATTCAAATGGAAACTAAATAATCCACAATCTTGAGCTCTAAAATGCACCTGTATTTCATAAATTCGAAACCCTAGAAATTTAACATCACAATATCATAAATAATTTATTTTTTATTCTCTAAAAAAATAGATAAATTGTACCCAAGATAATGATAGCAACACTTACCATTTTCTTCCTTCTTTTTCCTTCCTTTTTATCCCTTTTTTCCTGCGTTTTTTGCCTCTGTCAGTTTTTTCCCTTCTACTGTGTGTTTGTATGTGTTTTCAAATGAAAAAAAAATGGGTCAAATATTCTATTTAAATGGTGCCCAAGTCAAACTTGCAAAATAAGCCCCTCACCTCTCATTAGGAATTAAATGTAATCTCTTGACTTCCATTACTAGAAATGTAATTTCCCCAACTTCAAATGTATCCAATTAAATCCTCGAGTATTGTAAATTTATAAAATAAGCCCACCAAAATAATTTACTTCAATTTAGTCCTTATTTGAATTGACTTTGACTAAAAAAAACTTGGTTGTAACAATTTTCCTTCTAGCGCGCTGTAGAGGCCCCGAATTGGGGCTCAAGGTAGGAAACTGGAGGTGGCTAAACTTAGGTAGCCAACTATCCTTCTGAAGATTTAGTACAACCATAATGTCTGGAGAAAACATTTGAAAACTGCCTCGAAGTCCTGTAGACAATTTAGAGAAGTATGGAGCTACTAATTACCCCTCTAACATGAGTTTAGAGCTAGATCCCGATGAGAAGGTTTACTACTCATGGCCTCGATGTGTGGCCATAAGTGAAAATATCCTTAAGGGGAGTTTTAGGCTACCCATCCATCCCTTTTTTAGAGTAGTACTTAGGTCATACAGTTTAGCCTCCCATCCAGTTAATAAGGTTGTGAATGTTGTGGATGAGGGTTAACTTAAGGGTAGATATGCCTCTCTCTATTCTTCGCTCAATTTATACGCCGCAGAAACTGGCTGGAGGGAATAAGTCAAGTGATAAGTGCAAATCACTTATCGAACAAACACCTCTAAATCATAGTTTTTGGTTTGTTCGTGAGCAAATTTGAACATTTTGATGTGTGTGTTCGTGTTGTTTCGTTTTGTAGCTTAGACAACTTGGGAGAAAATGACATAATTTGGAGTTTGAATTAAAGAAAGCACTGATGGCGGTGAAAGAAGAGAATGGACTGGAAAAGAGGAAGGAGAAATGGGAACAACAAGTTGGCACCCAAGAAAACACCAAGAAAAAGGTAGGACACTGGTGCCCAAGAAGACGCACAAACCAGGAGAACAAACCAACTAAGCGCCGACGCGCCAAGATCACTTCACCAGATTTACGCTTTTTCTGCTATTTTCGGGGCCCAAATTACATCCATCCCTTCTAAAAATAAGAGAACAATATAAAAGGCAAAAGAAAAACCTAAAGGAGGCCACTGGGACACCGAAGAATGAAGGAAAAAATAGAAGAATATTGCTGAAGCATTTTCTGGACAGCTGGAGACAAATCTGGGTTGCTGGGAGTATTATTGAAAGAGCCAAACATCAAGATTTGAAGAAATTAAAGGGGAAACTCGTGAAGACCGAGGGGAAATTTCATCAAACAGAATTTTTCCCCTCGGTCTTCATGAGTTTTCCCTTTAATTTCTTCAAATCTTGATGTTTGGCTCTCTCAATAATACTCCCAACAACCTAGATTTGTCTCCAGCTATCCAGAAAATGCTTCAGCAATATTCTTCTGTTTTTTCCTTTGTTCTTCGGTATCCCAGCCGCGTCCTTTAGGTTTTTCTTTTGCCTTTTATATTGTTCTCTTATTTTTGGAAGGGATGGATGTAATTTGGGCCCCGAAAATAGCAGAAAAAGCGTAAATCTGGTGAAGTGATCTTGGCGCCTAGGCGCTCAGTTGGTTTGTTGGCTGGGTGCCTTGGCGCCCATTCTCCTAGTTTATGCGTCTTCTTAGGCGCCAATGTCCTACCTTTTTCTTGGTGGCGTCCAACTTGCTGTTCCCATTTCTCCTTCCTCTTTTCCAGCCCATTCTCTTCTTTCACCGCCATCAGTGCTTTCTTCAATTTAGACTCCAAATTTTGTCGTTTTCTCCCAAGTTGTCTAAGCTACAAAACAACACCAACACACACATCAAACATTCAAATGCGCTCATGAACAAACCAAAAACTATGATTTAGAGGTGTTTGTTCGATGAGTGGTTTGCACTTATCAAACACCCCAAACTTAGTTCTTTGCTTGTCCTCGAGCAAACATAAAAGCACACCAAGCATGATTAATCTAAATGCACAAACAAAATAACAAAACATGATATCATGACTTAAACTTGTTTTACTGGTCAGCATTGATTATATGGTGTCGAGTTATGAACTACTTCAAAGCTATAATGTGAGAGTGAAATTCTTACTTTTCCAACGCAAACAGATGTGTAGATGTGTGAAAATTTAATACAGCATTGAACTATCCTATGTTGATTCAGTCCCGACCTTAAAAGTCAATTATTCGCTTACGTCGCTCGTGGGATTCACACACCCCCAAACTTGTTTTTCTTTCACTTCCCGAGGTATATTCTTAAGTTGACTTCCTACTTCTTACACCACTCAAGTTTGGTCAGGCTTCACTAATTGCAGTTCAACGTGTTAACAAATATGGATTCTCCTTATTTTTTACTGCTTCAACCTCCAAGATTCAACCAAGTTACCAACCTTTCATCAAAATTCTAACCCTCTAAGATAAGTGTTCGGGGCTTAATCACGTTATGTGGTGCGTCTTCTATTTCATGCACCTATTTTTTTCAAAAATTCTCTTTTTGTATAGAATCTTATGAGTAGACGTCCCTTCCTTAAACTTTCTAAATAACCCCTATAGCGAGCTTTAGGCCGATGGCTCCTAAATCAGATGACTTTAGGGCACCAGGTTTTAAATCCTTGCAGACTTTTTCACTTGAGTCATAAAGGCTACGAAGAGATGCTATACAATTGTCCTCATTGGGATCTTTTGCAGTGATTAGTGCAGTGCCCCTTATTGAACACTTATTCTCGAAAATTTGATCTCTAACTCAAGGCTTTCACCCAATTTTCATCCCCTTGATTTCAGACAGTCCACACAATGTTTTTCACCCACGGAATCCATATTCATCTCCATGTCTACTTGCAACAGTTCAACTAGCCAAGTATCCTAAATTTGGTTTGAGAGTATAGTGATATTCAATGGTTCTTTGGATTTGATTTATGGGGTTCAACCTATCTCATTTATGCATCAACATATTCCAGTCCAATGATATACTTAACTCGCGTGCAATTAAGGCGACATGCTTTGCAAGGGTAAGTAAAAGTTCACTCAAACACATAACCTATTCATTAACACATAACCGATTCATGTTTTCAAATATATGCATCATTGCCAACAATATTTTCCAGCTCACACAAGCATGCAAAAAGAATTTTTATTTTTTTACTAAATATAAAATAAAACACACAAGCATCACACAATAAAATACAAAACACAAGCAGTTAAAGCAATAAGATACAATTGTGTTGAAATACCATCCCCCCAAACATAAATGACGCATTGTCCCCAATGTGAAAGAAATGAAAGATGAATACCTTGGGGAAGACATTAACTGTCTTCGTCATTTCCTGGTGGAGTTAGAGTGTGGAATGGGAAAGGTAGTGACGATGGTGGGGGGAATGTGAGCTCAGGATGGGTGGATGCCATGACCGCTAAGCAAGCATTTTGGTAACGAAATTGGTCATAGAAGGTAGACTGCAGCTGAACCATCTGTGTTTGCATTCCGTCCTACCGATGGGTCATGTTTAAATCCATCATCTCAAGGCGCCTAAGTATGACTCCGATAGCATCATCACTTTGTAGAGGTGGGACTGGTATTATCTTACTTCAAAATGTGGCTTACTCCTCCATTGTCGTAGCCTGACATCGTCTATCAAGGAATGGAAGTGGAGCTAGTTTTGAGCTTCAGGACAATGTGACACCATAGAGATTCCATAGCACCTATTATAGTACCCACTCTATTTTCCATCTTCAGTGAGTACTTAAGTAACTGCTTTAACTTGATAATTTTGACGTTCAGTTTTAACTTTCTCTTTTGTTGCAGCTTTACTTTCAAGGTGCCAGACCACTGAGGACCAATTTAATATCGTCCGAAACATCTACCAGCTCGACGCTAAGGAGTGTAGTCATTAACAAGAGCGTTCACCTCATTGACTATAGACTAATGTTTACCCAAAGTATGTTCGAACGAGACTTTCTTCGCTAATGACCAATTTTAAAGCTCTGACAAGTCTATTTTATGCAGAAGATTTCGCTGAAAAGAGATCGATGAGGCTAAACTTCGCAACCATTCGCCAAAGCATCGCTATAGCGAAGCAATTGAAGTCTCACTCTATAGTGTACAAGAACATAATGAGATGCTGGTCTAACTGGGAAAGGGCCAAGCCTTTAGTGACGAGAAGCAGGATAAATAGGCTCTTTAGCTCATAAAGAGCAAAAAATTAAGCCCATTTGGGGGAAGAAGCTCAAAATTGCCTTACAGTACGAACGAGGTGAGAGCAACTTGTCCAGGATAGATGAGGTTGAGCTTAAAAAGACTAAGGTGGAGAGTAAGTTGGAAAAGCTAGTGGCGGATGTTAGCGAACTAAAGAAGGTAGCACATGAGACTAAGTGCCAAGTTACTGTCCTAACAAGGAGGATTGACTATGCCAATGAGCATTACCATCTGGAGTGGAAGTGTTAGAGGCTTCAAGAAAGGAGAAAGTCAAGCTGAGGCAGCTTACCGATGTTAAATCACCTCCATTAAGCATAATTATTAATGATCTAATGACCTGACATAACTTGTTTCAATATCGATTCATACATCGTTAATTAGGTAATCACATATATTAGGTTTTGGTCACTTCTTGTCTTAAGGTGTGAGGTAGGAGCTTCTGGTCGAGGGACCGGTTGGTTGAGAAACCGGTCAATTGAGGCACCTCTCTTTTCTCATGACGAAGAATACACCTTTGCGTAGAGGATACACATCCATGGCAAAGGGCTTCTCCCAGATGTTTGGACCACTAGTGAAGGCACCAGCTTTAAAGGAATCTGAGGCGAGGCCCACTAATTGTTAAACTAGTCGATTGAGGTATTGTTTGGCTGAGGCGTGCCTCATCTCTCCTCTCAAAGTAGGATTCTTTTAAGATGAAGTGTGGATACTTGTAATAATAAAATGAAACATTTTCATTCAACATAAGTAGCTTACAAAATGTGGAACGTCGTCTAGCTAGGTAACAAGGTTACAAAAACTAAGGGAGGTCTTTCTATTAGGTAGGCTGGCTCTACTAACTGATAATACTTAAGTGTTCAACATTCTATGGATAATGTTGGATTTATTGACCTAGGTATTCAATTTCATAAGTGCCAGGTCACAGTTCTTCCTTTATGTGATAAGGGTTTTCCCAGTTGAGGCCCAATGTGAAGGTAATTGGCTTCTTAGAAGAGAGGAAATCACTTGTTAACACAAGGTGTCCAACAAAAAATGACTATTTTTTGACCTTAGTGTTGTAATAAAGAGTCATCTTTCGCTGGTAGGAGAGAGTTTAATCTGTGAGTCATCTCTTTACTCATCGAGGTATTCGAGCTTCGTTCTTCTTAGTTTATTGTTGGATATTTCATTAAAATGTAAGCGGCAAGGTAAGGAGAGTCCCACTTCAATAGGACTTATGGCTTCGGCCTCGTAGGACATAGAGAATAAGGTTTCGCCTGTTGCAATTCAGTCGGTAGTATGGATAGCCCATAGTACTTGGGCTCATCGACCTAAGCTCTAATTGTGACACCAAGCTTCCTTTTCAAGGTATATTTGATGGTTTTGTTGACAGCCTTGAGCTGGCCATTGCTTTTTGGTGATGGGGGTGTAAAGAAGTGCTTCTAGATTCCTAACACCTCACATAGGTCCCTAACCTTCTTGTTGTCGAACTATCATCCATTGTCTGATACAATGGTATGGAAAAATCCAAATCAGCATATGATATTTTTCAAGAAAAACTTGGAGCTTTTTGCTTCGATTATTTTATCTAGAGGTTCGAATTTAACATACTTGGTGAAGTAATCAATGGCAAAGTGTATCAAATTCTCCATTTAGCGAAAGGCCAATGACTTGTAACAACTATTAGCTTTAAAACGGTTGCCTCTGGATGGTGGAGAAGCGCTAACACTTATCACACTTTCGCATGAAATCAAGTGCATCATTTTTAAATGTAGGCCGTAATATCATTGCCTTAGTACCATTTGTACGAGGGTAGATCATCCAGTGTGGTTACCATATATGCCTTCATGAATTTTTCGGAGGATGTAATCTGCTTCCTCTCCCATATGCACCGAGGAGAGGCGATAAGAAACCCGTCTTATACAACACTTCATCTTGAAGGACAATATGGACAGCTCTCCTTCTGATCTTGTGAGCTTCATCTTTATAGTTAGACAGGGTTTGACCCCTTAGGTAGGCAACTATGGGCTACATCCATGATAGGGCGCCCTCTATCCATATCATTTTTTCTCCTTTTGAAATGGAAGGTGAGGAGAGGTATCAATGGGTACTACCTTAAGCAGCTATGAGTCCTTGTTGTTGGCCAACTTGGATAAATCATCGACATGGGCATTTTTAAGAAACGATATTTACATTAATTCAAATTTCTTGAAGGATGGTAGGAGATCCATCACATGTTTGAGGTATGCAGCCATGGCTTTGTCTTTTGTAGTGAAGTTTCCATTGACATGACTCACTACAAGTTGGGAGTTATTGTTTATGATGAACCGCTTTACTTGCATCTTTTTGCTGTGTCTAAGGCTAGCTAGGAGGACATCATATTCCGCAACATTATTCGAGGTTTTGAATCTGAACCTTACTACATAATTGAGTTTGTGGGCTTCTAGACTTATTAGGACTACTTTGGCATTGGAACCTGTCTCATCTGTAAAGCCATTAACAAAAAAGCTCTAGGTGGGAGCTCGGCGAGTTCCATCGATTCCTCTACCTTGAGAGCATTGGTATATTCTGCTACAAAATTAGCTAAGGCTTGGCCTTTGATAGAATTTATTAGCCTAAATACCAGGTTGAACTATGTTAGCTCTACTGCCTATTTCAGCAATCTCTCTGAAGCTTCAAGTTCTTGGAGCACTTGCTTGAGGGAAAATTGGTTAGCTGCCTGGAACTACAGCATCAATTTTCTCAAAGCAGTGATGAGGCAAAGGGTGAGCTTCTCTATATCTAAGTAGCGAGTCTCGACTTACAAGAGGACTTTCTTAACATAATACATAGGCAATTGATTGTCTTCTTTTATTAAAATGATCGAGCTAATTGCCTCTTTAGATACAGTCAAGTAAATGAGCAATGACTCATCAACTTTTGGTTTTGAGAGGAGGTGAGCCTGTCCTAGGTGCTTTCTTCAACCCTTGGAAAGCCTCTTCACACTTCTCATTCTATTGGAACTTCCTCAATCCTTTTTAGAACTTTAAATAATGGAAGACTTATGTATGTAGATTTGGAGGCAAAGTGACTCAGAATAGCTACTCGTCCAGTGAGGATCTATACTTCTTTAGGTTTTTGGGGAGATCTCATTTCTATCAGGGCCTTGATTTTTTTGGGATTGGCCTAAATCCCTATTTGGTTGATCATGTATCCTAAGAATTTATTGGAAGCGACACTAAATGCGCACTTAATGGGGTCTAATCGCATCATGTACCTCCTTAGAATTTGTAAGATTGCATCTAAGTGTTTTACATGGTACTTTGTCTTTAAACTCTTCACTAACATATCATCCACATAGACTTCCATGATTTTCCAAATTAGCTCAACAAACATCCTGTTGACGAGTCATTGGTAGGTAGCAATGGCATTTTTCTATCCGAAAGATATCACCTTATAGTAACAGAGATACCTATATCAATGATGAAGGATGTGTTCTCTTCATCTGCTAGGTACATGGTGATGTGATTATATCATGAGTAGGCATCTATGAAGCTTAGCAACATGTGACCTGTAGTTAAATCCAATAGAAGATCAATCCTTGGAAAAGATAAACTATCTTTTAGGGAAGCTTGATTAAAGTTGGAGAAGTATATGCATACTCTCCACTTGCTATTGTATTTTTTACCAAAATGGGTTGGAAATCAATTTCAAATAAGTAGCCTCTCTAACAAAGTCATTGGATATCAGTTCTTCATTCAAAACCTTATATCTTTCACGATTGAGGGCTATCTTCTTCTACCTATATAGGGTAACCATAAAATCTATTTTTAGGTGGAAGTAACTAACCTTAGGGTTGATGCCTACCATGTCCCCATGCCTCCAAGCAAAGATATTCAAGTTCTTATAAATAAAGCATTTGAGCTTCTCTTGGGCTTCTAGTGGTAGGCCACTCACTACTTGTAATACCTTGGTAGGGTTTTGAGGATCTCTTGAAAAGCTCTTCAATCTTCAATCGGAGTTGTTTGAGATTTTGGACCATGTTGATCTCGTGGGGTTCGATTTTTTAGGGAATTTAAATAACATTCTCTGGCTCTCATTTGATCTTCTCTGACGATGGCGATGTCATGCTCTATTGGGAACTTCATGCATAGGTGATAGATTGAAGTGATGGCCCACAATTCTTTCAGGGCAGGCATTTCCAGCCCCAAGGTAGTTCACTTATTGTCAACTATTAGAAATTCCATGTAGTGACGAATTATTTGAGGTGTCTTGCCTATCTCCACAAAAAAGGTGATTTTTTTTCTTTGGGATGATACTATTGCCAGTGAATCCATATAATTATGAAGACATGAGGGTCAAATCCTGTTCTACTTTCATCTGATCATTGGTGGAGCTAAAGATGATATTGACCGAGCTTCCATTGTCTACTAACATTCGCTTTAAACCATTGTGCGCCACTATAACCCTCACCATCAAAGCATCACAATGGAAGTAGTGCAAGCCCACAATATCCTCCTGGGTGAAGGTAATGGGTTGCACCTCCCTACCCTCTTAAGGATGGTTATTGTTAACTATGAAACTTGCCTCCATCTTCCGCTTTCCTCGCGTAATTTCTTTGCTCATTTTTGGTTTCTCTTCCAATGTTGAAGCCTCCAAAGATTGTGTCAATTTCACGAATTGGCTCGTTGTCCACATCAATAGAGATGTTCATCCACTACCTTTGCCCTCCTCGATCTCTGTACCTATGTTCATCCCTCCCTTGGTAGGAGGATACTTCCCTTGGGAAATGTCTAGCATTCTCTTACCTAAGTTGTTGGCCTTGCCTTGGCGGGGACTAGTTTTCCTTTTGGAGGACGTTCATCTTTTCTCAAGGTACGAAAATCAGTTTGACCCATGCATTGGGACATTTCTCTGCAGTTCCTTATGTCGTGGCCATACATTTTATGATGTATGCAATAGGCATGCTTGTCTCTCCTAGGCCTCTCACTTCATTCTCGGTTTTCTCCTCTTTGGTGGTTGGATGTTCGATAGAGAGTAGGTGCTACTCTTCATAGGCCAAGTTTGAGCTAGTGTTACCCAGCTTGGTTCCATTAATAGTTCATCAAGTTAGAAGTGGGACTTGTATCCTTCTGCCTTTGTGTTGGTGGAAGCCCTATAGCGGCTCTATTGCGGTTATCAATCAGTTTTTCATTGATGATCTCGCGGCTTATCATTTCCAATAGTGTATTGTAGTTAATGGGGTTCGTATTTTATACATCTTTCCAAAAAGAGTACACCTTAGGGCGAAGAGGGCTTGCTGATTCATGACTTGTATGCAGTAAGCCATTTCATCAGTTAAGCGAGACATGAAACATTTCAGTGCCTCAAGAGCTGTTTGCCTCATATCCTATAGGCATTAGATAAGGGCATGACCCTCTATGTTAGTTGCGTAGTGCTTTAGGAATGCCTTTTTGAGGTTTGGCCAACTCTTTATGCTCCTATCCAATATCTTACTGTACCATATTTCAATCACTCTACTCAAAGTTAAGTGGAAGGCCCTACACTTTACTACGAGTAAGGCTCATCTCAGACTTATATAAGTATTATAGCTGTTGAGATGCTTAACTATGTCACTTTTCCCATTGTATTTTGGGATCTTTTGAAGGACAAAATGATTAGGAACATGAGTGTCCCTTAAAGGCTGAGAGAAATGCAAGTTGTCATCATCGTAATCTAGGTCACCCAATCTTTGGGGCTCATCTAAATCTTCATCCTCTTCCACTTCGTAGTGAGAGAATGGATGAGATGGACTTGTTTGGTTCCATTAATTTTTTCGTTCCTCCTCTCTTTCCTACTCCTAGGTGAATGAGCTTGTTTATTTTGGTCTTGCATGTGTTTGCATGGCCTACACATAGCTTGGGACTGTTGTGGCCTACTCCAAGGCACTAATGGGCTAATCCTGTCATAGATGCTAGTGGATCTTTGAAAGATCTGTTCTTGTTCATATTTAGGAGGGAATGACACCTCGTCGAGTCATCTAAAAACATAGTTTGACGAGATATCCATCCCACATTTCCTTTCTAATGGACTAGCATTCTCATTTTTTGATGGGAATATGCTCTCTGGTTTTGAACCATCCCTTCCTCGTGGGGAAAGTTATCATCTGGGGACACATATTGGGGCATGTATGAACCTGGATGAGGTGCACCATAAAGCATCTAATGTCCATCTTGCCTGTGCATCGGAAAGAGGAACTGTTGTGTGGCAGCATTTTACCTGTTGATGTTTCTCATGTTGGGGTCTCACTGGTTCTCCTAGGTAGAGCTTCTTCACTGCTTGAACTCATTTTTTGAGCAGAGAACCTCTTTTCTTCAAAGAGGAGAATTCTCAATTAACTATATATTTTTCAAAGAATATAAATACCTGGGCACAATGTTGGGTCACAATTTTTTTCTTTCTAGGCTCTCACCTATTCTTTCTTCAAGAACAAGACCTTTTTCAAGGAAAAATCCTAGGTTCTCTTTGCTTATACTTTTTCCACTTGATGTTCATGGTTATAGTGTAGATTTTCCATAGACAGTGCTAATCTGTTGACCTCATTTTTTGTAGGCTAATATAGTGAACAAATCCCAAGTTCTCTTACTTGTAAATAAGCTTCATGTCCTGCACACTTGGACAAATCGTTAGTCACTAGAGTAGAAGACGTCGTCCCTCATGCACTCCGAAGGCCAATTTAGTCAATGCGTGCAAAGATGGGGTATGGGACGTGCTAAGGACGTGAGCTATTGAGTAACGAAGGGCCGAATATGGGAGTGAATATATAGAGAACAATTATAAATAGTTTATAAATTTACATTACCCCTGGAATGGCAAATTGTGCGAGCTTTTATGAAGGGTAGTGTGCTTATAAGTGTGTTTTTGCACACTTATTTAATACCTAAATATGCTATTAAATGAATGAAATTCTACTCACAATTAGGTAATATTTTCTTTTGTAGGCCAAAAATCACCTAAAGAAAGATAACAAGGCAAAAGAGATGAAAAATTACTAAAAGCGTACAAAATTTGTGAATTTGGGACCAAGGTGAACAATCCAGATAGTTTAAGGATTTGGAGTGTAATTTATGGAGGGCAAGATTGATATAAAATTTAAAATCCGAGGACCAAATTGCACAGAATCATAGTTGAGGGACGTAAGGTGCAATTACCTTAGGGGACTTTAGGTGTAAATTGCCCAAAAATCCTTTTTCCTGGAGGTTACAAAGCTTGTGGCGCTGCAGCGCCGTTTGTAAAAATAAAATTTTTGGGACCTTTTTGCTCTTTTTCTAAAAATTTAGGGACCAGGTTGCAATTTTCTTTAGGTTTTAATGTAAAAGTCAGATTTTGGGCCTCTTGGTGGGGGTCTTCTTCACGTCTTCTGCTTCTGGGTTGCTGGTTTATTCCTCTTCATTTTTTCTTTTCTTTTTCTTTGCTTTTTCGTTTCTTTTTCTTTTCTTTTGTTTTTCTTTCCTTTTTCTCTTGTTTTGCTTGGTGATTTTGGAGTACTAATCTAGAGCACAAAGGAGATTCATCAAGGAATTGACAAAACTTTGGAGAAATCAAAGCCGAGCTCGAAAATAAGGTTTTATCTTTAAACTTTGATTTTTCTCATTTATGTTGTCAAATGTGTAATGTATTGTATAAATATTCTCCTTTTTTTAATCATATGTATAAAATGGGCTAGTTAATTGTGTTGGGATTTGTGGTATTAGTTTAACATAGCTTTTAATTAATTTCTATATTTGCCCTTTGATTTTAAATTGCTTATTCTCACGTGTTTCTAATATTGTTATTATTGCATCTTCATTTTTGTGGCCAATAGAAGATCATATTTAGTGATTTGTATATCGTTCGAGAAAAGATCGTGCATTTTAGACCAAATAGTAGAAACTCTAAGTTTGTGTAGTGGATAAAGATATACCACTAGCCCTAGGTGACCCAATGAGCTATTTTCACAAATCTTGAATGCAGTTGTTTGGTTGTAATCAACATAGAGATATAGTAAGTTAAACCAATCAATTAGGGTTAATTTCACTCGACAGGGGTAATTAACTAAAATTGAAAAGTCAGGTCTAACATCGTAAGTGAGTAATTGGTTAATTAGTTTGTTGAGAAATTAATTAGGCGACGGTTAACGAAACCATGAATACCAACCACGTTTTCCTCCAAAATTCCCAAGCGTTTATGTTTTCTTAGTTTGTAGAATTTTAGTTATTTTTTCCTTATTTCAAATCATTGTCGTTATTGTGTGTGTTTGTTTCTTTTCATTGTTAGAATTAAATTAATTAGAGTTGTGTAATCAAAAGTAGACATTCCTCGAAGGATCGACAATCCAGACTCTAAAAGTCCACTTTATTACTTGAATGCAACCCGTACGCTTGCGGTATAAGTCTTTAGCGAACAAGTTTTTTGCGCCGCTACTGGGGAGTGTTTTTACTTTGATTACCACTTTAGTTAATTTTAATTTTAACAATTTTTTTAATTACTTTTATTTTTGTATACTTTTGGTTAACCCTGTATTGCTAATCCATCTTGTGTGTTGTAATTCTCTCCATGTACTTTTCAGCTTTCTATGCATGATTCTAATTTTGGTAAAGTAACAAATAGCGTTGCAATGACAAATCTGTATATGGGCTATAAGGATATGCTTGGAGGACATCCAGGTTGTGATAATTGTTACACGGTGCATTGTACTGTGCCATGCTTGTTCTCGTACACTAGTTTCCACATGCCTAAACTTCTAATGTTTAGAAAATATTTGAGGTGTCAAAAACAAGCCATTGACAAAAACGATGAAGGATACACGCTCCTGGGAGATTTTGTGCCTTACGATTGGGATGGGGACATCAAACTTATGGGAGATGGTCCCCTCCTATTGAATGAAAAGGTTATTGCAAAGTATTTCAAAGTGCTTGCCAAATTAGATGAAAGTGACATGCTTATGGGAGATTATATGTACTGGGATGGATTTCAACAATGGGGGTACTACCCACTTGAAGGAGTCAATGAGACCGACTTCTCACTGCCCGTGGATTTAAATTTTGGATCGATCATTCAATCCGAAGAAATATCAACGGTTGTAGAAGGGCTTAAAGTGAAAGATAATTTAAATACAAAGGAACCGATGAAGGATGTAGAATTAAATGAAGATGAAATCAACATACATTTGTTCGACTTCATTGATTGCATAGAAGTTGATTTTGTGATTAAGTTCGATAGGGAGATGGAAATCTACATTGTTGAGTTTGAATCGGATGGAATGGGAAAGTCATACTATGTTGAGAAGGGCAAGGTAGATGTTTTAAGATCAAATGAAGAGTGGATCAATGACAAAAGAAGAAAAATGGACAAGGTATCCAAAGCTTTCGTTAGGTGCCCATAAATCTATTGTCAAAGTCGAGCTAAATACTATAAAAAAGCGCTTATTGGGAGGCAACCCAATTTTTCTAACTTTTTACGTTTTTTATTTACTTGTCATTTCATGTTTGTATTTAATTAGTTATTATTTTTTTTAGGTATTTTTTGAAGTCTCACATATACAAGGTTCCTCGCAAGCTTAGGGGTAAAGTGGTGTACAAGAAAGTCACTTGCCAAAGCTATTCAAGAGCATCACAAATCCAATTCAAGCATTAGTGCCTCTTCACAAATATAAAATCGGGGAAGTTTCGTTATCCCCTATTTCCTTTTATCTTGTTCTTTACACATTGAGGACAATGTGCGATGTAAATTTGGGGGTGATTCTGCTTTAATTGGTTATTATGTTTTGACATGTTAGATGGCCTTGCCGGCTTAGGATGATTTGATATTGACATCGACAAGAATGAGATTGCAAGAGGTGAATTCCTCCTTGTGCGGATATGCCTTGATGTTACCAAGCCTCTCCTACGAGGGAAGCAGATTTGTGTGGGATCTTACAAGCCTTTCTGGGTTCGTTTTGCTTACGAATGCATCCCAAACTTCTGCTATCTATGTGGGGTTCTTGGACATAATCACAAGGAATACTCTCAATGGAAACCCTCCATGGAGGCATACACAACCTCTGACTACTCCTACGGACCTTGGCTACGCGCTGGAAACTTCGGAGATTTTGGTGCTCCTATCCGTAATCACAATTGAAGTCCTTAATCCCTGACCAGCAGATGACCACCGTAGGCTCCAGCAGGATTCCAAAAAATTAGGAACTATTTCGGGAAAGGAATATTTATGAAAATAATGGGAAGCTAATTAAGGTTCCTCCCCAGGACCAGCTACCACTATAGGATCAATTAGGGACTGCAACCGCTATAGGAAAAAATCTTGATTGCACTAATTTTATGGAGGACAATATGGATAGCAATAATGCTCCTAATTTCCAACCGAAAAATATCCCAGTCCATCAACAATCCGATATTGACTTACCTAAATCAAGCAAGTCGTTAATCACTGAAACGGGCTCCAACTAAACTAGAAGGTGGAAACGAGTAAAAAAGATTCAGGTTTACAAATCCAGTAAGCCCACGTCTTCAGCAAACCAAAAACGATCCTTGGAAATTTCTCCTGCAAGTGGGGAAGCTATTAGAGTTTCAAAGAGCCTAAAAGGAATAGAAAAATCCCATGAACGAGACCTATGCTCCAATACTCAGAATTCGGTGATGGCTGATATAAAGCCCCACTGATCCCAATGAAAATGCTAAGTTGGAATGCATGAGGGCTTGGAAATTTATATCAACCTATATTTTCTTCTCTTTCACTTTACCATATTGTGAGATATGTTTGGAGGTGGTCGACCCGGTGAAGGATATTATCTAGAAGTGTGTTGATTCTACGCATGTTGAAAAAAAATTGTGTGGAGTGTCTTTTACCAAGTATAAGCTAGGTAATGACCGTATGCTAGGGATCTAAGCCCCATGTGTTATGTTGTGTTAAAAAAGAATGATATTGCACTTGTTGAATCTTGGACCTCACTTCGTAGCCTTTTTTGTTCGAGTTATTAAGTCCGTTGGGATATCTCAAAACCCGGTACCCTTTGGTCTAAACAATCAGGAGTTATCGACCTAAAGCTTGTTACAAGAGTCAAGAAAAAAGCTTAAGGGAGTAAGGTAAAACATGAGATTTGACTTTTAAAAAAAATTATTTTGGTGCAAGTGTATGTGATATTTGGGCTTAGATAACTAGTAGGTTTGAATTACTTGATATAAGCTTAAATGTGAAAGCACTCATTAGTGGATAATCATCACATGACTAGATATTGATATTGTCGGTTTGACCCAATCGAACTAGAGCAGAAAAATAAATGAGTGAATTGAGAACAACCTTTAGATTTACACCCGGGGAGAGAAAAGAAATATCTATTTGAAGAGTGTGAATCTCACGAGCGGGAAATGACATATTTGACCACTAAGGGTCGGGTTGGAGCCAATTTTGATATTTTTCCATCTTGACGACTTTTTCCTAATTTAGATGATGATTGAAAATGACTATGCACAACACACCGATCGAACATTGGATAGGCTTAAATTGTTTTGGTAGCATTAGTTGAGGCAAACTTGTGAATTGATATACAATTTTACACTCTATGATATTTTTGGCAAGCTATCTAATGTGTTGATCATTATTGCATTTACTTAATTGTGTGGTAGATAATCTTGTTCGGCACGGGCAAACACATGAGTCTGGGGGTATTTGATAAGTGTTTTTTGCACACTTATTTAATACCTAAATATGCTATTAATTGATTAAATGAATGAAATTCTACTCACAATTAGGTAATATTTGCTTTTGTAGGCCAAAAATCACTTAAAAAAAGAGACAAGTCAAAAGTGATGAAAAATGACTAAAAGCGTGCAAAATTTGTAAATTTGGGACCAAGGTGAACAATCCAGAAATTTCAAGGATTTGGAGTGCAATTTATGGAGGGCAAGATTGATATAAAAGTTAAAATCCAAGGACCAAGGTGTACAAAACCATAGTTGAGGGACCTGGCGTGCAATTATCTTGGGGACTTAAGCTGTAAATTGCCCAAAAATCCTTTTTTTGCAGGTTACAGAGCCTGTGGCGCTACAGCACCGTTTGTAAAAAAAAGGTTTTGGGACCTTTTTGCTCTTTTTCTAAAACTTTAGGGACCAGGTTGCAATGTCCTTTAGGTTTTAATATAAAAGTCAGATTTTGGGCCTCTTGCTGGGGGTCTTCTTCACGTCTTCTGCTTCTGGACTGCTGGTTTCTTCCTCTTCATTTTTTCTTTCTTTTATTTTTCTTTGCTTTTTCGTTCCTTTTTCTTTTCTTTTGTTTTTCTTTCATTTTTCTCTTGTTTTGCTTGGTGATTTTGGAGTACTAATCTAGAGCACAAAGGAGATTCATTAAGGAATTGACAAAACTTTGGAGAAATCAAAGTCGAGCTCGAAAATAGGGTTTTATCTTTAAACTTTGATTTTTCTCGTTTATGTTGTCAAATGTGTAATATATTCTATGAATATTCTCTTTTTTCATCATATGTATAAAATGAGCTAGTTGATTATGTTGGGATTTGTGGTAGTAGTTTAACATAGCTTTTAATTAATTTCTATATTTGCTCTTTGATTTTAAATTGCTTATTCTCATGTGTTTCTACTATTGTTATTATTGTATTTTCATTTATGTGGCCAATGGATAATTATGTTTAGTGATTTGCACATCGTTCGATAGAAGATTGTGCATTTTAGACCAAATAGTAGAAACCTAGATTTCTATAGTGGATAGAGATATATATACCACTAGCTTTAGGTGACCCAATGAGCTATTTTCACAAATCTTGAATGCAGTTGTTTGGTTGTAATCGACATAGAGATATAGTAGGTTAAACCAATCAATTAGGGTTAATTTCACTCGATAGGGGTAATTAACTAAAATTGGAAAGTCGGGTCTAACATCGTAAGTGAGTAATTGGTTAATTGGCTTGTTGAGAAATTAATTAGGCGAAGGTTAAATGAAACCATGAATCCTAACCAAGTTTTCCTCCAAATTTCTCAAGCGTTTATGTTTTCTTAGTTTGTAGAATTTTAGTTATTTTTTCCTTATTTCAAATCATTGTCGTTATTATGTGTGTTTGTTTCTTTTTGTTGTTAGAATTAAATTAATTAGAGTTGTGTAATCGAAAGTAGACATTCCTCGAAGGATCGACAATCCGGACTCTAAAAGTCTAATTTATTACTTGAACGCGACCCGTGCGCTTGCGGTATAAGTTTTTAGCGAACATGTGTTACAGGGATCGTTGGATTAGAGGACACGTGGCCTTTTCCTGATGGCTAAACTATCATATGTTCTATTATCAGATAAACAGTTATGGGCATTTAATGTTTTTGAAAAGTCGTTGCTCTACAGACTGGCTTAACCATTGATTCATAGACTAACAGTTTGACCTTAGGTCAATTGATGCAGTGTGTGGTCACATCAAGGAGCCATTCTAGGATATCTACATGAAAGATCCCCTAGAGATGCATGAGTTCGATGTTGCTTCATATTATAGAGTCTGGAAGCTTCATGCCCTTCACTACAGCAGTAGATGTAGTTCACTTTGTCCATGGAAGCTCCACTTCGTCATGGCACTTTGATAAATATACGAATCAACTTGGCCCTTCTAGGCATCACTTCGGTTCGACTTGATAGGAAGCTACGTGGCATGTGACACGTGTCATTTTCGTTGCAAGTGTAACAATAGCACCCTAAGTTTATGTATGGCCATTTATGTAGTGCATGGATAGCCATGGATGAACTATTATCTTCCGAAGTGATGCACTAGCTTATGTCCTTTTTCCATTGGATGTTCGTTGTTATAGTGTGGATTTCTCACAAACAACGTCAATCTGTTGACCTCATTTTTTTTTTAGGGTTGACGTGGCCAAAAGATCCTAGGACATCTCGTGTCCAAATAAGCTTCTTGTCTTATACACTTGGAAAAACTATAAGTGGCATGGGGCATTCTCCGAAGTTGGGGAGGCGGCCACATGTACTGCGATGGTCAAGTCAATCAATGGGTACAGAAAGGAGGTGGAAGACGTACTAAGGATGTGAACTACTGAGTAACATAGGGTCGGATCTGAGAGTGAATATATAGAGAACAATTCTATATAGTTTTAAAGTATAAAATTGCATTACCCCTAAAATGACATAATGTGTGAATGTTTATAGAGAATAGAGTGCTACGGGGATCGTTGGATATTAGGACACGTGGCCTCATCGTGACGGCCAAACTGTCACCTGTTCCATCATAGGATAAAACATTTTTGTGCATTTTATTTTTTGAAAAGCTACCACTCTAGAGACTAGGCCTAAACTCTGATTCTTAGACTGACAATTTGACCTTAGGTAGACTGTTGCAGTGTATTGTCACATCAAGTGGTAGTTTAAGGATATCTATATGAAAGATCTCCAAGGGATACATGAGTTCAATGCTACTTTGTATTGTAATGGCTGGAGAGCTTCACACCTTTCACTACAGATCTTCATGCATTCACTCAGCAGTCGAGGTGATTCACTTAGACCATAGAAGCTCTTCTTCGTCATGGCGCTTCGACAAAGGTGTAAATCATCATGGCCCTTGTAGGCATCACTTAAGTTCAACATGATAGGAAGTCACGTGGGATGTAACATGTGTCCTTTTTCATAGCATGTGTAACATTTTCCTCAACCAATGATACCTAATATCACATGTGTAAAAGATTATTACGGTGACCGTCAAAAAAATTGTATGCTGCAAATCCTACAGATTACAGTACTAACTTTATGTTCAATTTTTTTTCTAACAAAAAGAACAAGATTGCAATTGTGGATTTTAAAACTATTTAAAGCTATTTTGTAGGTAAATGGGTTTGTAGAAAATGTCACGATGCGCCCAGCGATGGTGGGTCCGACGCTGTGGGGGTAGGTGAATTTTAGTTTGGATTAGTTTAAAGAGATAAGGTAGGTTGGGGTTGGGAAGAAGATGAGCCATTTCAAATTCTTCTCTCTATTTCATATTTAATATGAGAAATCTAAAGTTAATATTTTACCCTTTTAAGGTTGGTTAGAATTTGAAAATTTTTGGTCAATTAACAGACTTATGGATAGAAATTGTCCTTAGATTAGGTTAGTTAAATTAATTGTAGGTATAGTTTGTTAATATCAATACCATCTCACCTAACTATTGTGTTCTTACATCAATTAGAGTTAGGTTACTAGACTAAAAACTTATTTCTTGTGGGATTGATCCTTGGAATCACCTTCAATTTACTGTATGTTCATGATCTGTAAACTTGCTAGATATAAAACTACTACATGCACCACATTTTAATTGTAAAGCAGGTTCTCAGTATTTGTTCATTTTAGTACTTATGTCCTCAACTTTTTGCATTACGTTTTTATCATTAACCTTCAATTAATTAGTACATATTATCTCCTATAATGATTTATGTATAAATATTGATGCGAATCCACACATCAATGGTAGCTACGAAATCCACAAGAGATTGATCCGAACCCAAAAAAACTAAGAAATCAACGTTTAGAATTTGATTCAAAAATATTGAATCAAATAGTCAAAACAATTGCCGACAATATGTTGACCCCGTGATCACAAGATTCAAGAATCTTACCCGAATTGTTTGAACGCCACAAGAAATAACTCTTGATAAGTTCGTAAAATTAGTTCAATGAAAAATGAAAGATTGAAAGAAAAATTGCTCACAAATAATCTCTCTATTGAATATATGAACGAAATTGTTTACAATGTAAAATAATGAGTCATATTTATAGGAAATCCATAAAACCCTAGTCTACATGAAATTAAAGTCTAAAGATTACAAAAGTTATCAAAAAAATAGAGTTTAACATAAGAAAAAGATGTCGCGAAATTGGAAAAATTGCGTCACAAAGTTCCTCTATATGGCCACATTGTTATAACCTATGCGATCGCATAGGTCACTTAAAACCCTATGCTCTGCTCACATCTTGTTCACATGCGACCGCATGGTTCTTATAACTATATGGTCGCATAGTTATGTATCACATTCCATCCATCCATTGCGCGAACCAAGTTGATCCAACTTTTTTCCTCTCTCGAGCCAAGCATGAAACTTGTTTCTTTGCTTGCCATGATTGAAGTTTCATCCATCGTAACTTGAACAAGTAATCACATCGCTTCTTTAACCCTCTTCGATCGCAATCTAGCCATTGTCCCTTCTTCAACGAATATCAATTGTTGTCCGGACTTGCCTTGGTTCCGTGGATCATATTATTCCCTCCCTCATCAAAAGGATTCTACCTCGAATCTATACATGTATCAAAAAGAGAAAGATCATAAACATTAAAAGTAGCTGAAACATTATACTCACAAGGAAGATCTAGTTTGTAGGCATTATCATTAATCCTTTCAAGGACTTGAAATTGACCATCTCCCTGTGGCAGCAACTTTGATTTTCTTTGCTCTAGAAAGTGTTCCTTTCTCAAATGTACCCAAACCCAATCTTCGGGTTCAAATGTAACACTTTTTTTACCTTTGTTTGCTTGAGATACATAGTGTTTTTTCTTCTTTTCAATTTACAATCTTACCTTTTCATCGAGTGATTTCACCAATTTGAAAATCTTTTTTCCGTCTAAACTATCTCGTTCATTAACAGGTAAATGAATCATATCCAAAGGTGTTAGTAGATTAAAACCATATACAATTTCAAACAGCGAACAAAAAGTAGTAGAACCCTGTCATATGCAAACTCAATAGATCCACAATATTGGTAGTATCATCAGTTTTATGACATGGAATGAAATGTGTCATTTTACTAATTCTATCTACAATCACAAATATGAAATCTCTTCATTTCTTAGCCTTTTTGCAAGTGATGCATCTACTACAAACCCGATTCAACATCAATTTTCTTCTTAGGCCAATAAAAATGTTCACTTAACATCTCTAAGGTTTTTTTAACCCCAAAATGTCTCATTAAACCTCCACTATGTGCTTTGCTTACTAACAATTCTCTCATTGAATATTTAAGAACACACAATTTGTTTTCCTGAAAAAAATACCCATCATGCCTTAACATATCAAATCCTAGCAATTTAGCACTTAAAGAAGTTAGAAGTGCATATTTTGTTTATACCGGATGACATATGAGAATGTCTCAATGAACTTCATCCACCTTACATGCGTAGTGTTTAGCTTACCTTGACCTCTTGAAAGCTTGAAGGACACATGGTCGGTGTGAATCACGAACTCCTTTGACCATAGGTAGTGCTGCCATGCTTCCAAAGCTCGAGCAAGTGCATACAACTCATTGTCATATGTAGGATAATTAAGAGCAGCTCCACTTAGCTTTTCATTGAAGTAAGTTGTCGGTCTTCTATCCTGCATTAAGACAACTCCAATACTATCCCTGAAGCATTACATTCAATCTCAAAAGATTTGTCAAAGTTAGGAAGTACTAAAATTGGTGACTTACACAACTTATCTTTAATAGTATTAATTGCATGTTCTTGTTCAAAGCCCCATTGAAATCCTACACTTTTCTTGATAACTTTCATGAGTAGTGTGGAAATTGTGCTAAAGTCCTTAACAAACGCCTATAGAAACTAACTAAATTGTGAAAGCTTCTCACCTCAATTATGCTCTTAGGTATTGGCCATTCATTGATAGTCTTGATTTTCTCCTCATCTACTTCTATCCCCTTTGCAATAACCACATACCCAATAAAAACAACATTTTTCATGCAAAATGTATACTTTATAATGTTGGCATAATGTTGTTTTTGTCTTAAACCACAAGCACACAACCCACATGCTCTATATGTTCATTTAAGTCCTTACTATAGATCAATATGTCATCAAAGTAAAGTGCTACGAATTTACCTATGAATGCACGAAAAACATGATTCATTAACCGTATAAATGTGTTAGGTGTATTAGTAAGTCCAAATGGCATGACCAACCACTCTTACAAACCATATTTAGTTTTAAAAGCAATTTTTCATTCATCTCCTTCCCTCATCCTAATTTGGTGATAGCCACTTTTAATATCAATGTTACTAAATATGCATGAGCCATGTAATTCATCTAATATGTCATCTAACCTAGGAATAGATGACGATACTTTACCATTATATTGTTGATGTTCCGACATTCCACACACATCCTCCAGATTCTATCTTTCTTTAGCACAAGTAGCACAGGCACGACACATGGACTCATACTCTCCCTCACATACCCTTTGCTCATCAATTCCTCCACTTGCCTTTGAAATTCTTTGGTCTCCTCAAGATTACTTTGTAAGCCAACCTATTTGGAACGACATCTCCATGTACGAAATAAATTTGATGTTCAATGGCCCGTATGAGTGGTAACCCACTAGGCACGTCCTCCGAGAATACTTCTTTGTATTCCTGCAACAAAAAAAGTAGCAAAACTATAGAGGGGTCCGTTAGATTCCTCAAGATTGAGGAGTGGCTCTTTATAGACCTATAAGATCATTGGTTGCCTCTCAACTATTCCCTCTTCAACTCACTTCTTTTTGCAAAGAAATTTGCTCTCGACTTTTTTCTCCTCTCGAAAGACTCATTTTTATTTCTCTTGTAGCTCTACTATTTTTTTCTTACTAGCCACCTCACCATTTTCTCTCTTGCTCTCTATTTCTCTCAATTTTTTTTCTTCCTTATCCAATGCCTCAACCCGCATGGACCGAAATGTCACTAGATTAACTGTACTTTAGTCGTCAACTTAATAATTAACTATACTTTTAGCGGAAAGCTTAAATATTTAATTTAAGAATTTAATTCAAGAATTATTATTTTTTAAAAAACAAAATAATTCAATGCCCAAAAGAAACAATTATAAAAAAAGTCTTTAAAATATTTTTCATGCATGCATCCACTATTGACGTGAAATTCTAGTCAAAACTTTAAAAATAAAAGTTGCTGTTTTTGTTTTCTATGTCAACCGACAATTTACAAAATAAATTTGTTTGCATAGCTGTAACTTCATGAAATTTTACAGTAAAGTAGGAAACTCTTTATACTATAACATAACCAAAAATCAGCTTCCGTTGTCAACATATGAGGTATAAAATACTTTTCAAAACTCCGCAACAACTCGGTTTGGAAGGAAACCCAGCGCAGTTTACTTAAAGTGTCATGTAAATTTTACACATATTGAAACGACATAATTCCAAGTCTATTCAGTAGCTAACTCATGAGGCTATCAAACCCCAATGGTGTTTTCCAAAAATTCCAAGTAACGACTGAGTTATGAATTTTTGAAACCAAGGGCAGAAGCTAAAAAACAGCAGTGATACCCAGGTGCAGTTTACTTTAAGTGACGTATAAAATTCTACCGACGTCGGGTCGACATGATTTCAATTTCATTCAGTAGCTAACATGTAAGGCTATCCAATGCCACTGGTTTCGTTGAAAAATTCCAAGTAAAGATCGAGTTATGAATTATTTTAAAAGTCATGGTAGAAACTGAAATTTCTAAGGAACAACAACGTTAAATCGCTAACATTTTTTTCTTGAAACCCAGCGACATGTAAATTATTTTCTACAATACATATCTACTTTTAAACATACCTTATTCATAAGGAAATGTGCTTAGAACAGTTCCATATCCGACATTTCATAGGAAATCGAATTAATAAACGTTTTGTAATCGAATCAAAACATTAAATCACCAGCTTCTAACATAGGATAGTGCATCATCCTCTACCATCATCCATGTCCCCAAGCATATCAAATTAACCCATGAGTTTGAAATTCAATAGATATCATTGGTGCATTTCATTGTCAAATTAGAATTTTCGAACTATAGATTCATACCGTCGCACGTAGATGGATTTTCGGCAAAATCCAATTTACTGTAGCATTATATAACATGTAGAGCTGAAAATTGATCATTTAAACTATTGTAGTGCCGAAGCACCATACCCAGAGGTACCATTTCATTAAAAACATTTAACAAAAAATCAAAATTTGAAACGAAATACCACTTGCACCTCTACCTACCTTGATTTCTTGAATAGAAAGGAACAAAATGTGCAAAAAGCCTTTCTCCTTCACTCCCTTGCTATTCCCTTAAACTTAGCTTAACATAAAAGGTTTTTTTTTTTAGAGAGAAAGTATGAATAAATTCGGATTTAAGGAGAGATGTAATGAAAAAGTGTCTTTTCTCTTCTTGTAACCTCTCTTTTTAGTGAAAAATTAAATGGGTGAGTTACATCATCATTAACCTTGTTAAATTTATTCTTTAACTAGAAATTTGAAGAGTTTTAAACCTGGAGGTTGAATGTTTTTTTTCCTCTCAAGGGCCTTGAATAGAGGCTGCCCTGAGTAGAGGCCTTTCATCCTCTTGAAGGCCGCCGGCATAGAGGTTCTCTCCTGCCTCAGTGCAAGTTTTTCACTGTGTTCTCTCCCCACACACTCTCCCCATGGAACCTGGCATCGCAAACATGTGCAAGAAACTGTCCCTCACCGAACAGGAAGAAGAAATACTGACACTCGATGAAAAAGAAGTGCTGATCCCCACCGGAGCGACAAATGTGTACTATTAAAACTCTTATCCAGCGAACACTTCAACAAGGAGGCGCTCAAGAGCTCTGTGAAACGACTGCAGCTACCAAATAAGGCTTTAATCATTCGAGACATCTCTCCCAATCTATTTCTAGTAGAATTTGAAGACATTCAGGATAAGGAACGTGGCCAACGCGAAGGACCATGGGCATTCAATAAGCATTTGATACTGACCAAGGAGATAGATGGCCTTAAGCAGATCGAAACCATCTCCTTCTCTGTGGCAAATTTTTGGGTACGGATTCATGTTCTCCCTATCATGGTTCGCAACTGGAAGATGGGAGATGTATTGGCAGGCAACTGGGCAAAGTTATTGATATTGACATCGACAAGAATGAGATTGCAAGAGGTGAATTCCTCCGTGTGCGGATATGCCTTGATGTTACCAAGCCTCTCCTACGAGGAAATCAGATTTGTGTGGGATCTTACAAGCCTTTCTGGGTTCATTTTGCTTACGAATGCATCCCAAACTTCTGCTATCTATGTGGGGTTCTTGGACATAATCACAAGGAATACTCTCAATGGAAACCCTCCATGGAGGCATACACAACCTCTGACTACTCCTACGGACCTTGGCTACGCATTGGAAACTTCGGAGATTATGGTGCTCCTATCCGTAATCACAATTGAAGTCCTTAATCCCTGACCAGCATATGACCACCGTAGGCTCCAGCAGGATTCCAAAAAATTAGGAACTATTTCGGGAAAGGAATATTTATGAAAATAATGGGAAGCTGATTAAAGTTCCTCCCCAGGTTTCACGGGGTGCCTTTCTTCTTAGCACAGAAAGGGACACCGTGCGGCAATAGTCTGGTCCGTTAGACTATCTTCCGCCTTTTCTCGGGACAAAACAAGATTTGATCAAGATTTTAAGAAAGCTTTGCAACACGAAGTAAAATGCAATGAAAATAACTCGTTCATTGATTGCTTGAATGCTGGAAATTACAATTGAGAAAGCTGGAAATTACAATGGCTAGTGCAGGGGGCGAACACTAGAAAGCTTGAAAATGTTTTGAAAGACTAATACCCCCTATAATAGACTTCGGAACTAAAACCCAAATGACAGGAGTAGACGTCTTTTGGCCTAAGAATCATACTAAACTTTTCTAATTTCTATCTATTTAAATAAATATTTACAATGGGCAACCGATGTTGGGCAAACTCCGGTTGCGATTGGGCCACGGGGCTTAGGCAAAGATGCTGCCCGTGACATTCTCCCCCATTTGATTTGGTGACGTCCTCAGAGCCATTGAGTAGTCTTCTCACTGTTGCATCCGCTCCATTTGACCAAGTACTCTTGAAGATTTTTCTTGGAAGCTCGAGTAGTTTGATGGCCAAGAATCTTTTCAACAACCTTCTTTTTTGATCTTTTCACTTTTAGCAAAGGTCGCTTCAGACATGTAGACTTCTTGTACCATTTCTGATCAATCTGTACAGTATGAGGGAGTAAAGTTTGCTGGCCAGTAGTAATCTCGAAAAGACTCTTATTGGGAGAAGAGCACTTTTGAACATTGAAACACATTCGGCCTATGTCTGAAAGTTTCACCCAAATTTCATGCGGAGCAGAGATAAAGTGCTGAAAACAGTATTGCAGCCTAGACTTGAATCGCCCTGTCTGTCCGTCTGATTGTGGATGGAAACTTGAACTCATGCTCAAAGATGAACCAAGAAGTTTGAACAACTCGGTCCAAAGTATGCCAGTAAATCGAGAATCCCGATCACTGACCTTGTCTGTATGCAGTCCCCAGTATTTGACATTATGTTTGTAGAAGAGTTGAGCTGTCTCTTCGGCTGATACATACTTGGACGCTGTGGTGAAAGTTGCATGTTGAAGTATTGCAGAAGTGCGTTCCACAAAAGTCCCACTTCTCAATACATCTCCCGCTGGTTTCCGAACTTCTTCAAGCTCCGGCTGAGCCATGCGGTATGGTGCCCTGGCAGAAGGTTTGGCACCCGGAGTGAGTTCAATCTCATGAACAATTGCCCTCGGCAATTTCTTTGATAACTCCTCCGACAGGATGTCCTCAACTTCCTTAAGCCTTGTGATAAGCTTTGGAGTAGGACCAGTTGCCTCAACAATTTCCTCAAATTGAAGAGCGCACAAAAATGAGGGTTCATTCCTCCTGAAACCCTTGTTGAGTTGCATGGCCGAGATGCACTTCTCGCCTGTTTTCCCAACCTGCGTGGGGATAACGAATGGCTTCCTCCCCATCATTATCAAAGTGTCGGAATACGGCAGCACCGCTATCTTTGTATCCCGAAGAAACTCCAATCCCAGAATGAGCTTGAAGTCGTCCATCTGAACTGCCGACAAATTAGTCCTCCCTTCGAAGGGACCTATTTTGATTGACACAGATTTCGCCACTCCCGCTATTGGTTGAGCAGCAGAGTTGATAGCTTTGACTTTCCCCTTACCTCTTTCCAGAACAAGTCCGAGTCGTCCCACTTCGGCACTTGCAAGGTAATTGTGGGTAGCTCCAGTATCTATCATAGCCCTGATTGGCTTTCCATTGATCCTCACATCAATGTACATTAGGCCTTTTTCCTTACAGATGTGAGCCTTTGATTCTTCAATCTTCGGCTCTCTCGAGGGACCAACTTCCCTTTTAGTAACTCGGTGCACCAGTGTATTGCACCGATGTGAGAATGCACCAATTACATCCTCATCCTCCTCGGAGTCGGTCTCGCTATGACAACTAGCTTTTGGGGTACCTTGCTTCGAACTAGTTCCACCAGTTGCTATTTGACAATAAGCGTTTACCATTCGTTTCTGAGGACACTCCGCCACCCGGTGAGGTCCGTCACATAAGTAGCACTTGATTTTAGGAGCGACATCAGATCTGTCCTCCAGTGCTTTCCCTTGGTTCCTGTTGCCACCGCTAGAGTTTCCTTTGAAGTTACCCTGACGGTTGCCTTGATAGGGTCCTCCCCTATTCTGAGAGTAACGCTCTCCCCCATTTGAGTTCGAGCTGGGTCTGTAAGGTCTATTTCCACCTTCGACAGACTGACTATTTCCCGAAGATCAATCCTTTCTCGATTTCGGTTGATAGTCGCTTAAGCATTCAGCAGCTCCCATAGCCGTGCTTAGATCAGTGACCTTCTGTCTCTGAAGTTCCGTGCGTGTCCACGGTTCCAACCCTTCCATGAAGGTGAATAGCTTGTCCTTCTCCGACATATCTCGAATATTCAGCATATGCCCGGAGAAGGCTTTCACGTACTCCCTGATGGAGCCTGTATGTTTCAGTCCTCGCAAGGCCCGACGTGCCTCGTATTCCACATTCTCTGGGAAAAACTGAGATCTAATCGCCTCCTTGAGGAGATCCCATAAATCTATTCTGACCCTGTTGGCCTGAATATCAGCATACTTCGTCCGCCACCAAAGTTTTGCATCTCCACTTAGATACATGGTCGCGGTCGTAACCTTTCTCGCTTCGTCTCTGATCGAAGCCGCAAGAAAGTATTGTTCCATGTCGAACAAAAAGTTCTCAACTTCTTTAGCATCGCGTGCCCCTCCGTAGGAACACGGATCTGGAATGCGGAGCCTATGAACATGCTCCTGTGCAGTGGCTTGCCCATTGCCCACCGCACGTTGGAGAACTAGTAATTGAGTTCTCAACGCCTCCATATCATCCTGCAGATCAGGAATGATTGCAACAGCTTCAGTCATCGCTGCACGAGCCTCTTGGCTTTCATCCAGCTGGATGTGTAATTTCCGAATCTCCATCTCTGCCGTCTCGAGCTTATCCTCTAAGCCCTCTACGGCATAAGCCAACCTAGTAGTTGTCTCATCAAGCGCATCCACGCGCTGCTTCGTTGTCCTTTTCTGAACATCTACCACCTCTGTGGCATTCAAGGAATCCGTATCCATCGCTTTCTTGTCGAGGGTCGTGAGCCGCAGCTCTGATACCAACTTTCACGGGGTGCCTTTCTTCTTAGCACAGAAAGGGACACCGTGCGGCAATAGTCTGGTCCGTTAGACTATCTTCCGCCTTTTCTCGGGACAAAACAAGATTTGATCAAGATTTTAAGAAAGCTTTGCAACACGAAGTAAAATGCAATGAAAATAACTCGTTCATTGATTGCTTGAATGCTGGAAATTACAATTGAGAAAGCTGGAAATTACAATGGCTAGTGCAGGGGCGAACACTAGAAAGCTTGAAAATGTTTTGAAAGACTAATACCCCCTATAATAGACTTCGGAACTAAAACCCAAATGACGGGAGTAGACGTCTTTTGGCCGAAGAATCATACTAAACTTTTCTAATTTCTATCTATTTAAATAAATATTTACAATGGGCAACCGATGTTGGGCAAACTCCGATTGCGATTGGGCCACGGGGCTTAGGCAAAGATGCTGCCCGTGACACCAGGACCAGCTACCACTATCGGATCAATTAGGGACTGCAACCGCTATAGGAAAAAATCTTGATTGCACTAATTTTATGGAGGACAATATGGATAGCAATAATGCTCCTAATTTCCAACCAAAAAATATCCCAGTCCATCAACAATCCGATATTGACTTACCTAAATCAAGCAAGTCGTTAATTACTGAAACGGGCTCCAACCAAACTAGAAGGTGGAAACGAGTAAAAAAGATTCAGGTTTACAAATCCAGTAAGCCCACGTCTTCAGCAAACCAAATACGATCCTTGGAAATTTCTCCTGCAAGTGGGGAAGCTATTAGAGTTTCAACGCGCCTAAAAGGAACAGAAAAATCCCATGAACGAGACCTATGCTCCAATACTCAGAATTCGGTGATGGCTGATATACAGCCCCACTGATCCCAATGAAAATGCTAAGTTGGAATGCACGAGGGCTTGGAAACCCTCGTGGCATTTGTACTCTTTCTGATCTTATCAGGAAGGAAGTTCTCAATGTTTTGTTCCTACAAGAAACAAAACTAAATGCTACGAATATGGAGTTATGTAGAGTTAAACTGAAATTTTCTGGTTGTTTGACTGTCGAGGCAGAGGGACGTAGTGGGGGTACGACACTTCTTTGGAAATCTGACGTTCTTTTATCGATTCTGAGCTACTCAAAATACCACATAGACACGAGAATTGACCTTCACCGACACTGCTGGTTCATCACAGGTATCTATGGTCACCCTGAAACACATAAACGCATGGAGGTTTGGAACCTACTAAAAATATTAAAGAGAGGTTCTGGAGAGACATGGCTGGTCTTCGGCGACTTTAATGAAATTCTATCAAACGATGAAAAATGGGGAGGCCGAGATAGACCTAGGTACCAACTAGATAATTTCCAACAGATGTTCTTCGATTGCGAGCTACGGGACCTTGGCTTCACAGGTCCTAAATACACATGGTATAACGGCAGACATGACCGCGCAGGGATTTTTGAAAGGCTTGATCGCTTCATCATGAATGACTCATGGTGTCGCCTTTTTGCACATACTTCCATCACCCACGGTTCAGATACATATTCGGATCATCTCCCGATTTGGATCCAGATTGAAGGAACTACTCCAGCACTAAAAGGCCCTAAACCATTTCGCTTCAAAGCTATATGGCTGGGAGAAACCGAGTGCTCCAATATTGTGAAAACCCAGTGGTCCAAAAACAATCCCCAAAACCTGGACAACATTAGCAGAGCAATAAGTAGCTATAGCGATCGCCTCCAATCCTGGAACCAGGCTACATTTGGCAAGGTGCAATTAAAACTGAAAGGTGCCAAATCAAAGCTAGCTCGAATACAGAACCAGAACCCGACAACCATTGATACAAATGTCCTTCGACAAGCTAGTGAAGAGGTGCAAACCTGGATTGATAGAAAAGAAATTATGTGGAAACAAAGGTCAAGGGCGGCTTAGCTCCAAGAAGGAGATCATATTACAAGGTACTTCCATGCTAAAGCATCCCAGAAAAGGAAAAAAAAAACACAATTACTAAGTTGTTGGATGAGCAAGGGAATTGGCAAGAAGGGAAAGCGTGCGACCGCCTAATTATCGACTATTTCACTACTTGTTTGCCTCTAATTGGTCGAGCAATCAAGCTGAAGTTCTGAGCAATATGGAGAGCAAAGTAACACAGATATGAACAATGAGCTGATATAGCCTTACACAACAGTCGAGATCTCCCAGGCATTGTAGGAAATGCACCCTAACAAAGCCCCCGGGCCCGATGGTATGCCTCCTCTTTTTTCCAAAACTTTTGTCCTCATATTGGCCCTTCTATAACTAATGCTATCCTATATGCCTTGAATACTTGTGAATTCCCTCAAGAGGTAAATCATACATTTATCGCACTCATTCCAAAGACCAAAAATCCCCAAAAAGTCAGGGATTATTGGCCGATCTGCCTCTGTAATGTAATCTATAAATTGGTTTCTAAAGTGGTGGCTAACAGGATAAAAATGAGTGCTACCTATGGTGGTTTCAGAAACACAATCAGCTTTCATCAAAGGAAAACTGATTTTGGACAACGTACTTGTAGCGTATGAAGTACTCCATTTTTTTCGAAGAAAGAATAAGGGCAAGAGGGGTTACATGTCCCTCAAGCTTGACATGAGCAAAGCCTACAATAGGGTGGAGTGGTCCTTCCTTGAAGCGGTTATGCACAATCTGGGGTTCCATGAAAAGATCATTAAACTAGTAAGGAAGTGTATTACTACGGCATCGTTCTCGGTCATCATCAATGGCTCACCAACTGGACACATTACCCCCTCCAGGGGTTTAAGGCAAGGAGATCCTATCTCTCTTTACCTATTCCTTTTATGCACTGAAGGATTAATCAGCCTGTTGAAGGAAGCCGAAAGGAAAAATATAGTGATTAGGGTCCAAATCTGCCGAGGAGCTTCAAGACTAAATCACCTTCTCTTTGCGGATGACAGCCTAATTTTGTGTGAAGCAAACACATCAACTACTTCTCAACTGCAAGGCATCCTAAGTGCTTATGAGGAGGAGTCGGGCCAACAACTAAACAAGGATAAAACCGCAATAATTTTTAGCACAAATGTGAAGCACGATGAGCAGCAAGAAATTATGTATCCATGGAACGTCCCACAAATCCAGCAATATGAAAAGTACCTAGGGTTGCCAACCATGGTAGGAAGATCCAAGAGCTAAGCTTTCTCTGAAATTAAACACAAAATCTGGTCGAAATTGCAGGGTGGAAAAGTGGAATGTTCTCCCAAGGAGGAAGAGAAGTTCTCCTCAAATCAGTGGCCTTAGCGTTACCCTCCTATGTCATGAGCTGCTTCAAACTCCCTTCCACATTGTGTACTGAGCTTGAATAAATGGAGGCTCGATTTTGGTAGGGCCAAAAGAATGACGAAAGGAAAATTCACTGGTTATCATGGAAAAATATGTGTAAATCGAAATCTTTGGGGGGCATAGGTTTTAAAGAGCTAGAGATATTCAATATGGCCATGCTCGAAAAACAAGCCTGGAGGCTACTGCAACACAGGGATAGTTTGGTTCACAAGATATACTCAGTCCGCTACTTCTCAAATGGCAACTTTTTGAGAGCACCTCTCGGTGGGAACCCCTCCTATGCCTGGCGAGGCATTTGGGAGGCAAAAAATCTGATGATCTAATAAGGCAAGTGGGTTGTGGGGAATGGAAACACAATACACATTCTCAAAGACAAATGGATACCAGGGGTGGCAGACTTAAGTAGTGAAATATGAGCTGATTTTCAACGAACCAGTGACAGCAGCTTGACTATCTAGTATCCTATTTGATTTATCCAAATTTGGGGTCGTGGGACTTGGTGAAACTGAGAACTCTCTTCAATCCAAAAATTGTTGAGTCTATATTGAAAATTAACCAAGCTACTCGGAGCTAGAGGATGTCTGGACCTGGGAACATGAGAAATCTGGCCTTTATATCGTAAGCAGCGCATACAGATTTTTTAAAACCCACCTAACTCCAGATTGAGGCACCCTTCAAACATTGCTGAAAAGAAGAAATTCTGGGACATTGTATGGCGGCTGAAAATCCCTCAAAAAATAAAGATTTTTGCTTGGAGAGCCTGTCAAGAGAGTTTGCCATCGAAACAAAATCTGGTTCGTAGGAAGCTCCCTGTTGACACCAAATGCTGTTTTTGTGATCATCACGTGGAAGACTTATGTCATGTCCTACTTCATTGCCCCTCCATCCATTTCCACCTTACCAACCAATTCCCAATGCTACAGAACAAAAGTTATCCAAAAGGTTTCATGCAAGCAGCTTCAGACATATTGATATCAAATTCAAAGGATGAGCTCACTGATTTTCTGCTTATTACTTGGGGCTTTTGGTACCGGCGGAATAAAATGTTGCATGATCAGATCGACCTTCCACCACAGCAAGTGATTGCGACTAGCTTGGCTAATAAACTTGCCACTGAACCAGCCATCCCCCGAAACACTACTTCTGGAGTACTGCCTCACAAATATAGATGGTCTGCACCACCTCGAGATACCTTCAAGCTTAATGTTGATGGTGCTCTTTTCTTCGATTTTAACAAGGCCGGACTTGGAATTATTTTATGGGATCATGAAAAAGAAATAATTATGGCTGCGAGTGGCCCCGAAAGATGCATCCTAGAACCTGAACATGTCGAAATGGCTGCAATTGTGAAAGGCATACAACTAAGTCTCAACCTGGGCATCTCAAACTTAGTGGTGGAGAATGATTGCTTATTCCTAGTGAAAGAAATCAGCAAACCAACCGTAACCTCAGCACCCATCCGCCCTTTGGTAGCTGAAATAAAGGAGTTAATGCTACGATTTCCACATTATAACCTCTATCACTGCAACAAGATTACAAATTAAGCTGCTCATCACTTGGCACGGCATGCATGGTCCCTTCAGGATATGGTACTTTGGTCGCATAGTGTCCCCTTTTTCATTGATAAACACTATTGTAACCTTTCTTAAGGCTATTTTAACTTCATGAATGAAGTATTTCTTTCACATCAAAAAAAAAAAAGAGTTTTAAACCCATAAAATAATTCATTTATAAAACGTTTTATAAAATATTTACATAAAGGACAAATGAATTATTCATATGTTTTGTAATTTATTTCTATGAATGAAAATCTAATAAAAATAATTTTGTAAGAATATTGTATAAAACATCTGCATGGTGATTCGAACCTGGGTTGGCTATATGAAATACCATGCAAACGACCATTATGGCAACTTAGCTATTCATTAAATCTTTGTAATCAAATTTACTTTAACTTAATATCTTAAATTGTTGTACTTTTAAATAACTTATGGCTTGGACTTTCATTTCATATGTAGGTCGAGCACAAGGTTCATCTATGGGCTAGGCTCGTAATGCTAGATCGTCGCATAAAATATGAGCCTAATTTCGTTTTATTTTATTTTTTTCGGGCTTCTACAGCTCATGTTTCAATTTAATTTAATCTTCATACACGGGTGCTAGTGTTAGTGGCGCAAAGAGTAATTGATTTTCAGACCTTGTTGAAACTATACCTATTTTTGTACCTATCATGTATGACATTCCTATCATATTGTCATGGTCTCCTCAGCATAATGTGCTCGACATGTATAGGAACTACATCACACATCACCTCATCATGATAGCTTCCAATTGAGAAACTCACCAAAACTCTCTTATTCACCGTAATCTCGCCACATTCGTTCAACTATTATAGTTTGTAAGGTTTATGATGTTTTAATATGGTTAACCCCAATTTTTCAACAAGTTAAATGCTAGCCACATCAGTACAACTACCCCATCAATAATCATGCTACATACCTTGTTGTTGATGTGGCACCACATATGGAATATGTTCTCCTTTTGCTGTTCCAAGTCATCCACCTTCATTTGAACGCTCCTCGTAACCAATAGCTCGCCCATCGCATACTCCACCTTCTCACCATCACTAACTTCTTCCAATTCCACGTCTTTATAGTCACCCTCACTATCATTCACCACTTCTCAATTGTCCCGACCCGAAACACCTAAAGTATTTGATGTCTCGACTGGTAGATGGTCGGGATTGTGCTTTGGATGTGACCTTGCTAGTACTTTCTTCCTTTCATTTTAATAGTTCAGTTCTATCCTTCGAAACAGCCCCATCTCCCTTGTTCCTATCCCACTTCAGTTTTCAAAAATCATTTGAACCCGAATAACCAGATGGATACTTAGTTGTCCCCTTTCTCTTAAATTGTCTCTTCACTTCATAGCTACGTATAACATGTCCTCCAATTCCACATAATGTTGCAATTCCACTACATTAGCTATTTTCCTATTCAAACAATTCAAAAACCGAGTCATGACGACCTCCCTATCCTCCTCAACATTCGTACTAATCATAGACATCTCCATCATCTTATGATAATCCTCCACACTTTTAGAACCTTTATAGATGCTTTGAAATTTTTTATGAAGCTCACTATAGTAATTACTAGGTACGACGTAACGCCCCAAAATTTTATTAGCTTAAATTCTGGGGTGTTACCAATATCATTTCATTTTCTTTCTTGAGCGGAAATATTTAATTGAGAAATTAAACACTTTCAAACATTGAATTAAATAACAAATCATGAAATAAAATAATTTGAACATTCAAAACTTTAATTAAACAAACATAGTCGCGAATTTAGAACATAAAATGGAGAAATAACGAGAAACATAGAATATCCTAACCAAATTTATTGTTGAGTGTTTTTCTTGAAAAATATTCTACTTGGCGACCCGCACACCGCTCATCCACCATCCACCTAACCAATCTGTCCAGAAATATTAAAATTTTGAAGGAGTGAGTAATTTAAACTTGTAGGATACGTGTGCCCAAAATAATATGATAATTCTTTAAACATAAATTTATAGCATTCCATACCATCATTTCATCAAGAGCAATCGGAGATCAATCGAAAGCTCTAGCATTTGAGAAGAACCCGAAGGAGATTCTCACATTTCATTTCATCAAGACCCGTAGGTCGATAAGCATTTCATGAAATAAATTATGTAGAAAACACTATAATATTGTAGGGACATAACAACTTCCATATAGTATCCTACCTCGTTTGATAATAAATTCGTTGGAATGAAGCAAGAAATTCACGTTCTCAAAATCTTTTTGTTGTTGTCGTGTCTATATGCCAAGAAAATTGTGGAAATTATATTATAATATGAAACGTGAGTAAACTAAAATCGTCAAACACAAATTGAAATTTTGGATACCTTATGAATTTAGGGTTGATTTCAAAGGTACTTGCTTCAACGTGGTGCCCAAATCTATTGGTATCTAATTGGATACAATAAAATACGTTGCAATCCTTTTCAAATTTCGTAAGAGGAAATTTACTAATTAACTTCAATCACTAACAAGTAAACATTGTCTGGTAAGAAAATTTTGACCAAGATAATATCAATTATTCAAACCTAAAATAGTTATGGTAAAAAGAGAGAGACTCCACTTTGATTGCCTTGCGCGAGAAAACTCATTAATTGATTTGGTAGGATTGCCCTATATAATATAATTAAATCCTTTCCAAAATTAAAGATACATGATTGTGAAATAAAATATTAGATTCTTTTACTAAATATATATATATATATATATATATTAAATATGTTGCTTCTGATTGGGCTGAATCCACACAGTCTTACATTTACTTGGATAGTTGGGCCTATCATACATTATTTAAGATGGAAGACAGAATGAGCCCAAAAAATTTTGATATACCTCATCTCCAATTATTTGGCCCAAATAAAATAGGAATTTAAAACATATTTTACTTTAGTCCTTTTACTTTTCAAACTATAAAAATATAGTAGATGGAATAAATAATTTTATTCTATAAAATTTTCGGGGTGCTACAAGCTCCCCTCCTTAAATTAATTTTGTCCGCGAAATTCTCTGTAATACTCCGAAATTTTGTGCTCATTTAAACTGCTCATTTAATTTTTTAGGATAACAATTTAACTTTTCAAAATTTTGTATGGCCAAAATTATTAATGGTTGTCAAGTTTGCATTGGTCGATTAATTTAAAAGTTTACCAAGATTAGTTAATTAGGGGTTTGGGATAATTTTCAAATTCTACATCTATGTTATTGTTATAGATAAACATCTTTCTTGTCATCCACTTGGTCGAGAGAAGGGGGGGCGTCACCTTTGTAGGGGATATATATGCAAGTGGTATTTAATGTAAGCATGCATGAGGTGTTGTTAAGCAAGTAGGAGGTGCTTAGTTATGAGACAAAGCTGAATTAGGGGCTGAATGCATGCATGAAGAGATGAATTTTCAGCCCACGTGTTGGCACAATTTTAGTTTGGTGAGTAGTCATCCTTAATTTACTGAATTCCTAGTTTCTTGCCTTTATATAAGGGATGATTACCTGCATTTTATTCCTCACAAACCAGATGTTTCTTGTAAAGTTTTGAGAGATAGAGAGAATACATAAAGAAAAAGGAAACAAAAGCCTAGCGCATTTCAACAAAATTTCTTCAAGTATTTTAAAGTAAGATACTTTCTATGCTTAAGTGGTAGGATTTTATGGTAATATTTATACTTAAGCTATGCATGAAAAACCATAATATGAACGTGGTGGACAAGGCCACAAAGTTAGATATCTATTTATACCTTAGGACAAGTCCAAAGGGCACCGGCAAGCCGGAATGTGCAAGTATGTGTTTGATTGCATTCTTTTGTGTAGTATTAACATGTTAAATCCAAGCATGATATCTTACTGAGTATTCTTTATACTCACAGTATTCTATAATAAATTTTCAGATCCATGATTGTGGAGTTGGTGGAAGTCAGTCGGCAAAATCGATGATGGGTTAAGGACAAAGTTATTTTGCATCGAAATTTCCTTTTCGCATGTTTTGTTCGACTACTTTCCATATGTTTTTATTATCGTAATATATAAAAACATGTGTAAGACATGGTGTAATATGGTACCGGAAGTAAATTACGTAATCACATCTTCCATGTTATGTTAAGAGACATTTTTATAGACTTTTTCTTCCAAGTGATAAAAGAGGCAGAAAAGGGATAGTTTTTGGGTAAACTTCAAAATGCTATTTCCAACTCTATAAACATCCATTTGAGACTCTAAAAATATTGATGCATTCCTTCTTGAGTTTCCTTAGTATGAACATAGGAATCACTCAATTTGGATATCCGTGGCCTAAGATATAAATTTTTAAGCGTCGAAAGGTCAATCTGAATTTTCTGTGTAATACCTCACTGTTTTTAGTAAAACGCTCATATCATATGATCTTGTAAATTTTTCATATTTTAACCTAGAAAACTACTTGAAAATATCTTTCTAATGCATCAAATTTCATAGAAAAGGGAGTTGGGATGAATTTTATAAAAATAGTTGAATTGGCTGCCCCAATTAACCGTGGCAGTGCCGAGTCCGTATATGTAAAGTATAATTTCATGTCAACATGCACTTCTGCTGGCCATTAAATTTTATCAGAAATATTTTACTAAATTGAAAATAAGTTTCTAACATGTAATACTTTTATTTAAGAATCTTTTTACATGTAGCAAAGGCAAATACTATTATGTTTAGTACGTTACACTCGAAACTTAAGTTCGCGGTGTCACATCGTGGTATCAGAGCGGTTATATTTTTTTGTAGACTTGTTTTAAAAAAGTTACTGTCCATCATCATCGAGCAAGCTTGCAACTGACTTTCAACCGACGATCAAGGTAAAAATCTTTTTCAAAGTTTATGAGTTTTCTTATGTAATGAACTGCTATATCTATTGTTGGATATAGAAATATTTTGAATCAAGTCATGTTTGAGATTATGAATCATTAACACTTATATTATTTATTAGAGCCTTGTAGAGTAACTTAATCAATTTGTGTCCTAGTTATGGCACGAATGGTAAGAACCCCCACAAGGACAAAAGTTTGTGGTTTTGCGAAGAAGCGAGACATATTATTGGTATTTTACTATAATGATTGTATGCATCCGCTCCATAACCTCGAACAACATCTTGATCTGCTAAACTGCATTATTGAGATGTTATGGGAGATACACCAAAGCTTAAAGGATAAGGTGAAGATACGGAGGTTATATGAAACTGTTCCAGAACTTTGGGCTTCAGTCATAAATGAGATTGTGCTATGGTGTGACGATGACCTTTCATATGAGGACCTTACATATTTATTTCGAGAAAGTTATGAAACTAGTCGCGATTTACAGCGAAACTTTAAGAAGACTATAACCTTATCCATGAATACTAGTTTACGAGCTACCAATTCTAGGCTAGATAATGGACCGTTGGCTAGGTACTTTTCGAGGGTTCTAGACGAAAGTCTTCCCGTACCATTCCTAGATAGTTCGGAGCAAAGCATGTTAGATGAAGACCCCGAGGAGGATCCAGATGAAGACCCCGAGGAGGATCCAGAAGAAATAGGAGATTAGACCCCATATTATCTAGCTATTTTGGTTTTTTTGGAATAGAATAGGATGTTATACGTACATCTACTTTTGAATGTATGTATCGTACCTTAATATGACTTTTGTTTGTAAAAAAAAAATTCAAAAAAATGAAGTATATATGAGGGGAAATTGTCTTGGCCTTTGGCTTTTTCTAAGTTTGTATTACATTTTGAAGTAATTCTAACTGGATGAATATTATTCGTTCAAAGGAAATGCCTCCAAAGCGCAACCACGGGAGTGCACCAAGTTCCAATATGAACTTAGGCAGCGGCAATGCTAATGCTAGTTCTAGTGGTGGCGAAGTTAATATAGCAAACTTTGCACGAGAACTGTTTGCCGTAATGCAGAAGTTGGGACAGCAATAGCAGGCACCACCTTTGACTGGGCAACGAACACTAAATCAACAAGTACCAACTGATCATCAGGAGCCCAACTAACCAGCTATTCAACCTCAAATAGTACCTAACCCGAGGGATCGAACTGCAGTGATAGAGCAATTTCGTAAGATGAACCCTCCATCATTTGAAGGGAGTGTGGATCCCTTAGCAGTTGAAGATTGGTTACGAGAACTAAAACGTATCTTTAAATTTATAAGATGCGAAGATGCTAAAAAGGTAACATTTTCAGTATTTATGTTAAAGAAGGGGGCTAGCCATTGGTGGGACATGATTACTAGGTCATTAACACCTGCTGAAGAACACGCTATAACTTGGGTGAGGTTTAAGGAACTCGTAGAAGAAAAATTCTTCCCGGCAGCTGTGAAAGATAAAAAAGAGATGGAGTTCCTCAGACTCCAATAGAGAACCATGACCCTCGTGGAATATGAACGCAAATTTGAGGAATTATCAAGGTTTGCTCCACATCTAGTGGATACAGAGGAAAAGCGGGCTAGAAGGTTCGAACACAGGCGTCAACCTTATATTTGTGATATAGTGTCAGTTCTCAAGCTAAACACTTACCGAGAAGTCCTGAAGCGAGGGCAGACTATTTCCTATCAAAGAACTCAAAACGTTGGAAATTCTTACCAAGTTCAAAGTTTCTCCGGTAAGAGGAAGTGGAACTTTGATAGACAGAATAACGGTAAAGGAAAAGGGAATAATGTACCAAAGAAAGGAAAGACAGAGATAGTAGAAGTTGGTGGTGATAAGCGTTGTCCTAAGTGCGATAGACCTCACAAAAGAGAATGTCTATTGGGAAAAAAAATGTTTGTTTCAAGTGTGGAAAATCAGGATATTTCGCTAAAGAATGCCCCCAGAATCAGACACAGAAGGCTGGAGATGACTAGAAAGGAAAAGCAAGAGTTTTCTCCTTATCCAGGCAAGAAGCAGAGCGAGACCCTAATGTCCTCGCAGGTATCATCTCTGTTTCCAATATGCTTGCATTTATACTTATAGATTCTGGAGCTACACATTCGTTCATTTCTTCTTCGTTTGTTGCAAAGTCTAAAGTAGAATGTGAATGTTGACCTATGGTTGATTATGACCTTATTGATTTGATTATAACAAACAAATCATCTTTGTTTACTAACAAATTGAATTGAGTATTTAAGCTTTCAAAGCCATCGAAAGTATTTTTCATACTCAAAGTGAAGCGTTAAACGAGTATTCTGGGCAAATCATTCAAGACAATAGCAAATGGCATATGACGATCGACTTGGAACTTAACAGAATCGCAAGAACATTGAAGAAAGAGTTATTTATCGAACGTCGTTATATATGTAAAAGTATAACTCATCAATATTTAGCAAGTGCATAAAGCTCAAATTATATTTTTCATATTTCATCCGTTGCATGAAATTGATTTTGCAAAAATCAACATTTTGATGGAAGATGGAAAAATTGATTTTAACACATTTCGGTCGACCGAAATGTGTACCGGTCGACCGAACCATGTTCAACCAAACTCTTCCGTTTGTCAGCCGAAATTTCAAATGTTTAAAATCTTGTAACGGCTACGAGTTCCGGTTGACCGAAAGTGCTCAACCGAAACTGCCTGAACCTCATTTCTTCATCTATAAATAGGGCACTATTTTGGTATTCAAAACTCAACCAACATACAAGAGATTTTAAGAGAGTTTTATTCATTGAAAGGCATTGTTTCTATTTTGTTTTACTCTTTTATTTCATCTATTACAAAGAATTTCTTGATTGATCCAAAACTTGTTTTCATCTATTTTATCAAGAAATTTCTTTAGCAATAATACTTTGATCTCATCTATTTTCTATTATTGAAAAAGGTTTTCTTTGCCAACACTTATATTGAAGTGAAAATCTCTCTAAATACTTAACTTGTATTATTTTGTTAAGAGAGATTGATTGGTTGAAAACTTTGATACAAAAGCACAAACTATTTCATTATCTATTATCTATCAAAGTTTACTTCATAAACACTTGAGCTTTACTATTTGCTATCTATTGAAGTGTTATCCTAACTCTCTAAATACTTGACTTGATTATATCAATTGTTAAGAGAGTTCTTTTTATTGTAAAATTATCATTTACTTTGTAACGGTTTCGAGAGCCTTGTGAAAACTCGATTGTTGTTAAGGTCTAGGTACTCCTTGTTGTAAGTTACCTAAGGTTAAGTGCACCTTGTTGTAAGTCACTTAAGGGTAGGTGCTCCTTGTTGTAAGTCACCTAAGGAATTGGTACTCCTTGTTGTAAGTTACCACTTTAGTGAATTTGGCCTTGCTCGTGATGGAGAGCTTGGTAACGGGGACGTAGATCACATTGTGTTCGAACCCCTTTAAATTGGTGGTTATCTTTACATTATTTCACTTTACTTTACATTGTCATTTATTTTGTGCTATATCTATACTTGAACTAAGTTAACAAATTGCATATTTACTTGTTTATTACACTTAGCATTTGTCATTTGTATTTTGAGTAGTTTTGAGACTAAGTATCAAAAAAGTTTCAAAAACCAATTCACCCCCCCCCCCCCTCTTGGTTAGTTAATCTTGGGTTATCAGTGAATTCCTTCCGTATACCTTAGAAATATCTCTTCCATCTGGAAATATACTTGTAGCTGACCAAATAGCTAGAGATCTTAAGATGGAAATTGCTAGTAGAGGTATAGCGGTAGATCTATTTCTATTAGCAATAAAAGACTTTGATGTTATCCTTGGTATGGACTGATTGTCGAAAAACTATACAACTATTCATTGTACCGAAAGAGCGGTGATTTTTCAAAGACCGGGTGAGAAAGAATTTCGTTTTGTGGGAACTGAGGCAAATACTTTGTCTCGTATAGTGTCAGCAACTCAGGTTGAAAGGACGTCGAGAAAGGAATTATGTAAATGATTTCTAGTATCGATGACCAACATTAAACAAGATAAGTTGTCAGCTGAGGATGTTCAAATAGTTCAGCACTATAAAGATGTTTTTCCAGAAGATCTTCTAGGTGTACCACCAAATAGGCAAGTAGAGTTTACCATCGACTTAGTACCAAGAACAGAACCTATTTCAAAGGCTCCATATCGTATGGCACCATTGGAACTACAAGAGTTGAAGGTACAGTTGAAGGAGCTTCTTGATAAGGGTTTCATTAGACCAAGTGTATTACCTTGGGGTGCACCTGTGCTATTGGTGAAAAAGAAGGATGGAACAATGAGGCTGTGCATTGACTATCGAGAATTGAATCGCCTCACTATCAAAAACAAATATCCACTTCCAAGAATAGAAGATTCGTTTGACTAGCTCAAGGGGGCTACAGTATTTTCAAAGATCGATCTAAGATCAGGATATCACCAATTGAAAGTTAAGTCATATGATATCCCCAAGACGACTTCCAGGACGCGTTATGGGCATTATGAATTTTTAGTGGTGCCTTTTGGATTAACTAATGCCCCGGCAGTATTTATGGACCTAATGAACAGGGTGTTCCATGAATACTTAGATCAATTTGTCATAGTTTTTATTGATGACATCTTAATTGATTAAAAGAGTAATGAGGAACACGAGAAACACCTCATGATTGTCTTGGAAACTCTAAGAAAAGAGAAGTTTTATGCCAAATTCAAGAAATGTGAATTCTGGCTGGATAAAATAGGTTTTCTGGGGCACGTAATCACAATACAAGGAATTGAAGTAGATCCAACTAAAGTAGAAACAATGAATAATTGGGTAAGACCAACCAATGTTAGAGAAATACGCAGCTTCTTGGGATTGGCTGGTTACTATAGAAGATTTATCGAGGGATTTTCTAAAATAGCAGGACCATTGACCAAGTTGACTCATAAAGGGAAAAAAATTCAATGGACAGAGAAATGTGAACAGAGCTTCCAAGAGCTGAAACAAATATTAGTCACAACTCCAATGTTAACAATACCAGATGGGCCAGAAAGATTCGTTATATACAGTGATGCGTCGAAACAAGGCATAGGTTGTGTTCTGATGCAGAAAGGAAAGGTGATAGCTTACGCTTACAGACATTTGAAACAATATGAACAAAACTACCCAACGTATGATCTAGAATTGGCTGCAGTAGTTCATGCCCTTAAGATATGGCGTCGTTACTTATATGGAAGTAAGTGTCATATTTATACTAATCATAAGAGTTTGAAGTACTTTTTCACCCAAAAGGAATTAAATATGAGACAGAAGAGATGGCTAGAGCTAGTGAAGGATTATGATTGCACTATCCTTTACCATCCTGGTAAAGCTAATGTAGTAGCAGATGCTTTTAGCATAAAGGCGGTTGGACATTTAGCAATACTAATTACTATGCAGGACCAGTTGTTAAAGGATTTCGAAAACTTACATCTAGAAGCAATTGCTCCACCAACCCAACTATCACCAGGATAGCGGTTCTAACGATTCGCCCAACAATTAGAGATCGAATAAGAATGGCATAGGATGGTGACTCCTTCCTACAAAAGATTAAATCTAAAGTTGGTACTAGCAAGCGAAAGGATTTTGAATTAAGCAGTGATAAAGCCTTACTCTTTAAGGGAAGGTTGTGTGTGCCGAAAGATGAGGGATTGAGGAAAGAAATTCTTGAAGAAGCACACATAACTCTATATATTGTTCATCCAGGAGGTACAAAAATGTATCGAGACCTAAAGAGTATATTTTGGTGGAGAAATATGAAACGGTGCATAGGTCTTTTTGTCAGGAGGTGTATGACTTGTCAACAAGTGAAAGCTGAACATCAAAGGCCATCTGGATTGTTGGAACCATTAAAAATTCCACAATGAAAATGGGAGCATATAACTATGGATTTTTTATGGGTTTTCCAAAATCAGCTAGGGAAAATGATGCTACGTGGGTTATAGTAGATCGGTTAACAAAGTCAGCTCATTTTCTACCTGTAAGAATGAATTTTAGTATGGATCAATACGCGCGATTGTACATCAAAGAGGTCATCCGTTTGCATGGTATCCCAGCCTCAATTGTGTCAGATAGAGATCTAAGATTTACCTCAAAATTTTGGAAAAATTTGCTAGGAGCTATGGGAACCAAGTTAAACTTCAGCATAGCTTTTCATCCTCAAACTGATGGACAATCGGAGAGGACTATACAGACTTTGGAGGATATGCTACGTGTATGCATCCTTGATTTAGGGGGCAGTTGGGAAAGTTATATACCACTGGTAGAGTTTGTCTATAATAATAGCTATCAAGCTACGATAAAGATGGCACCTTATGAAGTTCTCTATGGCAGAAGATGTAGAGCTCCTCTTTATTGGGATAAAATAGGTAAACGAAGAGTTTTAGGACCCGAAATAATTAAAGAAACTAGTCAAGCGATTGATAAAATAAGAGCTAGAATCAAGGCAGCCCAGGATCGACAAAAAAGTTATGCTAATAAGAGGAGAAAAGATTTGGCATTTAATGTGGGTGATAAGGTTTTCCTAAAGGTGGCACCGATGAAAGGAGTTCTTCGCTTTGGAAAGAAGGGAAAACTTCAACCAAGATTCGTATGTCCTTTTGAAATTTTACAGAAAGTTGGAAATACAGTTTATCGAATTGCTCTGCCACCAGATTTGTCAGCAATTCATGATGTATTCCACGTGTCAATGCTTCGACAATATGTGTCAGATCAAAGTCATGTAGTTAGTTATCAACCATTGGATATCAAACAAAACATGACTTATGAGGAAAAACCAGTAACAATATTGGATCGCAGAATCCAACAACTAAGAACAAAAGCAATTCCATTACTTAGAGTTCAATGGAGAAATCATGGTGTCGAAGAATCAACTTGGGAAAGAGGAGGAAATCAAGACCAAGTATCCAAAACTTTTCAACTAAGATTGAGGTAATTTCAAGGACGAAATTTTTTTAAGGGGAGAGGGATGTAATACTTCGAAATTTTGTGCTCATTTAAACTGCTCATTTAATTTTTTAGGATAACAATTTAACTTTTCAAAATTTTGTATGGCCAAAATTATTAATGGTTGCCAAGTTTGCATTGGTCAATTAATTTAAAAGTTTACCAAGATTAGTTAATTAGGGGTTTGGGATAATTGTCAAATTCTACATCTATGTTATTATTATAGATAAACATCTTTCTTGTCATCCACTTGGTCGAGAGAAGGGGGGCGTCACCTTTGTAAGGGATATATATATATATATCAAGTGATATTTAATGTACGCATGCATGAGGCGTTGTTAAGCAAGTAGGAGGTGCTTAGTTATGAGACAAAGCTGAATTTAGGGGCTGAATGCATGCATGAAGAGAGGAATTTTGTGCCCACGTGTTGGCACAATTTTAGTTTGGTGAGTAGTCATCCTTAATTTACTTAATTCCTAAGTTTCTTGCCTTTATATAAGGGATGATTTCCTGCATTTTATTCCTCACAAACCAGATGTTTCTTGTAAAATTTTGAGAGATAGAGAGAATACGTAAAGAAAAAGGAAACAAAAGCCCAGCGCATTTCAACAAAATTTCTTCAAGTATTTTAAGGTAAGATACTTTCTATGCTTAAGTGGTAGGATTTTATGGTAATATTTATGCTTAAGCTATGCATGAAAAACCATAATATGAACGTGGTGGACAAGTCCACAAAGTTAGATATCTATTTATGCTTTAGGACAAGTCCAAAGGGCACCGGCAAGTCGGAATGTGCAAGTATGTGTTTGATTGCATTCTTTTGTGTAGTATTAACATGTTAAATCCAAGCATGGTATCTTACTGAATATTCTTTATACTCATAGTATTCTATACTAAATTTTCAGATCCATGATTGTGGAGTTGGTGGAAGTCAGTCGGCAAAATCGATGATGGGTTAAGGACAAAGTTATTTTGCATCGAAGTTTCCTTTTCGCATGTTTTGTTCGACTGCTTTCCATATGTTTTTCTTATGGTAATATATAAAAACATGTAAAAGACATGGTGTAATATGGTACCGGAAGTAAATTACGTAATCACATCTTCCATGTTATGTTAAGAGACATTTTTATAGACTTTTTCTTGCAAGTGATAAAAGAGGCAGAAAAGGGATAGTTTTTGGGTCAACTTCAAAATGCTATTTCCAACTCTATAAACATCCATTTGAGACTCTAAAAATATTGATACATTCCTTCTTGAGTTGCCTTAGTATGAACGCAGGAATCACTCAATTTGGATATCCGTGGCCTGAGATATAAATTTTTAAGCGTCGAAAGGTCAATCTGAATTTTCTGTGCAATACCTCACTATTTTCAGTAAAACGCCCATATCATATGATATTGGAAATTTTTCATATTTTAACCTAGAAATCTACTTGAAAATATCTTTCTAATTCCTCAAATTTCATAGAAAATAGAGTTGGGTTGGATTTTATAAAAATAGTTGAATTGGCTGCCCCAATTAACCGTGGTTGTGCCGAGTCCGTATATGTAAAGTATAATTTCATGTCAACATGCACTTCTGCTGGCCATTAAATTTTATCAGAAATATTTTACTAAATTGAAAATAAGTTTCTAACATGTAATACTTTTATTTAAGAATCTTTTTACATGTAGCAAAGGCAAATACTATTATGTTTAGTACGTGACACTCGAAGCTTAAGTTCGAGGTGTCACATTCTCTTATCTAGGTGAAAAGTCCTTCTTCTCAAAATATCGTATTGTTGCATGAATGACTAATGGGATAATGACTTCTAGAACAGTAATGACTCCTTCACAAACAATACGATATTAAGGAAGGTGTAGTTCCGGAATATATAAGAATATAAGCAAGTAGTTTAGATATTTATAGAATGCCTACCAGCATGTCTTAATCCTCAGTTGCCTCTTGTTAGGTTAAGGCAAACACTCTGGCTGCCCCTTTTTTGCTTTGTTCACTGTCCCGCTTTGGTGGAGGTTCATGGCAATTAGTAGCAATATGGCCATGCTTTCCACATCGATAGCACACGTTCTTTCCATACCAACACTCGCCTCTATAGGTCTTATTGCATTTAGGACACGGAGTAAAAGCATTATTCGGCTTGCTTGACCCTGACCATTTTTCAAAGCTAGCCCTCTTGTTTTGTTCATTTCCCTTGCCTTCGTTCAGCCCATTCCATTTCCGTTTTCCTGAAAACTCAGTACTTTCCTGGACTGTTTGATCAATTCCCAATCGAATTGAAATTGCCTGAGCTCGTTGTAGAACTTGATTGGACGTGGTAAATTCATGTGATGCCATGATTCCCCCAATCTCAGGGCGTAGTCCGAGTTCGAACCTTCTAGCTTTCTTCTGCTCTATATCTACCAGATGTGTCGCATACCTAGAAAGTTGTTCGAATTTCCTCTCATAATCGACCAATGTCATCCTTCCTTGCTTAAGTTGCAGAAATTCTATCTCTTTTTGATCTCTCATGGCCTACCCAAGTAAGGTCGCGTTGTTGTACCTCAGTCCTAGTGCATGAAACGGACTCCCAGCAGTGGCCCGCTGCATCGGCTAGCATGAACTCCGCACATAAAACCTTTTGGATATCAGTGCAGGAGAGGTGCTTGAAGATACGTTCCAGACCCCTTATCCATTCTTCGGCTACCAAAGGGTCAGCCACCCCATTAAAGGTAGGAGGCTTGTAACGGTGAAACTGTTCTACGACTGAGCTCGTGGTGTTGGAGTTAGTCTGTACATTTTGGGGTGACGCTTGTGTTTGCTGCCTACCAAGATCTTGCACAGCTCTTAACAAATCCTTAAACATAGCAGCTTGTGTTGGTTGACGTGTCATTTCCTTTAAATTTATCAAATAAATTTCGTTTCAGAAATAGTCAACAACATTTCAATATATTCGAATGAAAAACTCAGTTTCATAAAATTTTAAATCTTAGAATACATGATGGATAATTGAGAGAATTAGATTGTAGACGATGAAGGAAAACATATGGATTATTCCAAATACTGATTTTTTTTTTTAAAACAGAACCTTTATTTAAACTAAACCATCTCTAGGTTGCTAGTCTTCATCTTCACTTGTCCAAACATTTTGAATCCTACGTAGCTTAGACGGAGGGGCTTCATCATTTGAGGATATGCATGACTCAGGCTCAGACTCTTGGTCAACTCCTAGCTCGGGGTCTAGTTCGTATCCTGGCTCATGCTCTAGTTTTGGCTCTGGTCCCAGTATATACTCCGGCTCGTTCTCTGGTTCGGAATCATATTCATAATACGACCCCTCTTCTGGGTCTTCCTCTGGGTCCTCCTCTGGTTCGTGTTCGGGTTCGAGGGTAGAAATTCACCTATCCATAAAGTTTTCACAGTATAGTTCGAACTCAATCATTTATAGGTGCTCCGGAGGGTCACCTTCCAGTATTTCGTCTCTAACCACAATGCCCATGTCTCCCCACTGAGGTGGTAGTGTGTGGATAAGATTGTTAACAGCTTGAAGGGGTGCAATCTCATGTCCTACACCCCTTGCCACAGTCCACTTAGCGAAGACTTCTTCCTCATGTTCAATAAGTGTGTGAGTCAGGTGTGCCTCATAATTCTCATAGGTTTAGATAATTGCTGCCCTACAGTTTAGAACAACTCTACAAGTTGTGGTCTTCCTAGCAGTCTCTCTAGTTCTGGCCATGTCTGTCACATATAAGCCAAGTCCAATTATGCTTAATATTTTAATAGTGATAACACATTGTCCTTTATACTCGTATAATTCATTATAAGAATCAAATAAAATATTATGCTTCTACCGAAATTTGATTAAAAGTATGCGAGAGAACAATTAACATCATGCTCATAATTTATACTGAATATAACATTTCATTTCATTTCGAACATTTCTCGAATTAAATATAAGAATGCATATCTCATGCTCAAAATTAAATTTGCGTACCTTCGGTCCGTCAGATGGTGGTTAATTGGTGAATGCTAGGTGCCAAAAACCTTGTTCAAATTCATGTTAATTAAAATGTTATAATAGTATCTTATCACATAGTTTAATAATCCTTTTTTTATTGATTTTTATCTTGATGATTTGAATAACACGCAACTAAAAGGCTTCCAGGTGAAGAGGGGGGTCACCAGTGGACCACTTAAATCTCAAGCTCACCTTAGACAGTTTAGGTCTTTTCGACAAAGCTTTTCAATCTTGCGAATATGCATATCAAGAAAACTCAAGCAAATGAGTAAAAACTAAATTGTCTTTTGAAATCAATTTTTTGAAAAACATTGTTATTATCCATATTAAATCTCAACCTATATCATTACATAAATTCATAGGTAAAAAAAATGATTTTTTTAAATTTTTTTTCATCAAAGGCACATAAATATTTATCACATTATGCCAAGTTAGGGTAGACAAATAGCAATTATTACAAATAACATTCAAACATAGAATTTAGATATTAATATCACGTCGAAATCAATTTAAACTATTATTTAATTATATAAAAACAATTATTAATACTTAACAAAGAAAACAATTACGTTCATGTGAATAGTAACATCGTGTCACTATTCATTACTTTATAATTTACGTTGCCAAATCAATTCATAGAAGGTACAACTAATTAAAGCCTATACCTAAAGCTGGGGTAATTGTAGCGTTTGGCTATAATTTAAAAAATGAATAATCTCAAAACTGGAGTAATCGTAGTATTTAACCTTAGTTTAGAAAAATAAAAATTGAAGTAATTTAGTGTTTAACTATAATAAAAAAAATTCAAACAAGTACTATTATGCAAGAGAGAGCTAGCTATGTCACCGGCTCACGATTGGCAAATATTGTTCCCGAAAAAAAAAGTCTACAAGAATATAAAACTGTGCTCTGATACCATGTTGTAACACCCCAATTTTTTATTGGCTTAAATTCTGGGGTGTTACCGATATCATTTCATTTTATTTCTTGCAACGGAAATATTTAATTGAGAAATTAAACACTTTGAAACATTGAATTAAATAACAAATCATGAAATAAAATAATTTGAACATTCAAAGCTTTAATTAAACAAACATAGTCGTGAATTTAGAACATAAAATGGAGAAATAACGAGAAACGCAGAATATCTTAACCAAATTTATTGTTGAGTGTTTTTCTTGAAAATTATTCTATTTGGCGACCCACACACCGCTCATCCATCATCCACGCTGGCCAATCTGTCCTGAAATATTAAAATTTTGAAGGAGTGAGTAATTTAAACTCGGTAGGATACGTGCGGCCAAAACAATATGATAATTCTTTAAACATAAATTTATAGCATTCCATACCATCATTTCATCAAGAGCAATCGGAGATCAATCGGAAGCTCTAGCATTTGAGAAGAACCCAAAGGAGATTCTCACATTTCATGTCATCAAGACCCGTAGTTCGATAAGCATTTCATGAAATAAATTATGTAGAAAACATTATAATATTGTAGGGACATAACAACTTGTACATAGTATCCTACTTCGTTTGATAATAAATTCGTTGGAATGAAGCAAGAAATTCACGTTCTCAAAATCTTTTTGTTGTTATCGTGTCTATATGCCAAGAAAATTGTGGAAATTATATTATAATATGAAACATGAGTAAACTAAAATCGCCAAACACAAATTGAAATCTTGGATACCTTATGAATTTAGGGTTGATTTCAAAGGTATTTGCTTCAACGTGGTGCCCAAACCAAAAAGCAATATAGACAAAGTAGTAAATCTAATGAGTAGCAAAAGAATTAATATGGTAAAACCAAAAGAATATTCATCAGAACAATTAGCAGGATTAGAATGGGATGAGGAGAAATTTTTAAAAAACTAAGAAACAATTATAGCACCATAGGAAGTTCTAACTTATAAAGATATACATGGAAGAACTAGTTTAAGATTTTTAGACTACAATCAAGTACAAAGACAAGATGATTTTGAAGAATAATTTAATCCAAGAGAAGAAAAACAAGAACCATTTTAAGATAAAATTCATCTAGAATTAGTAGATGAAGAAATAGATAAAATAATTTATCCAAAAGAATTAGGAATAAATTTAGATTAAGGCAAACCTCGTCCCACGAGGGGCGCTGCCCCCTCGACCCCCGCGACCTGACCGGGCAGGTCGAACCCCGTTTCGAAGCCCCGAAGCGGCGAAGTGGCAAACTATTTTGCCTTAAAATATGATTTTTCTTTGGCCAAAATGATTGAAAGATAATTATAAAATCAACATACATAAAAATTTTAGAAGAATTTAATAGCATTTTTTTGAAATTAATATTTTTGAAAAACTTGACAAAATAGAAATAATCAAATAATATTTTTGATTCATAGTATAATAGTATAGGGTGGAGAGAAGAAAATGGGAGGTGGTGGTGGGGTGCTGATTCTTAAGGGATAGATAAGACTGGGGGAACATTCTGAGCTTGGTGGGGTGCTGATTCTTAAGATGTAGTTGTAATGCTGGGACGTTATTTTGGAAAAAGGAAGCATCAGATAATGGGTGTTTCATAAATATTCAGTGAGGAATTTTTCACCCATAAATTTTGATTTATAAAAATGTCTCATTCAAGTATTGTATTTTTTATTTTTTATGCTCCCACTATGCTTTATTTGATTACTCCTATGCATTTTTGGTAATTCTTGGAAGAGGCAGTTGTGATTGGGGGTCTAATGTAAACCTGGAGGTTGCAATGTGAACTTCTAGAGTGCTTTTATATCACTGCAGTTACTATTACCATTATTTTTAATCAATATTGCAAGTTGCTTCAGTAAATATATTTGTAGAGTCTTGATTAGCGAATGTGCTTATGCACATGTTTTCTTCTTATGGGCAGTATAAATTGGGCTGGAGGAATAGGTCAGGATTATATTTTGAATAACAGGTTTACTATAATTACATCTTGTCTCGTTTGTGACGCATTAAGTGTGAGCCAGAAATGATTACTTCTATTCAATTATGTAGTGCTTTGAGATACTGATAACATGCCTTTTTTGTCATCTTAAAATGTCTCAGGTCTTCCAAGAATTGTTCACCCAGACGAAGTATAAAGAGGCTGTTGAGCTTACTGCGGATTCTCCTCAAGGCATCCTTCGGACACCGGATACAGTATCCAAATTTTAGGTAGTTCATATTCTTTTGTGGCATACATGTGGTAATTATTAAATCCCACATGCATGTTTCTTCCCCCCCCCCCCCTCCCTTTAAATGGAAGGAACTTTTTCATAAACATATTACAGGCAATGTTTCATTGGGTATGAAAAAAAATTTCTGAGGGGGAGCGGAGGCTTAATTAACATGATGTGATGTTTGTAGAGTGTTCCTGTTCAAGCTGGGCAAACGCCACCATTGCTGCAGTACTTTGGAACCCTTCTAACGAAAGAGAAGCTCAATGCATTCGAGTCTTTGGAATTATCTCGCCTGGTCGTGAACCAAAACAAGAAGAATCTCTTGGAAAACTGGCTAGCCGAGGATAAGCTGGAATGTAGCGAGGAACTTGGAGACCTTGTGAAGGTTAGATTTCCTATTAAATCTGAAATATTGAACTTGTAGTATACATATGCAGTCCCAACGCTAATATGCACAAGGAACAAAACGCATGCACGTGCATCGCACGTGCCTTCACTAGTAAATTAGAAAAGAAAGAAGAATTTGAACAATTAGCTAATATGGGAAGTAATCCATATAATTATGTTAATAAAATACAGATTTTAATAACAGGAGCAGACCCAAATTCAGGACATATGAGTATACAAAGAAAAGCTATGAGAGATTTAGAACAACTTAGCTTATATAAATGGACTAAAGGTAGATATGTTAAAAACTTTTTAAATGAATACCATTATTTAACTTCAATAACAGGAAATACATTTAATCAAGATATAGGTAATAAATTATTCCATAAACTACCAAGACCACTAGGATTAGAGATTATAGATAAATAGAATAATTTAACATCTATAAGAGAAGAACCAGAAAAATAACGGAATATAGGACAAAGAATACAACATGTAATAAGATGTTTAGAAGACAAATGTGTAGAATTACAAATCCAAAAACAACTTAAAAAACAGATTATAAATTTTGTAAAGATATTTTTACCCTCACAGACTTATGGAGAGCCTCTAACTCAGGAAAAAAGAAATATAGTAAAAAAGAAAGAAAATATAAAAAGCCAATTAAGAAGAGATATTTTCTTAAAAAATCTAATAAGAGAAAACCTTATTTAAATGAAAAAAGACATGTTAGAAAATTTAAACCAGAAAGAACTTATAAGAATAAACTTAGTTGTTATGTTTGTAATAGTAATGAACATTTGGCTAAGACTTGCCCAAAAAGAAAAAAATAATTATGATAAACAGAGCACATTAATAGAATGTACTAATGAAAATCTAATACAGTTAGATGAATACATTTCAGATAAAGAATCTATTTATAGTATTATAACAATAGAAGATAAAATTTTAGAAAAAATAGAAGAATCTGACTATGAAATGATAGATGAATTTTCAAATATAGGATTAAAATAAGAATCAAAATCAGAAGAAGAAATTAATTTAATGAATACTATAGTAATAGAGTGTTTACATAATTGGCAAAGACATAAAGGAGCAGATAATGTAGCCTGTTATTTATGTAATTGGCATCCAGTCAGAAGACTCAAAGCTAAGTGTTTAGAATGTTATAAAGAAGCATGTATAAAATGCCTAGAAGAAAATAATCTTATTGAAAAAGAAGAAAATAATACAAAAATCTTAAAAGAAAAAATTGAGATTTCAGAAAAAAAAAATTCTTAGGAAAAGAATAAAAAGTTTAGAAGAAATGCAAAAATTAATAATAAATAAGATTGAAATGTTAGAATATAATAATAAAGGTAAATCAATAGAAACTGAAGAACGGAGTAAAGAGTGCTTACAAAAAGAATATGTACAAGTAATTTGTAATCCAGAAAATTTTAAAAGTATTAAGGTAAAATACTGCATAAGAATAGGACAATATGAAATAAAGTGTTTAGGATTAATAGATTCAGGATGTAGTAATTGTATAATTAATAAGACATTAATACCAAAACAATATATAATACAATCAAAGAATCCAATAGAAGCACAACAGATGGATGGAGAACTATATACTTATATAGAATTATTACAATCAAATAGTAAGATTAGTTTTGAAACAAATTGTGGTGGAAGTATAGAATATACCTTACCTAAAGAATCCGTATGGATTAGACCTTTGAATGTTAAAGATACAGACTTTATTATAGGATTAAGTTTTTTACTAAAAGATAATGAAAACTCTAACTTATAAAGATATACATGGAAGAACTAGTTTAAGATTTTTAGACTACAATCAAGTACAAAGACAAGATGATTTTAAAGAAGAATCTAATCCAGGAGAAGAACAACAAGAACCATTTCAAGATAAAATTCATCTAGAATTAGTAGATGAAGAAATAGATAAAATAATTTATCCCAAAGAATTAGGAATGAATTTAGATAAAAAAAAAAATAATAAAATTACTAGAATTAGAAGATCAGATGTATCTTAACAAAATGATAAAAGACTTAGAATATTTATATTATGACCAAAAACAGAATATAAGAATAGAAATTATTAAAGAAGATTTAAATAATAATAATTCAGAAATATCAGATTTAAGATAGAGGTATAATTGGTGCTAATTAAAGCTAAGACCCGTCTTCAAATCTATTGGTATCTAATTGGATACAATAAAATACGTTGCAATCTTTTTCAAATTTCGTGAGAGGAAATTTACTAATGAACTTCAATCACTGACAAGTAAACATTGTCTGGTAAGAAAATTTTGACCAAGATAATATCAACTATTCAAACCTAAAATAGTTATGGTAAAAAGAGAGAGACCCACTTTGATTGTCGTGCACGAGAAAACCCATTAATTGATTTGGTAGGATTTCCATATATAATATAATTAAATCCTTTCCAAAATTGAAGATACGTGATTGTGAAATAAAATATTAGATTTTTTTACTAATTACCTTAAAATAAAAGGACCATTATTAAGTAATAATATATATATATATGGGCTTAATCCACACGGTCTTACATTTACTTGGCCAGTTGGGCCTATCATACATTATTTAAGATGGAAGACAGAATGAGCTCAAAAAAATTTGATATACCTCATCTCCAATTATTTGGCCCAAATAAAATACGAATTTAAAACATATTTTACTTTAGTCCTTTTACTTTTCAAACTATAAAAATATAGTAGATGGAATAAATAATTTTATTCTATAAAATTTTCGGGTGCTACACATGAACCTCTTCCTCATGATAGCCTTCAATTCTTCCCATGTATTAATAGGCCTCTCACGATTCATCATCCCAGTTGTCACTACTTGATCCCACCAAATAATAGCATAATTGGTAAATTCAAGTACTGCAATCTTTACCTTCTTTTTCTCCGAGTAGTTGTGGCAATCAAATATCAATTCTATCTTCTTCTCCCACTCCAAGTATACTTTCGAATCACTCATTCCTTTGAATAAAAGAAATTGTCATTTTGATGTTGCCCATACTTTCATCAACTCTATCTCCAACAATATATCTACCTCTCATTTCATGCATAACTCATCTATCCCTCATTTTTCCTAATTCAGCGTCCACTAATATTTTCTCATCAATGTCACTACCTGCTTCATAATCACCATGATTCTCCACCCTAGGCTCCTGCCTACCTGGCCTCCTTGCATTAGGAATTGCCCTAGGTTGATCCCTACGTAAATTGACAGGCAATTGGTCTTGCCTTTGCATCCACGCCTCTTGTCTATCCAACCTGTCACTCACATCTTCAAACAACCTTTCGAATCGTTGTATCAACTCCTTTAACATGTTGACTTGATTGTTGTTTCTGCATGAGGTATAATCGTCTCTGTCATACATCCTAAATCTAAAAGTAGTAAATGTCTCACACGTATACGCTCGTGTATCACTCAAATTGGCTTTTTCCTTCTAATAGTCTCACCACTCTTGCATTTTTCCACTAAATGCTTTCGCCCAAGTGATTCAAAAAACTAATTCGATCTCATCCAAACTTTATTCTCAAATAATTCAAACTAGGACATGAGTGAAAATTGTAACTTAGAAGACTCAAGAAAGAAAGATAAGAAAGAAGCAAAAGAATTTGATACATTTGAATGGGAACTATATTAATCCAAGAAGGTTGTTCTTGAATTTTGGGTTGGACCGATGTGTGGGTATATTTTTTTTACTCAAAAAAAATGAAATTGGAAATTTCTTGTAATTTTCAAAATAATAATTTTTTGTTGCTCAAAAATTCGACTACGATACAAGTAAAAAAAAAAAGAAACTGATTTGGGTGTTGAATTAGCACAAAAATAACTTTTAAAATTTGTTTGGTATTTTTATGGATTAAAGACTCAAAATGTATAGAATGTGAATGACTAATAGAGAAGAAAACAAAAGACTCAACAAAAAAAGGAAAAATATATAATATTGATTTTTGGAGCCTAAGCTCTGATACCAACTGATCCGAACACACGTAGTAATAGTAGTTACGAAAGCCACAAGAGATTGATTCGAACCCAAGAAAACCAAGAAATCAACGTTTAGAATTTGACCAAAAAATATTAAATCAAATAACTAACACAATCGCTGACAATATGTTAACCTCGTGATGACAAGATTCAAAAATCTCACTCGAATTGTTTGAATGCCATAAGAAATAACTCTTGATAAGTTCGTAAAATTAGTTCAATGAAGAACGAAGGATTGAAAGCAAAATTGCTAACAAATAATCTCTCCATTGAATCAATGAATGAAATGTAAAATTAGTCTTATTTATAGGAAATCCATAAAACCCTAGTCTACACGAAATTAAAGTCTAAAGATTATAAAAGTTTTAAAAAAATAGAGTTTTAACATAAATAAAAGATCTCACGAAATTAGAAAAATCGCGTTAGGGAGTTACTCTATGCGGCCGCATAGTTATAACCTATGCGGTCGCATAGGTCACTTAAAACCCTATGCTCTGCTCGCGGCTTGTTCACATGTGACTGCATGGTTCTTATAACTATGCGGTCGCATAGTTATGTTTCCCCTTCTCTCCGTCCATTGCGTGAACAAAGTTGATCTAACTTGTTTTCTTTTCCGAGCCCAGCATGAAACTTGTTCATTTGCTTACCACGATTGACGTTTTGTCCACTGTAACTTGAACAAGTAATCCAATCGATTCTTTAACCCTCTTTGCTCGCGATCTAGTCATTGGCACTTCTTCAACGATCAACGGATCCTTACCTGGACTTGCCTTCATTCCATGGATCATATCAAATATTTTGTTAATGTACGTTGAAATGAGGGAGAAAATATTTTATCAAACTTTTATGTATTGTTTATTTAGAACTACAAGAGAGAAACAAGTCCTTTCAAGCCCTTCAAACAATTTTTTTTAATCGAAATCTTCATCAATGTTAATTTGTGCAAATTACTGAAATGTTGATAATAAGAATATGACGAAAAAAATGGAGGTATAAATGTGAGAATAAGAAAAATTTAGAGACATTTACAACAATTAAATTGTGGTATGGTTAACAATAATTATGGTTTGAATATAGTCACTCTTTTTGAAACGACATGTGAAGTATTATTATGCCTTCATGGCATAGTATGTTTTGTAAAAAAATTTAGTTTGAAAATGGCTTTTCCTCTTCCTTCTTACAGAGTCCATCAAATTGAAATAGAGAGAAAATCCTGGACAAATAACACTGGAGATCACTAAACTTTCACTATACATGAAACTACAGGACTACAATTAAGAGGAACCAAATAACTATATTTTAACTTGCAAGCAATCATGTCACTCCGTTTAGATTATGTAAGAGCATATCCAAAAGACTCTTTAAACATAAGATGCTCCCAATTTTAAAAAGTCAACAATTCAAATCATGCTCCAAAAGACTCTTTAAACTAACATTTTAGTTTATAGAGTGAGTTTGGAGAGCCAGACCCACTCTTTATTATTAAATGTATTTGGAGTATTTCAATTTTCAATGAAATAAAATGAAATAATAATTTATAGGAAAGTTAGTGAAAATAAAAAATGAGAAAAAAAAAATATTTTTTATGAATAGTAAAAATAAGTGTTAAATTTAAAGATCACTTAAAATTTTGTACTCTCTAAATTTATAGATATTCTCTAAATTGTAGAATATACTCTATAATGTAGAAAATCTCTTGAAGATGCTCTAAATGAGCTTGTCGACATGACAAACAAAACTAATAATGTGTCAGCGTGTTGGCCTATTTACTACCTCAGCTCATCTAAACTACACTTTTGGGCATTGAACTTTTTCATCCTTGTAACTAGGTCACTAAACTTGTATTTTGTGAAATTAGCACAGTCTGCCTTAATTCACTAGCAATCATGTCACTTCCCAAAAGGAGACGTTCATTTTCATCCTTCTCCTCCGCAAATTTTGATTTTAAGGTACCAACATTTCGGAATAAATCCACATCCCTAGATTGATGATTCATTGCGGCTCTTTCTAGGAGAAAAAACTCTACATTCACCATCATGTAACACACAATATGCAAAATAATCTTGATTACTACAAATTCATTTGGAGAACAACAAAATTTTGAAGAGATTTATAAATAATAATACCAAATGCCTAGAACGTTTTGCATCCAGAAACCGTGTCCTAGATGATTGTCTTCCATGATGTTTCATGATTTCCAAAGAATCAATCTTTCTGTACAATGGCGCATTAGGCATTACGATTAATCAAACATCCATCTCCAACTACATTGGTTATATAAATAGAAGAAACTTTACGATTTTCTTCCCTTTTCTCCACCAAACGAAGTGACCTAATTACTCTTAAATTAACATACTGTGGCATGATTGCACCAAATTAAAGTTTAATGGTCTAGTTGCAAGTATGATGAATGATCCGTGAGATCGATTGCAAATTTAGATAAGCTTACATAGGAAATGGGTAGACATTGGCACATTGTTACTTTCGAATCTTTTAACTAAGGGAAAATTGCAGATAAGGTTCCAAGCCTTTCGTTTATTAGTAGATTCGACCCAAACCTTTCATTGTGCCATTGAAGGTACCAAACCTTTAAAAAAATCGCGAGTTCAGTCCAAAATGATAGTTTCCGTCTGTTTGATCACCAACTCCAGAAATGAAAATTTTAATTATTTTTTTCCAAATAAAATAAGGGCAATTTGTGCATTACACATTTTCCTTCAAAATGAAAAAGAAAAAGAAAAATCCATTTTCTTTCTTTCCCAACCCACTCTCCCCAAAATTAAAACTAAAATTACCTAGTTGTCGACCATCACCACCACCACCAGCAACACCGCCTCAACATTGTGGAACACGACATTGAAGAAAGATACAAGATGATGCAAGAAGTATCTGAGGCACGTTCCATTCTTCACAAGAGACTGCGAATATATCGCTCATTTCCTAATCAACCTATAGAGGTTATGTTTGTTGAAAACAAATGGCATAATTTAACACTTAATGACCGTTCTTCAAGCTCGGAAGAAAATGAACCTTCTGCAGCAATTGGGATTTGCTGAGTCACTGAATAATGCAACGCAATCAGTTGCAAGTAGTATTCTTGATGTGAATCGTGTTCGTGTTCGCGTTCGCGTTTCTGCTAATAAATCCACATTGATCCTTGTAGTTTCGTTATGTTCGCCTTTCTCCGTTGTAGAAAAGAAGTGCGGACCACTCACTATTGGTAATATAGTAAATGTTCCTACCATAAACAAGAAAGTAATTGTTTCAAAAGCGGAGTAATCAAGAGGAGAAATAGTAGTTATGGTTGGTAACATGAAGTTGAAGTTAAAATTGTTTGATGTTGTAACCTGGTAGCAGCCACAATGTTGAGGCGGTGTTGCTGCTGGTGGTGGCTGGCAGTTAGGTGGTTTTGGTTTTGGTTTTGATTTTGGGGTGAGGGTGTTGGGGGAGAAGGAAAGTGATTTTTATGTTTAATATTTTTTTTTTATTTTGAAGAAAAATGTGTAATGTCTAAATTATCCTTTCTTTATTTGGAGAAAATAATTAAAATTTTTATTTACGGGGTCAACCGACGGTTTTGGTGGTCAAACAGACGGAAACCGTTATTTTGGACTAGATCTGCGATCTTTTTAAAGGTTTTATACCTTCGATAACACAAATGAAAGGTTTGGATCACATTTGTTAATGACGAAATGTTTGACAACTTGGCTACAATTTTCCCATTAATTAATATGGTTTTGACCCAATCAATGATCGGGTCTGATTTTATAATTCCGTACTTTTTTTTTTCTTCATTCCATATTCTACCTTCGAATCGAAAAACATCAAACTCCCCCGCAGTGGAACAGCTGATTACTAATACTACCAGTCTTATACCTACAAATATAAATACATACAGGAGGAGGAGGAAATTCGCACTGCTCAATCTCCATCACTTTATAGTATGCAGAAAACAGCGCAGACGTGGTTCACCGGCGGCCCGAGTAGGGATCTCGACAGATCCTCTTCTTCACTGCTTGCGGACTGGAACGCTTATGCTGCTTCCAAGGCTGACGATGCCGAATCATCCGGCCTCGGATTCGATCTCGAAGCAGCCGTCCGTACCGCCAATGATAAAGTCTCTGGCACTTTCAATGTGTAAGTTGTGAAATTTGTGTATTTGTGCTTGTTTTAATAACAATATTACTGATTTTATTAAGATTTATGTGCCATTAATCATATGAGCTTGTGTACTTTCTATTTGAGGCTATTAATACAGAAATTTTTATATGAATTTTTTAGGGTTTAACTAATTGTGGTAATAACGAGAACGTGTTCTTTAATTTGCATCGTGCGATCGATGTGTTCTCTGTTGGCAATTAGGGTACGGCTAGGAGATTTCCGTTAAAAAAAAAGCATTTTGATTTGAAAGCATTAGTTTTCCATTCAGTCGTAGTAGGATTTAAACTATATTTCCCAACTAATAAGGTTTATGATAAACTTAAGATTTTGCTGAAAATTTTAGGGGATTTGTATATTATTCCTATTGAATTATTTTTAGATCAACAATGTTCTACTGTTCAAAGATACTTCCTGACAAGTTAAAAATCTTATACAATACCTTGTCTGTTTGTTTAATCCTAATTACTATACTGGCACTCTTTGGAGGAATATGATTCATATGGTATTAATTGATTTCCCTATCTTTTATTTGAAATTATTGGTACTATTTTACCTGCGATCTACTTGGCTTGAGATATTACCTAACCGTCACCACACCGTTGCCATCTAATTTTGCAATAGCCATTTGTGGCTTGGTGGATGATATATACTCAAGTAATCATTCAATTTCAACACATAGATTAATGACATATATGCATCTGAAGAGCAGATTCTACGATATTTATATAAAAGAGGATTGAAAATGAGACGTTTTATAGCATTTTAAATTGTAATTTGCTTCAGTGGGCAATTCACTCATATTGACTTTCTGTTTGAAGGTTTAAATTATTTTCTTCTGCAAACAAAGGCTTATTTGTTGTTCTTGTTCTTTGGTATCAATATGTCTAACATTGATTAAGATTGCGTTGGACAAGAAAATATGTAAAAAAATTTGTTACATGTCTTGCGTCATTGTTGCGGTCTGTAGATAAGAATGAGTAGTTGGATAATTTGCAATATACTCTTGTTAAAAACTGCTCAAATGGGATAATAGAACTTTTGGATTCTCCTCGCCTTCATGTGTTGAAACGAATCGAATCGAATCTTGAACTTAAACTCTTTGTTGAAAACATTGAAAACATAGGAGTGTTCATAAAATGAAGAGAAAAATCAATAACAAAATGCTTAAAAACTTAAAACTTTCAAAACTAAAATGATGTGATTATCAAAACATCATAAAACTCAACCACATCCCTAAATCCATAACATTATTTAAGTCATTAACCACCGTTGCGTGCTCGCCCAATTTTCATTCGTCCCTAGCCACTGATTAATTATTACCTATAAAAAAATATTTCATGTGAGATGATAATCTCAATAAGTGAAATAACGTAATATGAAAAACAGAAATCTATGAGATTCGTGAACATACTTGATGAGACACGAAATTATAAGAATCGAATTTCGTGATTCTAATTTCGTTCGTAGCGCTACTAAACTCCATGATTTCATTACATAATCATAATATTGACTTCTATAATGTTGAACATTGAAATACGTATATTTCACTTACCTTGAATCTTGAATCTGATAATTGAATTTGCACGTAGGAGAATTGTGTTTTTCTGAAAAAGGTGTTATTTCCTTAATTAATCCTTTTCAATTATGGTAATTAACATATTATGAGTGCGTTTGGTGGAGATTTAAATTAAATTTTAATTGAAAAATTAGTCGATAGTGGATCCCATGCGTGAGATGAAAGTCAAGCATAACAGCTATATTTTCAATTAAAATTGGATTTTAATCTCTACCGAACAAGTCCAAAATATGTTAGTTACCTTTTTGGTATGATTTGATAAAAGGAAAGTTTCTATAATTAATAAAAGGAAGGTTTCCATAAAATGGTAGCTGTCCCTTAACTATGGACAGATGTAAAACTTGACCCATAAACTTTCGTCGGCATGCGATATGATCCCCAAATTATAGATGATGTGTAAATTTGTCCTTGAACCTTAGCCTCTATATAAATTGGTCCTTAACCTATGGTCATCAAACAATTTGGTCCCTATACTTAGGTTAATAACAAGTAGGGAATTTTAGGTTATTACACGTGTTCTTGTATGTTTGTGTCTGTGCACATGTATTAAAGTCATTCTTGCCGCTAGTAATAGAATTTGCTAGACATGATTGCTTGAGCTTTGTTTGCTTTAGGAGGATGATATTGACTATCACGCTTATTATGACGCTATTTTTTTTTTTTTTTTGGTTTCTAGAAGTTAAAGATGTACATGGTTTGGTCCGGTTTGTTTCTCGACCCGAAACTTTTGGGTATTTAATAAGTGGAACTGTTGGGTCTAAATTTAATTATGGAACCATTCGGGTTTGGTACCCGAGTTCTGTACTATTATTAAAATTTTTAATATTTACAAAGCTATATTAATTCAACTAATGACATTCAATTTTAGCTCTTATAAAATAACATAGTCCAATTTTATGTGCTTTTTGTGTCTCTCTTTGTTGAGTTCTAGAAACCTTATGATTCCAAGAGTTTCTTGACCTTCAATGCTAAAAATGATGCAGGGTAGGGTTTTTGTCTTAGTTAATGAAAGACAAAGTTCCATTTTACGAGGATGCTTAAAAATCACTTCTCGTTCAAAACATAGAATAGTTTCGTGATTCTTAGATAGCCAGTCCATTCCCAAAATTACGTCGAACTCTTGCATGTTCAAGACATAAGTTTGCTTCTAAGGATTTATCTTCAATCTCTACCTTAGTTGTCCTCACTGTAGTGTTTGTACCTAACACTTCTTCTGAGGGCATGGCAACTTCTAAGGTAGTACTTGTCTATTCACTAGGTGTATTGAGTTTGCTCACAAACTTTGGAGATATAAAAGAATAAGTGGAGCTAGAATCAATTTAAGTATAAGTAGGGGTTCAAGATATAAGGATGTTACCCGCTAAGTTCCGGTCCTTGTCCTCCTCTTGTTCTGTGAGCGTATACACCCTAGCTTGGCATTAAGGGGGATTGATGAGAGATCCTGGTTGGTGAAATCGCATGGAACTTGTGGAATTGATTTGAAAATGCTGGGAAAATCCAAATTCAGGTTGTAGACGATAGGATTTCGACGACTCGATTCGAAGATTATTGAACCGAGCAACCAAACAAAAATGGAGTTTGAATGTCCTTTTGATTACAAAACCAACGAACCTCGATTTGCGAACGCCACAAATGATGTCTAATCTTTTGATAAGTTCTAGGTTTGAACGCCACAAATATTGAAGAATATTTGTTAAGTTCTATAAAGTTTATCAAGATCCATGGAGAGAAGTCTCAATTTTTATTCATAATCAAAAGTTTGTCCAATACAATGAAATAATAAACTATTTATATGGAAAACCTAGAAACTAATTAAAAACGGAATAGAGTCCAAAAATATGGAAAATTACCAAAATATAAGAATTTTAGGTTAAACAAAACTCTCGTGAAAATAGAAAATAATTGTTCAAAAATAACCCTATGCTGGATTATATCATCCCCTCTCTTCGGAAGGATTCTACCTCGAATCCGAACCCAAGTTATAGCCTGTAGTCCCAATCATGTCAAGAACATGGAACGACTCTCCTCTAGGATGCAATTTGGACCTCCTCTGAATTCGGATCCACCTCTTTTGTAAGAACTTCCAATAACCAATACGTAGATCAAAGTGTGCTCGTCCCAATGGCTTCCTTTTGCAAGTTTGAGATGCTCCAAAGATTGAGTAACCGTGCTTCCTCCATGTCTTACCCTGTTTAGGTGATTGTAGCAATGTCACTGCAAATGGACTCATTTCTCCCTTCACTTCACCTAGGTAATTCAACCCACCGCATATAAATTTCGTCCATGGCGGCTTCTTTACCTCTTCAGGGATCACAAAGTCAACCTTCGATAATAGAGAGATTTCCAAGCTAATGTAGGGTTGGTTAGCTTCTTCCACAAGTTGTTCAATAGGCTTGTTTTCATGAACCAAGTTTTTAAAATCCTGTAAAACAGAAGTAGCAAAATGAGGGAGGAAATTGTTAGTTCTCACTAAAGTCTTCTCAACTTCACTCTCATTTTCATACAAGCTCTCTTCTAACTTTTCTTTTTCCTCTGAAAACTCTTTTCCCTCTTGTGGCTCCACTTCATTCTTGGCCACCTCTCCACTCTGATTTTCACTCTTTATTTCCTCTCTCATGTGACTACTCTTTTTTTATCACACTTAGCCACCTCACAACCTTCTCTCTTTTTTCTTGCTCCTTAATATGATCATTTTGAGAATTAATCATGTCGCGAATATTTGAAAATTCTAGTTTATAATCCAAACTAGTTAGCTTATTTGACAATAGGTATTTTACCCCATTGACTTCTCAACTTCACCGCACCTTCTAGGATTCTCTCGAAACCCTCTTCTATGCCTATCACTCCTACACCCAAAATAATGATTAGGTGCATATCGTTTTCTCATAACAACCTTTAACTCACCCCAAGTTTCAATAGATCTCTTATAATTTTTCCGCTTAGATATTATCAACTGATCCTACCATGTTATGGCATAATCAACAAACTCAAGAACTGCTATTGTCCCTTCTTTTCCTCCGAATAATTATGACACTCAAATATCAACTCTACCTTTTTCTCCCACTCTAAATAAGCCTTCGGATCACTCATTCCCTTAAACAGTAGAATTGACATCTTAATATTGCCCATATTCCCATCTACATCATCTCCAAAGTTATTCCTACCCCTTCGTTCAAACCTATCACCTCTATTCCTCATTCTACCCATTTCACCTACCATGGATGCATTCTCATCCAAACCACTACCATACTCATAATCATCATGCAACTCCTTGCTAGGCTCTCTCCTACCCAGTCTCCTTGCATTTGAGTGTACCCTATGACTATTTGACCCCGATGTCTCTAACCTACCAAGCCTTTCAGTTACACCCCAAGCACCCTCGCTAACTGCCTTGCTGCATCTTCTTTCATGTTGATGTAATTCAGTTGCCTGATTAAATTTGAACTTTCTGTGTCTGACATCCTAATTCTATCGAATTTCAAACCTGACAATGTTCACTCGTGTATCACTCAAATATTGACTTTTACCCTCTAATAATCTCACCAATCTTGTCTTTTACCACTCAATACTTTCGCCCAAATATCTTCAAAGAACAAGGTGAACTCACAAAATATAACCCCATGGATCCAATTGAGTTTAAAAATGAATTTTGATAGAAGAAAAAGAAAAAAGATGAAGAAAGACTCAAACAAGAACAAAGTATGTGAATTGAAAACTAAAGAATTCAAGAAGTAAGAAAAAAATGTAGGAACTGAATTGAATTTTTTTTTTTGACTCAAAATTAAAAATTGATATTGTTGGAAATTTCGGTAACAATAATAACGATATCATAATGTATATTTTTTATTTTTGAATTTTTTTGACTTTTTTTTCACTTGAAAATTCGACTAAGAAACCAGCAAGACAAACGAAAATGATTTTTTGACTTTTAAATAGTCCGAAAAATAACTTTGAAAACGCTGAGAAAGCCCAAATTCAGGTTGTAGATAATAAGATCTCGACTCGAAGATTATTGAACCAAACAATCAAACAAAAATGGAGTTTGAATGTCCTCTTGATTACAAGACCAACGAACCTCGATTTGCGAATATCACAAATGGTGCCTAATCTTTTGATAAGTTCTAGGTTTGAAGGCTACAAATATTGAAGAATATTTGATAAGTTATATAAAGTTCATCAAGAACCATGGAAAGAAAAGTCTTAATTTTTGTTCATAATCGAAAATTTGTCCAATACAATGAAATAATAAACTATTTATATGGAAAACCTAGAAACTAATTAAAAACGGAATAAAGTTCTAAATTATGGAAAGTTATTAAAATATAAGAATTCTAGGCTAAATAAAACTCTTGTTAAAATAGAAAATAATCATTCAAAATTAACTCTATGCCGGATCATATCAGAGATTCCTAAGTTTCTGTCGTTGCTGTTTTGCTTTTGTCCCTTGAGGCATGTTTTAGCCATATGGCCCGCTTCACCACAATTGAAGCATACACCTTTCCCCACGAGGCATGTTCCAGTATGATGCTTTTGGCACTTGTCGCAAATTGGGTGCTGCTGATAATTGTTCGCACTTGAGTCTTCTTTATATTTCTTTACGAAGTTCTACTTCCTTTATCCCTTGTAATCCTCCCATTTACACTTTTCTGGTTGTATATGCTACTTGTCCTCCCCACTAGTGTGATGATTGAAATTTGTCAACTGCGCTTTAGCTACGTTCCCAGTTGAAGTACTACCAAAGCATGCCTTAGATAATCTCTCAGCCTTTCTTCAAAATGTTTGGGAGCCCTTTTTTTCCTGCATGTCCACCAGGTTAGGGGCATAATGTGATAACTCAAATTTTCTCTCATACTCAGTTAAGGTCATTGAGCCTTGAACTAAATTGAGGAACTCTCTCTTATTCTGATTGCAGGTACTTGTGGGATACTACTTCCTCAGGAAATGTTCCTTGAATTCATTCCATGTCCTGATATGTCCACGAGCCCTTGACCTTAAGGTTGAGACAAACAAATGCATAACATCTTTCTTAAGCATAAATGTTGCACAGATAACCTTTCTATCCGGGCAGTCAGTGAGGTCAAAAATCATTTCTATTCCAACTAGCTAATCCTCTGCTTCCAATGGGTCGATACCACCCTCAAAGGTTGGGGGTGCTGTTTCGTGAAAAGTTCTACGACAACTGCAGTTGTATTCCTATTGTCCTCGGTCGTTGCTTGTGCCCGCCATCGAGGTGGCGTTGATTGTGATGGTTTCAATTGTTGTGATGGTGTTTGTTGCTGCACTATCGCTTGAATGAACATGCTCATCATAGTTAGAAATTAATGAGCAAACAGTAGGTCAACGCATTAGGTTGGGGTTGGGGTTGGGGTTGGGGTTGGGGTTGGGGTTGTTCGCCATTATCTGCTCTCTTACCTTAGGGTGCCGAAGTGTTAATGAACTATATTAAAATAAGTAGATGTTAAATGTGGAAAGTTTTTACATATTTTATAGAAAATTTGTAAAATAAGAATTTCTTGCAATAGGATTTTATTAAAATAGTTTCTCAAATTTGACACTTCACAAAGTGGAAATCTTCTCATTCCTTTGATCTAGGTTTCTAGAAATGGAAGTTTCGTAAGATAGAGATTCTTAAAATAAAGGTTTCCAAAATTGAATATTCTTAAAAGTTTTTGAAAAATAAAGTTTGGAAATCTTCTTAAATTTAGAGTGAGTATGCAATATTGTTTTATTATTGGCTTGAATAATGCTCGGTTGAGTGTCTTCCTGGTGAGCAGGGGCGGAGCTACATGCACTGGCCTCACCTGGGACTTCTGGCAGCAGTTGAAGAGGCCTCACCTGGGACTCGCCGGGAGGAAGAAACTTGAAGCACAGTCGCACAGGTGCAGAGATGGAAGCTTGAAGATGGACGACATCAAGTATGTAGGCCGTACTCCATCTGTTGCTACAGCTACTGGTTTCTACCAGGTTCATGTAGAAAAAGTTTAACAGCGATCTTAGGCTGCAGTTTATTCGTCCGATCATCTTCATTTGCAAAGGAAATATAACCTATCAAACCTGTAAAAAAATGCACATTCTACAAGCGGTCAGAAATAAATGGAAGAAACTTACCAATCAACTTCGAGGTGAATGATGAAGGCAGTATTCTACTTGCAGGAGGTGAAGCATATATCTGCTTTCAGAATCAGGAAGTAAGAACCATCCCTTTCAAGGAAATCCAATTCCCCTGTGCTCAATTCCCAATCATCCATTTCGTTCTTCGAATTTCAAGTTTCAAGATTGGGGATTAGGGTTTTGAAGTTGTCTACTTTACACTTTTCCGTTGGGAGTTTGAAAGCATCCCTATTATTTACACTTTTCCGCATGGTTTAAAAAGGCGAGTGCGCCTCACAGTGAGGCGCATGTAGGATGAGGCTAAAAATCAGAGGCTCACGCCTCTAAATTTGAGGCGCACGCCTCATGGAGCATGAGTCGTGCGCCTCATTTAAATTTTGAAAGGGCCCTTCTTAAAAAAGAAAAGGGCCCATTTAAAAAAGCATTTTGGGCCTAAACAAAACAATAAAATACCTAAAAAACTAAACGGCAGCAAGAAATTAGAGGGACCAAAAAGGAAAATTCAAAAGTCAGCCTTAAAAAAACTAATGATTATATATCCTATTTACTATATGCTCCAACTTTGGGTTTTTTGAATTTTTGTATTATTTTATAATTCTTTTACTTATAATTTTTGTTTTTTGTGAGGCATCGCTTCGAGGCTTACATCTTGTCTCATAAAAAAAAATCGCCTCAGTACTTAGTTTCACCTTTTTAAACTTTGCTTTTCCCTTAAACACTATTATTATATTTTTATTTATTTTTTAAAAATTGATTGAAGCTATTTTGTTAGACTCATTTTGGCGAAAAAATTATTGTGGCCGATGTCTAAAATTGTGCCCGCACTGGACAAAATCTTTGACTCGGCCCCTGCTGGTGGGGAAGGGATCACAAGTGGATCACTTAAATCTCAAACTCTTTTTAGGTAGTTTAGGTCTTTTTGACAAAACCCTTCAGTTTTTGCGAATACACAAACTAAAAAATCTAGAACAATAAGCAGAAAATGGAAATATTTAGAGATATGATTTTCCTAATTAGATTATTATTTGATCGAGAGACTTTCTAAGGTCAACCATTCCAATAAGTTTATTATTCCTTAACATATTTAATAGTCTAAAGTCACGTAATATCATAAAATTATCAATTTCATAACTATAAATTTTTCGAAGTTGAAACCTTCATAAATCTATACTATCCAAAAATTTAGGAAGTTTTCATAATTAGGTACATATAAAGAGATTTTTTGATTTTTTTAACGAAAATAAGCACATTTTCATAAATAAACAAAATTCTAATTTGCTTAAATGTAATTTTTTACATATTTATTCATGTAATTGTGCATAAACATGCTTAATTTTTTATAAACTAAGAAGTTTTAAACATAGGTAAGCATAATGAACATGATTATAATATACTTGTCATATGATCATAACATTAAAATATTAATGCATTTACATGTTTTTTTGCCTAATTGGATGGCATCGGAGCTTGAAAAGTGGCGTTGCGTGGTGGTGATATAATAAATATTAAATCCTTTTTTTTTTTAGTCTTGAGAATCGTAGACTTGCTCTGATATCATGTTTTAAAGACCCAAATTTTTACTATTGAAACATTATACACATACCGTAAAAGAATACTTTCATAAACAAAAGAAAGACATAATATTTTCTTAACATGTGAGGATTTAAAATTAGTGTTAAGAAAAATACAATAAACATTATTAAAATCCTTAACTGCATAATTTATTCTTCATTTTCACCCACGCAAGCATAATCCACATCTGATCGCTTTGAACCCGCCTTTTTAGTTACCTATAAAATTTTTAACATATATACGTGAGGCATAAATCTCAGTAAATAAGTAATAATGAATTTCATCTCATATTTAAATACAGAAAATCATAACATACAGATAAGTGAATTAAAATCCGAATTTCGTGGCTATAACTCCATTGCGTAGCGCTACTGAATTTCGGTCCTCTGCATATAGGACCCTTATCATAATCATAATTTGGATTTTCGTATCATCATATTTATAACATAAATTTCCATAATTTAAATAATGAAAGAACAATTTGTACTATTACAGCTAGAGTTGTATGGAAGAAGAAAATCGTAAATCAAGGAAATTGTCTTGTTAGACTCACTCCAAAATTTCTTGGACACCACGCATGCTAAACTTTGTAATGTGAAAATGTATGTGGAAAATGAGTTTAAGAGAAAGAAAGATGTAAGGTATAAGATAAGTTGTGTGAGTGTAATTGATATGAGGGAGTATAAATAGCTCTAAGGTTTGATCCTATTACTTATTTTTGGTACCAACATTCATTCCTTCTTAATGTCGCACATTTTTCTAATTAGAGTGTAATCAATCACACAATTAATTACCCAATTAACTATATTAATAAATATATAATTGCTTCTAATAAGGTATTGCCATATAAACATTTGATTTAAATTATGCCAAAAAAAATGTTCATACCATATAAAAATACGAGATTGCTAATTACATACGCATAAATAATGTTTCTAATTTTAACAAATGAAAGTTTCTCTAGTTATAATAATTAACCAATTAATTAGGTTAATTGTCATGCAATATTTAAATCAATCATACAATCATATTACTAAGATTTAGTTAATGAAAAATCTGCACATGTAAAAAAAATTGCTCTACGGTCCTAAACTATTGGTCAACATTTAATTAGGTCCCTAAATTTAAAAAAAAAAAAAAAAAAAAAATTTCTAGCTTCTAAATTCAATTCTAACAGCTACCTATGTTGTTTTCGGATGTTATACATTTAATATGTTGAAAAACAATTCCTATGAATGTAAAGCTGCCTTTGGGCTTGAATTTTTATAATGTAAATTGTCTATGAATACGCACAATGACAAATGCAAAAGATGAAAATTGAGATAAAAGGTTTTCTTGTAATTTTATGTCTAGATGCTTGTTGTGTCTGATTCTTCTCTTAAAGAGAATAAAACGATTAAGGACAATAAAAGAAAAAGAACAAGACAGAAATCACATGTTGCATGTGTCGAGTCACCAGTCTTTTATGGTTAAAAAGTTGCTACTCCAGTTTGGGAGGAGAGTCGTAACTTTTCACTTGTTCTTTTCTATGATTGCCAATTCTTCTCTTTTTAATTCTATGATTACCCCGTGTTTAAAACAATCCCAGAAACCTTTAAAACTCTATGGGCTATGGAAAAACCCTGCCTCAAATAGTTGAGTCCAGTAAAAGTAAATCCAGAGAGACATGACTAAGGAGCGATCATCTTAGCTATCATGAGGCTCATATCTGAAGGTGTATGTGTGCCTCAGGGTCTCAAAGCTTATGTTCGCAATGAATGCGTTGCATGAGGCATGGCTCAAGGCTTGTGCCTTGAGCGCTTTTGAAAATAGTTTCTGCAAATTCAATAACCAAATAAGCCACATGCAACAAAATAGTTGATGGTTTGTCATATGATTTTCTCGTGCTTGACCAAGAAAGAGTCGGGGAGATAGCTAGAAAAGACCAAGGGGAAGTGAGCGGTGAATGGACTGTGTACAAGAGTGCAGCAGAACTTATTTTATCATTTATTGTAAAATCTTATAAGTTTGTTAATTAGTTGGGGTAAGGGGTATTAAAAATTATCTGGGATAACTGATTGAATGATTTTATTATTTTGGGGTGGGGAGTGGATAGTCTGGTATTCATTCAGATGTATTGAGAGTGGCTGGCGTATTAAATTCCATTTACTTCTGTTACTTCAATAGTTCAATTTACAGCAATTTTCATTCACAGTTTCTCCTCTCTTCCCAAATTACAATCAGTTCCTTGGAATTCTATCGTTCAACTCTGTTTTTTTTTTTCAGTACAAACACAACCATACAAATGCAATCTGTTCAACATTCTACCTTGTTTTCATTCATTACAAGTACACCGTTCAGCTACAACAGTCAATTCTGACCACTTACAATCAGTCAATATATGAACTGATATGATATTGCTTGAATGAATTCATCTATGAATTGCATCACTAATTGTGGATGTTTGCACATCTTTAGGAGTTTAATAGCTGCCCACCATCCCTGCCTTCAATGAGAGAGGACACAATCCCTGTACGGTTACTGTATACCCTCTCTGGAAAAAGTCTTTTCTACCTTGCTGCATTTGTAAGATACTAAAGCTGCAGCTAATTTAATGCTATATATAGTCAGGCAACATGGTTTTGTATTCCAGTGCTGCTAGTTCAATTTGTTCCTGTCATAACAACAAATGCACGAGATTCTATCATGAAACTTATGCATGTTCATGATATGTTCATGATGTGATTGCATAAATCTTATAGTTCTTGAAATCATTGTTTGATGCTCATTCTTTTCATAGACATCATGAATAATTGTTTTTTGCGAAAATCATATCTTTGGAACTATTTGGCCCGTTCTCTATGCTTATGCATCAACATATTCTCACAGAGTATATAGAGTAATTTTAAATATGGTGTTACAGTAAAAAGCGATAGTAGTTATTTACATGTTGGACAACCTATTGTTATCACTTGTCTAAGTTGGTGAGTGTTTCTCGAGTGAATAGAATTTCTTTGCATTCTTGGGTTCTCTCTTGCATTCTAGGTGGAACCTCCATGTTAAATTACGTGATTATTCTGAGTTTCTTTACATTTTGTTTTGTTTGTTTTTCTTTTGCACCAAATATACTTGCACAGGGTTTCAAAAGGTGTTATGGATTTGCCAGGGAACTTTAATTCTGCCACGAGCAATGTCCCTTCTTCAAAGTCCCTGATGTACTTTGGGTTGCTTCTCGCTGCTGGTGTCTTCTTTCTCTTTATTTCATTCACTATATTCCTCCCTGTAATGGTGCTGTCACCTCAGAAGTTTGCTATCTGCTTCACTATTGGATGTGCCTTCATCATTGGTTCGTTCTTTGCTCTAAAAGGTCCAAAAAATCAGCTTAGTCATATGTTATCAAAAGAGGTATTTCACTAAACTTTTCTTATCGCGATGTTTTTCTTTTGCTTCAATTTTCCAGTATATAAATATGGTTAATTAAGGGTGGGCACGGTCGGGATTTGAATAGAACCAAACTGAGTATTAATGGGTATCATAATAGTGGAACCATGGGTTCCATTTCCAATTATGAGACTGAACTGAACCGAACCATTTTCATGTGATAAATAATTCATATCCGCACTCATTTTCAAGACAAAAATCTGAGAACTTCAAAATTTACAAAGACTAGTCAAATGCAATACCAGCCACTATATTATATTAAAAAATCGGGTTATACTGGGTTACTAGTGAGGGTTGTTTTTCTCCGTCGTTTCTCCTGATGATTGTTCTGACCGACCTCTTTTGTTTTTGTTATTTTTGCTTCCTTTTCAGAGGCTTCCTTTTACGTTGGGATTTATTAGCAGCATGGCGGGTACAATTTATGTATCCATGGTGCTTCACAGTTATATTCTTTCTGTTCTCTTCTCTGTGCTACAGGTATCAAATCCCTCTCTTCATACTCCTCTAGAGAGACGACCCAATATGACATTACAATTTTCTGCACTTCATGCTATTTTATTTATTTATATATTTTGAAATAATTTAACTCCGGTGAAGCCTGTTCAAGAAGAGTTCCCTCACAATCTAAAATTAGTAGATCTTTGCTGATTAACATTTAAATAATTGCTGCGTCTGCTTATTGTTGTGGATGTAGCTATCAAAATCTTTGCTTATTGTGTCTTTCCTTCAAATATGAAACAATGTTCTACCCTTAAAAAATGAAAAAGACAAAGCAGCAAACAAATTAGGAGGAAACTTAAGAAAAACATGCCGCTTTTATCATGCACTGAATCCACAAACAAATATCCACTGAGCTATGAGGTATTGTTTCGAATTTGCATCTTTTTATTTGATATCATAAAGACATTTTTTTATTGTAAAATGTTAAAAATAACATATCCAATATATAGCAAGAGTACAAGATAACTTAATTGCAGAAATTTGAGTTACATTATATATGCTCTCATTGACATGTGTTCATCAGAGTTTTTGACACTTCATAATCTTGTTAGGTCCTTGGACTGTCGTACTATGCGATCTCCTACTTCCCTGGTGGATCAGCCGGGATAAAGTTTCTTTCTTCGACCCTTATGTCTTCTGTACTCAGATGTTTTGGAAGGTGACACGGGGCTTATTGGTTGTCACAAAAGAATTTTGTTCTTTGCTAATATATTATAACATTTGGGATATGTTATTCGTTGGAAAAATGGAATGGTGCATAGCTCTAATGGTTATCTGTATGAATTTTGTTTAGGGGAATACTTGAGTATTAGACAGACCTAGAAGCCATAATGAGTATAATTTGAACTTGCATTTTTTTTTTTTTTTTTATAAATTTTACAATTCATCTTGCTAAACATACCATTGGTATTTACACGAGAAATTCATTTGCATAACTTCCTTCAATTCCTAAATTCATTTTAATTGCCTGGAAAGGCACATGCTATAAAACAGAATTCCTGCTTTTATAGTTTAATTAATAAACTCGAAAGGCAAGTAGAGAAACTGGTTTGGCCATTCTTTTCAAGAGGCATTTCCTTTCCAACCTGATTCTCTTATGGGCATTGAGGGAAATTTCAGTTCTTGCATTTGCTCATTGTTAGGATTCCTTTCCTATAACTAGATAATAAGAATGGCATGTGGCTGTGACTTGTGACAGAAAACTTTATTTCAGGACTAATTTCTCCATCAAAGTTTATGAATCCTGAAATAAAGTTTTCTGTCAATCCTTTCCTTTTATGAATCCTGCTAAAGTTTCAGTCAATCCTTGCCAATATGCAGGCTAGGAAATTAAGAACATAAATTTAGTAATCCAAACAAGGACATAAATGATCGTAGCGATGAATTATTTACACCAAGATGTTATATTCATTTATAAGTCGTGAAGAGTTTTACCATAAATCATCTTTTAATTAATCAATCAAGTAGAAGATTCCTTAAAAAACTGTGAAATGTCATCTAGCCACAATATGATGTGCTTTCAGTGCCAATGAAAATGTAAAGGCTAAACCAACAATATTCTTCTGGCTCCCAGTCAAACCAATCTTTATAGAATTTTCTCCTATGATGATATATTTGGTTTTCATTTCTTTAATAGATGGATCAGTCCGTATTGTATGTTTTGATGCATTTGACTTCGAAATTCGAAGGAAATATATGGCCAACATATCTCAACACCACTCTCATCCAGGTGTTGAGTTCATACTTGAACAAATCATTTGATGTACGAGACTTTCTATGATGCGGGAGACGATCGCGGGCACTCCGATGCTCATGTTAGTCAATGATTGAAAAATGTCATTTAGGTGTGGGATAGACATTGAGTAAGAGTGAGAACATATGGATTCGGGTTGAAAATACGAAGCAACCTTACTGTTGTAGTGTAAAATTGCATTATCTTTGGAAGACATTAAGTGTGAGTTTTTATAGTAGTAGGAAAGAAATATGTTGGATGTGTGGAATGTGGCATCATCTTAACGGTTCATGTGTTAGACTTGACAGGTGTCAGATTAAGCTATCCTAGATCCCTAAAAAGTGGCCGCCTTATGTCCTAGGCTTGCCACCTGAAAAGCTGATTCAAAACACTTGTTGCAGAATGGCCAAACCTGTAGACGTACGAAAGATCTCATACAGAAATTTTTTGGATCAAAGTGATGTCATAGAATGTCTTGTGAAGCAAAGTCCCATCACTTCAAAAATGCACTGTTGCCAATTGTGGGACCTTGCTTGGAACATGGAGATTTTGACTCTACCATGCCACTACAATTAAGGTTCCCAAATCACTTCGACCTTCATGTCTAATAGCTTCGGCTAAGCTTAGGAAGATGAAGTAATATGTAATTTGGGAATTAAGTAACTTGCTAATTTCTTAGCTGTTTGTCACATGGGACGAAAGATCTCATACATAATTTTTTTTGGATCAAAGTGATGTCATAGAATATGTCTTGTGAAGCAAAGTCCCATCACTTCAAAAATGCACTGTTGCCAATTGTGGGACCTTGCTTGGAACATGGAGATTTTGACTCTACGATGCCACTACAATTAAGGTTCCCAAATCACTTCGACCTTCATGTCTAATAGCCTTGGCTAAGCTTAGGAAGATGAAGTAATATGTAATTTGGGAATTAAGTAACTTCTTGCTAATTTCTTAGCTGTTTGTCACATGGGACGAGACATAACAATAGTCCTCAATGTCCTGTCATGAACAATCATATAAGGTTTGGTAAGAGTGTAAAATGATGAATAATATATTTAAAGGGACGGATTGCGCACAACCTTTAAAATTTAGGTCTATTGTGGTGATGTATTGATTGATGTTGTCCAAAGTCTATTAGTCATGGTTGGAGAGGGGACAAAGTTACGACCAACAATTTTTCGTGTGCCAGTACTACTTATTCCAAGGCGACACTAGGAGAAAGTGAATAATTATCTCGTTGCGAGGTATAAAAAATTAGTCTCCCAAATCCAAGCATGAATATACTTCTCATAAGTGAAGAACAGATATAGGGATGAGGTCCCAATGTGGGATGAAACCTCTTTTTACTACTGAGCCATTGCTATAGAGGTAAAGCCCCCATTTACTTGCTTTTGTTTACTAAGGGATTGGTGGAACTTTTTTTAGAGTGATTATTGGAGAGATCATATCCGAATAGATAGACCTCTATCTTCGAAAACTTCTGAGCTTAATAGGACTGACCATGAAAGTCAAGTATTTCACTTGAACAACTGAGCGACCGTCGACCAGCAACTTGTGTACATAGATATATTCATTTGTTGTACTCGGTTCATTTGCTTCCGAAACTCTGCCTTTGATGTGGAGTGACATTGATGGGACATGTGCCAATGTTTTGAACGGTTGCATATTTTCAAAAGGCAATTGATAAGACATAGTTTGGTTTTAAAAACATGTTATCTCAAGCAATTAATGGCAGTGATGGCCTGTGTTTACACATTCTGAGACCATGCGTCTCTAGGTGTGCTTGAGATCCAAAAATTCATCCTAACCCTCCATTCTGGTTCAACGGTTTGAATGAGGTTGCAAATGGACGTCTCGTATCAATCTTGATTTGATCCAATGGTTGGGAAGACAAGGCATTGCCTATAAAAAGAGCCTTTGCTACTTCTTTGGGATTTTGTACTTCTCATTTTATCCTTCATATACAAAGAGCTTGAGAGTATTTTAGCACCATTTGAATTTTTGGCAAGTATGTGATCCCATATCAAGTTTTAGCAAGAAAAATAACTTCTAGGCAACTTTTTCTTTGTATTTGTGTAATTTCTTCATCTCTTTTCCCTTTTTCTCTCTTAAAAAATTTTACGACCCCCTATGACAAAAGCCAGGTCATCAAACACAGATACACTTTGAGGCCAAAGTGCCTAATCTGAGGTGGATAACATTTGTCCAAAGTGGTGCGAACAAATTTCGAGCCGCAACACCTAGAAGCCTCGGCCTCAAGATACGAAACTTTTAGGTAAGGATCTATCCAAAATAAAATTTCATGAATGATGGATGTGACATCTCTGCGGCAGACGCCAATGTGTCAACTCTAATATAGAAGCATTAAATGAGTGCCCACCTATGGAGTGATAGATGGATGTCGATGAAGAGACACTTCGGACCTACAGATGGAGCCACTTATTCCTCATCTAAGAACCTATTCCTCATCTAATGGTTCTTATTCCACCGTTACCCGTATAAATTCCTAGGATTTAGACCTTTGAAAGGTAAGGTAATTTCACAATCCAAGTAACCTTTCTTTTCTCCTATCCCTTTGAGATAATATAAATCATTCCAAAGGTTGTTACTACTGGAATCAGTTGTGCAAATTATCATCGAATAACTTGATCGTCGGAGTGTATGTGGCTGCAACCACCTTCGCTGGGAATGGCCGTGTATTGTTTACTATTTGTGTTGTGCATGGAAAAATATACATGGAGTTGCTCTTTTTTGGTCCCGTGGAGGTCCATTTTTCAAGGTCAATAGATTAACGCAGTCTGTGGGAATATGACTATCACCACATTGTCATTCTGATCACTGCCAAAAAAACTTACCGGAAAAGCCCAAAAAAAATTTCCCTTGAAGAAAAGTTTTGTTCTTGAATAAAAAAACAAGTGAAAGTTGGCCAGAACCCAATCTTTTGGATTGCTGAAAATTGGTAGAAGAACAAATTCAATGAGTTGAGTAATGAGGACATTAATCCTAGGAGAATTAGAGAAACCTCTGAAGAAGAGGTCCTCCAAACTAATGCCACTTATTAGGGACCCCATCATCATCGTTATTGAGATGGAGGGGCGACTACAAGATTGACCGCTGAGGTAGTCCAAATGGCTACTAATATAAGAAATATCAGCACAAAAAAGTCGCTATGCACGAGCTCCTTACGTAGGTTTAAAGTCAGCCCCAGGAAACTCAAAATCAGAGACACTCCAACCATCGGAGAGAGTCTCTTGCAGAGAGGAAAGTGGGGGTACATGTCTCATCTATTAGAGTGTTCGATAGGATAGGGTAGAATCCAAGAAGCAGGAGCTAGTCCATGACAAACAGCTCAGTAAAGACAAGGGCAAAATCAGGGGCTTGAACCTCCCTTGCCTAGGAAAAGGTGAGAGAGATGAAATTTGTTGGATTGGAAAAATCGGGAAGAGATATCCTAACCACAGCCTCGACAAAGAGTAGATGGGAACGAATCTAAAGGGATATGTCGATCATATAAGCTTGATGATGTGACGACAACCTCCCTTTCTTGTGAGAACTTCGCATCACAATGCCCCTAACTTTGTGGCCTCTAAGATTCAGAAGTACGAGGGGAAATGCTATCTAGAAAAATACCTCAACGAGTATAAAACACAGATGAGCTTGAAGAGAGCATCACCGATTTTGAAATAAAGGGCTTTTCATGTATTTTTGAGTAGAACTACCGAGGTTTGGTATAGCCTGCCACCACTAAATATCAGGAACTGGCCTGATCTTAAGAAGGAATTTTTGAACTAATATCTGTCCAGGAGAGAACGGAAGGCTCCCATTTAATGTCTCTGAGACGTGAGGCAGGCTGCAGTGGAAACACTCAAGAATTACCTCCCCAGTTTACCGATGAGATAACTTACTGTGATCAAGTAACTGACAACGAGGCACTTTAAGCCATGAAAATGGGTCTCAACATGAATACCCTATTCTGGAGGGATGTACAAAACAGGAACCCTACAACTTATCATAAACTGGTAGAAATGATGATGGTTGAAATCATCAATGAAGAAATGATTGACCACTGAAATAGGGCAGCAAAGTGTCTCCCATCGTCCCAGAGGCAAATAAAAAAGGACCCATGTCACATTTGGTTAGTCAACAATGGACCCAAGCTAGACACGCCATAGCTTCTACTTTGGGACAACCTTTTAAAACATCGACATTGAACGCAGTGCCAACACTCGTTTATGAGAATGTAGGCCTATTGCCAACGTCAAGGTAGGAAAATCAGGAAGGTCGAAACCTAAGAGCAGAGGAAGGGGAAGAGGATTTAGATAGAGGAGGTGCGACCATACTGTACATTTCACCGGTTCTACGGCCATAATACAAGCGAATGCCGAGACGCACCTCAATCTGCAGAAAGGAATAATCTTCGCAGCGCAAGGAGGGTCGAACCTAAGAGAACCACTAGCGACCCGTCTCTCCTAAAATATACGAGGCGAATAAGGGAATACTTGCCTCGACGGAGGAGAGATGAGGATAAAGGAAGGCCCCGGAGAAGGCATAGGCAGATGCGTCAGGCTCTATCCTCATAAAATGAGCCTATTCAGGAGATTAACATGATTATCTGAGGCCCCCATGTAGGAGGCATTTCCTGGAGCACGCAGAGGAAGTATGCTAGAGAGGCCAAAGATCTACCTATGGCCAGTTATATTGTTAACCACCCCTAGAAGGCAGGACAAGCGGAGGCAATCACATTTACTTAGGATGACGTGATAGATCTGCATTATCTGCATTACCCCATTGTGACGCACTGATGGTGAGGTTATAATAGCCAGCAATGAATTGAAACACATGCTAGTAGATAATGAAAGCTCGATGAATATATTGTTTGGCTCTATTGATGACAAGATGCTGGTGGATCACGAGCTCATTCCTATAAGCTAGCCCTTGTATGGGTTTACTGGCAATAACATCATCCTATGGGGAAAGATTACTTTGGCAGTTGAAATGGGTGCACCCCTCTCGTGACTTTCAGAATCAAGAACATGGGGGGGAGGCTGTTGCCTCATCCATGGAACGTTGAACATTTCAGGAAGTACAACCAATAGCATGTTCTGAGTACGTTTATATAAATATGAATAGAATTTTTACTACCATCTATGCCAAAGTATTTTTACTACTTTTACAACCCACACATCAGGTTGAAACGATAGAAGACCGGAACCCCTACCCAACGATTGAGGGCTAAAGCCCAATTGTTGGTCGAAGCCTGAACTCAGGTGTTAACAATAAACCTAGTTCGATTTATTAATGAATGAAGCATTCACATTTGGTAAAGTCATAATACGTATGAACATAACTGAAATTTCATTAATAAAATATACATTAGGGAGGCCAAAGCCATTACATCAAGAGCCTAAGGATCTATTGGTACAATGGTCCTACCCCAAGCACCAGCCTTATTTGAAGCCTCTGGAGCCTCATCGGCGGCGTGGATGTTAGGACAAACCCCGGTAGGTCCCGCAAACTCTTTTTCTAGAGCTGATATGTCCAAGGTTGGGTGGACATCCCTTAGGCGTTCTAGCATCATTTGGGCATTCTAAGATGCCTAGTAGTTGGCAAAGGTATCGTAGAGCTCTGTCTTCTTGAAGTTGTCTATGAAATTTTGGACCGCTGCTTCCCTGATAGCCTTTGCCTCGACCTTCAAGGATCCAATTTCTTCTACCTAGGCCTCTGTCAACTATCTTAGCTCTGCCTTCTCTTTATTTGAGGACTCCAATGCCTTCACTACCATGCGATGATGCTCATTGGCATAGTCCAATCGCTTTGTAAGAGCGACCACCTGGCATTCAGTTTTGTGCAACTTTTTTTAGCTGCTCTGCTACAGCTTTGGCTTTATCCAGCTTATCCTCAGCCTCGACCCTCTTCAAGTCGGCCTCTTATGCCTTGGCCCTTTTTGTCCCTATTAAGTCGCCGTAGTGCAAGGCGGTCTCCAACCTTTGGGCCAGGTTTATATTTTTGGCCTGAAGGTCCTTTACTAGGCCCTCAAGTTGGATGCTTGTTCTCAAGGCTTGGGCAATACACGCACTGTTCATCGTCACTAGGTCTTCGATCGTACGGGATGAAGTGTGATTCATCCACGCATCGGTCCAATATTTACTTTAGACTACGGCCACTATGGCCATTTCTGGGGACAATGCTTCTAACACCTCCCACACAGGTTCCTTCGTATCGACCCCCAAGAAGTCTTTTGCCTTATTAGAGTGTGGACTCTTCCTCCTCGGTGGATTTGACGTCGGGACCAACTTCTAAACTACTGAAGGGACAATGGCCTCGACCATGGCTGAAGGTGCTTGTCCTTTGAGGATGACCCAGTCGCCTATTTCCCATTTTTGTTAGGCGCACCTCATTTTTTTCCTCCTCCTCAGCATGAGGAAGCTTCTTGCTGGTGCTTACCAGTTCAGTATACTTCTCATAAGCTATCGGGGAAGTCTTTAATGCCCTACCCACGCCCATCAACTGTTGGATAATGGAAAAATCTGGCTTCAGGGGCCTTTTCTTCACAAAGTCATTAGTCAGTGTATATTCTTCTTGATGAGCTTATTGAATGACCGGATCGTCTGCGGGAGCTGGTAAATGATGAAAATAGTTTCAAAATCCTCTGTTGATAGCTCACACCAAGGCAATGTACCTACACAAGTAAAATGGTTACACACCAAACACGAGTAAACTAGTATAAAATCAGTTCCTAGAGTACTCACTAAAAGTTTAAAACTTTGTTGAAACTATTAGAGCCGCTAGGGGATCACCCTCAATTCTGTCCCACCTTTTAGAAGCCCAGCTTCACGAGCTTTTTTAGCCTTCTATCGAGCTTGGCAGATCGGCCACAAATGGAGTGTAAGCCCTCCCACGATGTCAGGTAGTACCATTTCCTCGTTTTAGGGCCCCTCGTAGTTACCTTAGGGATATAAAGGGTTTGAAAAATAGAAAATGGCATCTCTATCCTATAGGAAGCCTCCATGCATAACATCCATGATCTAATCATTAGGCTCTATGGGTTCGGGTTCAATTGGGTAGGAGTTAAGCCATAGGACCTCAAAACGAAGCGAAAGAACGGGTGAATAGGTAACCTAAACCCTGCCTTGAAAATGGCCTAGCTTACCGTTACTTACCCAAGCTTCGGGGAACAGGCTCGCTCATCAGGGTCTGGGACTATGAGACCTATGTATCTGTGATCCATAATCCACTAGCAATTTCGCTAAGTCCACAGTCCACAGTCCTCATCAGAATCATTAATCGTCACCATTGGATAGAATCTGCTCTCATTAGAACCATTCATTGAGGTATTGATCCAGGCCGTTGAAATCAAAAGTCATAAATGTTCAACGTCTATGATATGCCAGTGTAACGCACGTTCTCATATAATGCATCTCCTTGTGCCTCAATAGCCGCTTGCCATTATTAGTAGTTGCAGCCTTTTATTGAGAACAAGCAACGATTCAACCGTCTTTCTTGGAAACATACAACAACTTTCAAATCATTAGGATAGCTGCCACCATTCAAAGCTTCGTCTTCCTATTAGACAGCAAATCGACCAACCCAACTTTTTCCTAAGTTGCTACTATTCAGAGCCTCGTTCTCCTATAGAACAGTACCTTTACCAACCTAGCTTTTCTCAAAGCTGCTACCATTCAGAGCCTTGTCCTCCTGTAAGACAATGCCTTCCCAGTTTTTCTCAAAGCTATTACCATTCAAAGCCTCGTCCTCCTATAGGACAGTGCTTCTACCAACCCAGCTTTACTCAAAGCTACTACCATTCAAAGCCTCATCATCCTATAGTACAACGCCTCTGTTAACCCATCTTTTCTCGAAGATGCTACCACTCAGAGTTTCGTCCTCTTGTAGGACAGCGCTTCTACTAACCCATCTTTTCTCAAAGCTGCTACGATTCAGAGCCTTGTCCTCTTGTAAGACAGTGTCTCTACTAAGCCAACTTCTCTTAATAAGTGCCCCAAATTTAATGTAGTTAATTCAACAGTTCACGCATTATATAAATATTCATATCTGGACTTAGGGGGACCATTGTTTTGACCCCACACAATGAAAGCCAGGTCATCAAACACAAACACACTCCAAAGCTGAGGCGGTTAACTCGAGATGGATAGCGTCTGTCCGAAGTGGTGCAAGCAAATTTCGAGCCGCAACGCCTAGAAGCCTCGGCCTCAATATACGGATCTTTTAGACAAGGATCTATCCAAAATAAAATCTCATGAATGATGGATTGACATCTCTGTAGTATATGCCAATGTGTTAACTCCAATTCATAATCATTAAATGTCTGCCCACCTATGGAATGATAGATGAACGCTTATGAAGAGACTTCGGACCGACAAATAGAGCCATATTCCTCATCCAACGGTACTCCTTTTATCCTTATCTTTATAAATACCAAGGATTTAGACCTTTAAGTAAGGTAACTTCTCAACCCAAGTAACCTTTTTTTCTCCCCTCCCTTTGAGATAATTTAAATCATTTTGACGGTCGTTACTAGCGAAATTAGTTGTGTAGATTATCATAAAATAACTTGATTGTCGGAGTGTGCATGGCCGTACCACCTTTATTAGGAATGGCCACGTATTGCTTATTGTTTGTGCCAAGTGTGCAAGGAAGAATATACGTGGAGTTACTCTCTATTGGCCATGTAGAGGTCCATTTTTCGAGGTTAACAAAAAATAAAACTTTCACAAAAGGGTTGCAAACTTCAGCAAGGGCTCTGATCAATGTAGAGTAGATCTTAGGATGGTCGAATTCAATGTTAGTGTGCCTAGCCTTTTGAATGGTGGAGAAATAACTAAGGCGATAGGGTCAGACAGAATATATAAGCAACGACTGAGGTCCTAGTAGACTTTAGTATTAAGTGGAAGGCTTCGGAGGTGCCTTCAAACATGACCAAAGAAAAACTGGACAAGTATAGATGATCATTTAGGATTCATAACACAATAAAACACCTCCTCCATGAACTACACGAGAAAGCCTATTATTTGAGACCTAGAGGCGTGGTGTAATTGAGGCTATCTTGAAGGTGGGAACACATCTACCATTACACCTCTTCTTTGAAAGCCCAAGAATGACTAACCAAGAGGGGGTGAACTAGTTTTTAAAATTTTTTCGAAAATTAATTGTAGTTTTAAACCAATATGATATCAAATGAGACAATTAAACAAATATGCACAAATACGAAATCAAGTAAAGACTAAACAGATAAATTCAATTAATAAGCGCAAGATAAAAGCGATAAGTAAAAGGGAGAGATGATGCAAACGATATAATTGTGGAGGTTCGATCTAAAGCAATGATCTACGTCCTCGGTTACCAAGCTCTCTGACACAAGCAAGGTCTTTTCATTGTGTTGATTGACTTATGATGCAATCCAACCCTTTACAACGCTTCAGGTGACTTACAAACAAGGAGCTCACTGATCTTTATACAATGTTGAACTTTATGAGACCTCAACACGACTTGCACTATTGAGCTTTACGGGACCTCAATATGACCCACACGGTGACTTACAACAAGGAGTACCAATCCTTGTACAATGTTGATCTTTACAAGACTTCAACATGAGCCATACGTTATCAAAGTGATTTTACAATGAAATCCTCTCTTGATAAATAATACAAAACAAATTAAGTACTAAGAGAGGCTAACACTTCAAATGATAGCTTAAGTGTTAGATGAAAAACTTTGATGAATATGATAATTAAAAATTAGATTCAATCAATCACAGTATTTCAATGAGAAGATGAAGGAGAAATAAATGCAATGTAAGTTTAAAAAAAATCTTCTCAAGAAATATCTCTATTTTAATGAATGATTGTAACAAATTATGTACTAACAGTGAAATGAGAAACTTTGATGAATATGATAATTTTACAACTTTGATTCAATCAATCAAAGTTTCTAATATGAAGAAGTAGAAAGATTTATACAATATAAGTGCAAAGATCTTTTTCAAAAATATATCTCTTTTTTAAGATTTATATAAATAAGTTAAGCACAAAGAAAGATGAAATACTTTGATGAGAGAAATGATTCAAGAAGTTTGATTCAATAATCAAAGTTTTTTCAATGAGGAAATAAATGAAATGAATATAAAACTGTAAGCTCAAAGAAGATTTTTCACAAATATATTTCACAAGAAAGCTCTCTTCTAATTATATTGACAAATAAAAGTGAAGTGATATTTATAGCAATCAAAATGGAAAATTTCTGCACAATCGGAGGTTAGCTTGTGAACCGAACAATCAAACTAGCTGTTGTGCGTTAGAAGTCAGAACGGTTAAATTTTTTTACTGTTGGCAAACCGGACATCCGTTTTGTCTACCGGACGTTAGGTTGACCGTTGACTTTGACCATTGAGTGATTTTTTTAAGAATTGTGATCTAAGTTCAAGTATGACTTTGAAAAATCAATTTGCTTAAAACATTTTATGCAAGTGATAGTGAAAATAAATTTTCGTGCACAAAATGATTTTTGAGTTATTGTCATTCATTACTAAAGATGAAAGTATTATACCTTTACATATGATCTAGAAGGTCTAATCTATGATCTTGCTTCGAAGTTTCTTTCATGTTTGGCTCTTGAATTCTTGAACGCGTGACTTCGATCTTGACCTCCTTATTTGTTGCTGTCTCTCATGATCTCGATCTTGATCTTTCTCAACGTTTATCTTTTAAGTCTCGCTCGAATGATTTAACTTGATACTTAACTTCCACTTTAATCTTCATTTCAAATCCGATATATAATTATTGATTGATTTTAATATTGAACTATCATCACTTAAAATAAAATGTTAGAAATAATAGTAATCTTATTTGTTATGATCAAAACATTGATGATGAAGTCAACCATAGGTCAACAATTTCCTCCATTTTCATTATGACAAACAAGATAATTGACAAGATAAGATTGAACAATTTATATCAAATTGATAAATGAATATATGTTTTAAATTTATCATGTAATTCATATTCCCCCTATCTTTTACAAATCAATAATAATATATTCAAAGCATATTATATTTTCAATTCAAAGCATGCATAATCATCCCACTTTATTTTCCCCTTTTGACATAAGTAAAAAGATATAACATTTAAGATCAAAACACGACCATAGGAAAATAATAAAAGATTCCCATTTTCAATGTTTTTCAAATATATCATACTCAATTTCCCCCTTTTAGCAAAATAAAAATGTAGCACATATGAGAGGAAGAGTATGGCCTATAAGATCAAAACTTTAGATCAACTATAGAGAATAATAATATATTACCCCTCAATTTGGCACAAGATGTCAAACATATGATAGTTTAAATAAGAGGATAATCATCACATTTATAGTAAAATACTAATCAAAGCACGAGTGATGAAATGACAAGCGCATCATTTGGGTAAAAATTAAATGAATTCCAACCAATTATGCACATAGAATCAATCATACGAGAACATTTAGTATGAATTCAATTTAGCAACATTCTACAAATTCATTGATAATTTCCAAACCTCTTTGGGTATTGGGTTGAAATATAGCACATAATCACACACCAATCATAATGTCGAGTCTACTGGCTATTAAGTAAAGAAGAGATCCGATCATACCTCGATATTTTATTATATCTATGGAGGTACCATGATCATCTTTGTCCAATTTGATTAATGAGCTCATTGAAGTATTCATTGATTTCAACTCTTTCATTTCAAACTAATTGTGCATTTCCATGATGTATTTTGTTTAACTCCATTTCTTAGGTAGAGATTGATCACCTTGTACTTTGGAAAAAAAATTCTTCATCGTGTTGCACATTTGCTTCTTCATCATGTTGATTTTTAACATCTTTAGAATCTTATTTGTTTTGATTTTGATTGTTCATTTGCTCAAAAGGAATCTTCAAACCTACATCATTAACAGTACCTTTCTCTTGATCAAGAGGATTAGTTTCATCAAATGTTACACGCATGGATTCTTCAACGACTAAAGTTCTTTTTGTTAAAAAGAAAATTCTATAAGCTTTGCTAGTCGATAAATAACCAAGAAGAATTTCAATATCAAAATTTGAATCAAATTTTCTTTACTGTTCAAGATAAAACATTTACAACCAAACACTTTAAAGTAACCGATATAGAGAACTCTAATTTTCAAAGTTCATATGGAGTTTTGGTTTTCTTTTGATTAACCAAGACTCTATTAATAATATAGCAATCGGTGTTAACGGCTTTGGCCAAAAAAAAAAATTCGGTAAACTATTTTCATTTAGCGTAGTCCGAGCAATTTTTTGCACTGTGTTCATTTCTACAACACCATTTTGTCGAGGAGTTCTAGGAGCCAAGAAATAGCCATCAATTTGAAAAAATCACCAAAATCAATATTATCAAATTCTCCATCATGATCACTTCAAACATATGATAGTGTATCCCTTTCATTTTGAACATTTTTACAAAGATGTTTTAATGATTCAAAGATTCATGCTTCAGGTTCAAAAATAGGACTTAAGTGAATCTAGAAAAAGTCATCAACAACAACGAAAGCATAACACTTACCATTTGAGCTTATGATTCTAGATGGTTCAAAATTATTCATGTGAAGAAGTTGAACATGTTTTGTAGTCAAAGAGTATTGCTTAAGTTAGAAAGAACTCTTCACTTGTTTTCCAAATTGACATGCATCACAAATTTTCTCTTTCTCAAATTTCAAATATGGCATACTTTAACAAAGCAATTTTTTGAAATATTTGAAAGTAGGTCCATTTAAACATGACCTAATCTTCTATCCCACAATCAAGTATCTTTCAAATTTGATAAACACTTTTATTTAATGTCCTATAAACATCACCTCTTTTCATGTAGTATCCTCAATAAGGCATTTGGAAGAATCAAATTTGATATGATAACATTCATCGACCAATTGACTAAAACTAAGTAGATCATGTTTAAGGTTATCTATAAAGAGAACATTTTCAACAAAGGGAGATGAATAATCACCAATAATTTCAATGTCAATGATTTTTCCTTTGGAATTTTCTTTTTGAAGCTTGATAATAAAGTTAGATTTTCGATCATATGCTTTGAGCATCCAGTATCCATGAACCATTTGCTCTTTACCTTCTTTGGTACCTACAAAAATAATTCATTTTTTGTTCTTTGGCACCCATATAACTTTGGGTCCTTAGGGGTAGTTAGTGTTAGTGGAGTTTTTAATCCACCTGTAGTTCCCTTCAAAATCTAACATCTTTTTAATTGAACAATTGTAAGTTACATGCCTATTTTTATTCTAAAAATTACATGTGACATTTGAAATGGGGTAAGTAGAGGCTTTAACAAAGAAATTTTCAAGAGACTTTCGTTTTAGAAAGGGTTCGTATCCAATTCCTCCTTTATCAAAAACATATTTTTGTTCACCAAGCATTAAATCAAAAACTTTCTTGCCTTGATTAAATTTGTGAGCAATTTGAGTCAAATCAAAAAAATATTTCTTGTAAATAGGAATTCTTCTTAATTAAAACATCATAATTGACTTTTTCTTATTCAAAATCATTTGAGTTTCCAAAAGTTTATTTTCCTCTTTTTCCAATAAAGAATTTTTCTTTTTGAGAATAGAGTGTTTGAGAGCAAGGTTTTCAAAAATTTCAAGAAGTTCATCATAAGAGGTAGATAATTCATCATATGAACAATTTTCATATGAATTTACCTCATCATTAATAGCCACGAAGCACATGTTGGCAATTTCCTCTTGACTTCCATCTTCTTCGTGGTCATCATTATCACTTTCATCCCATATTGATTGAAGTGCTTTCTTTTTGATAAATCTACTCTTTTGTTCGCCCTTTTCTTTTTTCTTTTGGAAACGATGATTGTTACGAAAACTTTTCCATTTCTTAACAAGAAGAACTAGATCATCAAGTTCTTCGTCTTTCATGTTTTCGCTTGAAGAACTTTCTTTTCTGCGTATTTCTTTTTTTTTTTTTGCTTTTTATTATTTTCTCCTTTATCTCGGTGCGATTTAGCTCATATGTCATCAATGTTCCAAAGAGCACTTCCAATGGATATGTGTTGATATCTTTGGTGTTTTCTATCAAAATTCTCAAGGGGTTCTGATAAGTGCGGATTTCGCACTTAAATTGTTCGCTAAATTTATATATTTGTGGGTTTTCATTGGCGTTTTAATACGTGTTTCGTTTTATTTTATTTTATAGGCGAAAACCCGAGCTAATTGGCGTTTGGAGAAATTTCACGCGAGAAAAGAATATAAAATGCGGAAGTACGAGAATTTCAAGGTTTGGCGAGCTAAAGAACTAAAAATGCAAGTTTTGCGTGATTCGGCGGGGGTCTCGCCATCAATTTTTTGTTTGCCGAAATAAGATTTGATGGATGCCAAAACATGGGAGCATGTTGCTGATTTTCTAGCAGAATTTAACATGCCGAAAACAACCAGAAAACTGGGGGCAGATCACCGGCAAACGAACCAGAAAATGGTGGCTGGGTAGTGTAAAAATCTGGTGCAAAACCAGATTAATGCAACCACACCAAATGAACCAGAAAGTTGATGGTTTGAGGAGGAGAAATGGGTTGCAAAAATCTGGAAAGAACAACTGAAAACCAGAAGACCAAAACTAGCAGGAGAAAATCTGGGCAGCAGCAGAAAAATCTGTTCAGCAAGGGATTCCAGCAACCATGCGTACGCATGGTCTACAGAACCGTGCGTACGCACGGTTGTTCAACTCAGAGACAGAAGCTCCAAAGCTTCTACCATGCGTACGCACAGATAAGGCCATGCGTACGCATGGCAGAAATCTGGAAGTGAATTCCCGGGTAGAGCAAAAAAACCATATTTTTAACCTGTTTCTCGGCCCATTTTCTTCCCAACTCTTCTCAAATCTTCGGGGGAGTATAAATAGAACTTGAAGGCTCATTCTAGGGCAGGTTTTAGAGGCTGAAAGTCGACCAAAAAGAGGAAAAAATCTGGGCAGAAACCTGTGCGAAAAATCTGCCATTGAAGGAATTTGGGAAGAAGAAGAAGAAGGCCATTGATCTAGAAGATTTCTTCCACCTATCTTTTCATCTAAAAGCTTTCCCCTCTCCTTAATCTCGTTTTTCTCAATGTATTTTATGGTTTTATTGGTTGTTTGTAGTTATACTATGAATAACTAAATCTAGATGTGATTGGGGGTATTTTCTAACCCTTGAATGAAATCCCAATAATTTTTGTGCTTAAAAGTTCTTGTGGTTAATGTGATTTATCCATTGTGCTTTTTGTTCATATTGTTCTTCTCGATTATTTAGCGGTGCAACTAAGTGATTGGGTTATTTCAATATTCGCCATTTTAGGGAAATTTAGTACGTAATCGCTATTTTTACCTAAACCTAGTGGCAAGTATATTTTGATTGACGGTAGTACGTAATTGCTATTCAATTAAATATATGTATGGATTATCACTTAAGTGAGTAAACCGAGTTTTCGAGTTTGCGCTTAATTCAATTTGACTCTCTCGTGTTAATACGTTTATTAAATTAAATCTTGCGAGCTTTTCGTAGGTTGTTTGATAAATAGGGTTGGGTAATGAAGCTTTTCTTATTCAACCAAAATTAAGGGGAGTTTGAGGTAGTTGAGCATTTGATTATTCTCGAATTGTTATTAACCATTTGAACGAAAATCTTTTGTGAAAATGTATTGGAAAGTCATTTTAGCGGCAAAGAAATAACCCCCGATCACAAACTCTTCTTTGTTGATTAATCGCCTTTGTTATTTAATTTTTATTGCATTTCAAGTATTTCGCCATTTTCATTCTTATTTTGTTGTGTTTTTTGTTTAACAAATCAAACCCCCCCTCCCCATTTATATGCTTTCGCCGTTTATTTTATTTTGCGCAATTAATGTAATTGAACCAATCCTTTGCGGGTAATGACCCTTGCTTGCATTATACTATTCAAATGACATTTTTAGTGGAGTAAGGAATATATTTTTGACGCCCCCTTTTGTGGCGATCAGGTTCCATTATTTCTAGAGTGAACTAAGCACTTTTCTCACAGGTTCACCGTTAGTGAGTTTTCGATCAAAGCCTTTGAGACCATTAACAATATCGGTAAAACGAGTGATCACGTCAACAATCGGTGCATTCTCTTTCATAAAGAAATTTTCAAAATCTTTAACTAAGAGATTTATCTTAGTTTCTTTCACTTTGCTAGTTCCAACATGAATAATTTCTAAAGCATGCCAAATATCATAAGCGGAATCATATGTACCAATACGATTAAATTCATTTATATCTAAAGTACAATAAAGTATATTTTGGTTCTAGCATTTAAAGATAATTTTTGTTTATTTACTTCATCGTACTCCTTTATAGGTTTTGAGATAATTTAATCCAACTTGCCATTAACTTTAATAACTTTTGTGGGTACATAAGGACCAAATTCAATCACCTCCCAAATATTGTAATCTATTGATTGAATAAATATCGTTATTCTAGCATTCCAATAGTTATAATGAATGAATAAAGCTATAGGTATAGATTTTTGCCACAAAAGAGATACAGAAATTTGAAATTAATGAGCTGGCAGCTCATTTTCTCTTTTTTAATTCACACTTTGGCTAAATCGGTTTGACCCGAATTACAATTCGGCTTGGAAGAAAATGAAAACAAATGAGCCATCACTTTCCCATATTTCCCCCAAATTTCATTTCCCTCCCCATTTCCAACATTTCGCCCCCGCCTTCAGCCCCTTTCAAATCCGGCGACCCCCCTTCAAATCCAACGACAGCAGATGACATTCTCCTCGCCGGATTGCGCAAAATAAGAGGACCTCCCACCTGCTGCCTTTTGACGCGCAAAATTTGTTTTCAAAACTGCGATTTGGCTTCCTCCCTGCCCAGGTCGAAATCGGTTCACTAGATTCGTTTTCCTACTTCATCGGCAAGATATATTTCATTTCTCATAAGTTGCATGTGTGATTCGTTGGGTTTTGGAATGAAGATTCTTAGTATTTGATATAGGTCCAATGTTCTGTTACTTTCAAAGTAGTTCAATGATTTTTTATGGGTGAGATAGGTCAAATGTTCTGTTATTTGCAAATAAATTGAATGATTTTTTATGGGTGAGTAGTTGGAAAAGCAGATATCCCGCCTTCAGAGTTGTATATGTGTTGGCTACAAATATACGGTTTCAGAGTATTCTTCTTCTTAAAATGATTGTGATGGAGAAATTCTTGTATGTTTTACCTCATTATTTTCGAAATTGGAAGTGAAAGTCTTCAAATTGCGTAGTTGTAGTACTGACTGTAATATTATGGTTATGATTTGTTCATATTCGAACTAGAATCACAGTGTCATCCATGACTAGTTTTTTGCTCCTTTCATGTAGGTTTCTTTGATTCTTCAACAGTTGCGTAGAATGAGAGGAAGGAATTTCGGAAATGTTTTGAAGTCGAACTGGATACTGAAAACAAAGGGAGTTTGTTCTTCACGTGTAGTAATGAATGTGGATATTTTGATTGGGTAAAGAACGAAGAATTGACTGGGGAAACGAGCACCGTTAATGACGCGGTGAATCACATGCTCAATGAGGAATATAAAGAATTGCCAAAAATATCATTGCACGTAACATTTACTTCGAATTTCCGAGAAACAAGACGTCGAAATATCATTGCATGTAACATTTCGCAAAGGCAAAGGAATGTTCAAATGTGATGGGAAAGGAAAGCAAGTGTCTTGAAATTCAATTGTAAACTTGTATTAGTTACATGCTTTATACGTACCGTAAGTGCTTGTTGGTAATAGTATGATGCAAAACTGATGCTCAACTTTGTGAACGTTGTTCGAGCCTCGGATGTAGGTTTAATATATTTTGTGAATCGTTGTAATATAATGTGTCATATGAGCGTTGAATGTAGGTTTAATATATATTTTTCTCGCAATTTTTATGTGCTTTGCTTCAACCATTTGAGAACCTGTTACAGAAAGTAGAAACCATTTTTATATGCGTCGTATGTATGGTTAAATATATGAGACTATGCTTTGCTTGAACCATTGTCCCCTTTCAATTATTCACAAATATAAACACTTTCACAAGGAAGTAGAAAACTAACTACACACACATTGGCCCGGTAAAAATTTAGAGTGATGGCGGAACAAAAAGATTGCATAAACAAATGTGATAAAACAAATTGACTGTTAAAACGAAGAAAGCTCTCGTTTGTACAAATTAGAAAGCTCTTTTTTTCTTCCGAATTGAAACGTCTCTCAAAGGTGCTACCAATTCCAGCTAGTTGTTCAAATGCTCTGGTGGCTGCAAAATAGAAATTACTTCAACAAGTCAGATTATACCAGCTAACATAAATAAATAAACTAATATAATCCTAGAATTACTAAGTGATGGGGCTGACTAGGTACAAGCCGGATAGGAAAATCTAGAAACATGTGTGCTCTTTTTGTCACTTTTGATTCCCTGTAATATCTATTTGTTGCATTAACTAATGATGATATTATCATCTAAATCATTGATCTTATAATCCTGAAAAGAATCTTCCAAGTCTAGATATGCAGGTAGAATAGGTCCTATATAGTTTATATTTGTAGTAATATAAACAACTAACAAGCTCAAAAGGAAAAAGGATACATAAGACTAAATGGGGGATTGAAGGATACAAAGGCAGAGAAAGGAAGCAAATAAATTATTTCACCAATCAAGCAATTAACTATTACTATTCCAATTTAAATATAGTACGTCTCTCCAAGCACCGCTAAGGTATCATTTAGCTTTCCAATTTCATACGCCATGAAACAGAAAATTAGCACATAGTTTTTTTTCCAGAGAGCTACAAAAAGATGCATAATTATATCCTGCTGGAAGACAGTTACGATACAAAGACTCAAAATCATGGACAAAATTGATTAAAGCAGAAACCCACACCTCATGTAATCTGGAAGAAACAGAACTTCTAGTGACATTTACTCCTACCAAGTGATATATGTTGGACAAAACTGAATAAACATTTACGATATACCTCTCAGACTAGAATCACAAGCTTGTGCCACCTTTCTCGGGAAAATGTTGGTAGTAGTATGGCATGGCATGACCTAGAGTAGAAGATGAAAATTAGATACGCTTCAATTAGCCAAAATCATGAACTACCTATGTTTTTACCTTGAGAGTTCAAAATGTGATGTGGCTACCTCATTGGCAACAAATTCGTGGCGACCTCATTGGCGTTGTCACCCTACATTAAATAAATGACGCCTGTTTAATAGTCCAAAATAATTAGAAATGAACGAACAAATAATACTTACCAGTAAGAGTTGTGTTAACAACACCTCCTCCTAATTTTTCGTTATCCACTGTGTTCAAATTGGCCGTTACATCCTCGTTATCACATTCTACCAAAACATCGTCATTCTCATCTTCTATAATTTCTTTTCCTACAACAATTGGAGAAGATTTTTTTAGAAGTTGCAAAATTCTGTGAGTAAAAGTAGTTGACATGCTATGGCTACAAGTAGTATATTCAAACATATTTCAATGAATGCTAAGATTCGATTCTTGCAGTGCAATTTTCTAGTAGTTGTTTACATTAATCTCCTAAATCTATTTCAGTTCTCCCAGTCCACAAACCATTTCTGTACTACCCAAAATACACTAAAAATGGGAAATTATTGTCAACGAAAATATAATCTAGCAAGAACATATTTTAACATAAGTTGGCACCAAACAAAATCCTTTGAATTCCTTCCACTAGACAACCGCATTTCTCGACTTCCTTTTACACTAACTCACCCCACAGACACACTTATTCAAGATCATTTCTACATAGACTAACCCATGTACAACCTAGAAGCAAAATGCATTTGTCCAAATATCTATGAGCTCAACTATTTAGAACCAAAAATCAAATTACCTTTGTCCATGTGAACCGATTTCAACCTGGGCAGGGAGGAAGCCAAATCGCAGATTTGAAAACAAATTTTGCGCGTCAAAAGGCAGCAGGTGAGAGGTCCTCTTATTTTGCGCAATCAGGGGAGGAGAATGTCATCTGCGGTCGTCGAATTTGAAGAGGGGTCGCCGGATTTGAAGGGGGCTGAAGGCAGGGGCGACATGTTGGAAATGGGGAGGGAAATGAAATTTGGGGGAAATATGCGAAAGAGACGGGCTCATTTGTTTTCATTTTCTTCCAAGCCGAATTGTAATTCGGGTCAAACCGGTTTAGCCAAAGTGTGAATTAAAAAAGAGAAAATGAGCTGCCAGCTCACCAATTTCAAATTTATGTATCTCTTCTGTGGCAAAAATCTGTACCTATAGCTTTTATGAATACCATCAAAGAAAGGACGATGATTTGTAAAACGCCCCTCAAAGTGACTTCAACATGACCCACACTTTATCGAAGTGATTCTACAAAGAAATTCTCTCTTGATAAATGATACAAAACAAATTAAGTACTAGGAGAGGCTGACACTTCAATGAATAGTAATAAATGATAGTTCAAGTGTTAGATGATAAATTTTGATGAATATGATAATTAAAAATTAGATTCAATCAATTTAAGTGTTTCAATGAGAAGATTAAGGAGAAATTAATGCAATGTAAATTCAAAAAACTCTTCTCAAGAAATATATCTCTTTTAATGAATGATTGTAATAAATTTAGTACTAAGAGTGAAATGAGAAACTTTGATGAATATGATAGTTTTACAAATTTTATTCAATCAATCAAAGTTTTCAATATGAAGAAGTAGAAAGATTTATGCAATATAAGTGCAAATATCTTCTTCAAAAATATATATCTCTTTTAAAATTTATATAAATAAGTTAAGCACAAAGAAAGATGAAAAATTTTGATGAGAAAAATGATTCAAGAAGTTTGATTCAATAATCAAAATTTTTCCTATGAGGAAATAAATTAAATGAATGTAAAAATGTAAACTCAAAGAAGACTTTTCACAAATATATTTATCAAGAAAGCTCTCTTCTAGTTATATTGACAAATGAAAGTGAAGTGATATTTATAACAATCAAAACGAAAATGTTCTGCACAACCGAACGTCCGCTTGTGAATAGTCGTTGGCGAACCGGACGTCCACTTGTGTCACACGCCTTTTTTTTTATAGATAACCATACATTAATCCGCGTAGGAATGAAATTGACGACTTGACTTAGACACATGATTTAATATATATATATATATATATATATATATATATATATATATATATATATATTTGATAAAATAAAATAACCGTCATCACAAGTATATCCATGTATATTCACTCTTGATCACCTATAACGTTCATATAGTATATCGAAACCAAAGATCATATAACCATAGTTCAACATATATATTTTGAGACTATAAAACTATCAAGAGGCCATCTAAAAAAGGTATACATATACAATACAAGATCCCCAAAATATAATACAGCTGAAGTCCACAAAATTACCCTACAAGTCGTCATCTATACATCAAACTCTGGAATCCGTAAGAGGTCCACAGCTAGCCATGACCTCTATGAAGTTCTTGGCTTACCTACAATGCATGAACTACATAAGCTAATGCTTTGTAAGCAAAAATCATACATGTCATGAGTATAAGAAATAATGGTATATGTCATCATGCCATGCTAAAGATGCATCATATTCAAATATTCGTCGAAGTCGACTCGAAATAATTTCTTTTGAAATCTTTCGTTTCGTTGGGCTCTTGACCTACCTACTATGCACCGGATAGAGCTCTGAACAATATCAATATCAATAATCAATAATCAAATGGCCAATATGACATCGACACTAGCGATTAGACCATCCTCTTGTGACTACTAGAGGCCCATCCCCTAACTGCCCTTGTGATCACCTAAGAAGTATCCTACCCGACAGCGCCAATAATCATAACATCGGAAGGGCACAGTTGAATGGTCCACCTTCCCGTGATTACCAAAGGCCCATCCACTATCCACATTTGCAATCACCCAGGAAGTATCACCCACGATGCTAAAACATATCACATAAGCATGCTTACATGCCTCGGTGCTCTAGTAGCGGTCAATAAAACATTTATGAGGAAAATTCAATTTCAAACTTATATTGTGCATGCTATATTTTCAACCTTGGACATATGTCGTGCATGCTCATGAAATTGTTCATGGATAACATGCTTAATCAACTTCGATGTCAATGTGTTCCGAAACCACATACTCAATAATCATACCATCATATGATATACAATGAGCTTGTTATCAAAGCTATGTAAATGTCCCAACCTTATTATCTCACAAATACTATGCTCTTGCATTGTAGATGCGAATGGATTTTTACTTACATTCTTGCCTTTGTGTGTGATCTTTCTATGGTGTGTAGACCAATTTCCTTTTTTCACCTAAAGTCAGAAAACCAGCTATATTACCATTTAATATTAAACACAATCCTCAATTTAATAATCTTAACACACACAGTTCCAAATTATGTCCATTCATCCCAAAATAATTTAGGTAACATCATCATTTCAAGTTACCAATGGCATTACAAACTAGTCCCATAAATCTCACTATTTCTCGAGTCCAATTATGAATGTCAACGTCATCCAATTGTTGTCAACATCCTAGCTTTCCTAAAAATCTATTTTCCAGGTCTAAGGGATGATTAGTGCACATGTAAATGTCAAACCACCAAAATGGACACAATCTGTATTCAGGTTTCCATCACCGTCCAATTATTTTTCCAATCCTTTTTCACCATTGTTCATCAAAATCCCGCAAGCGTACGGATTCGTTGTACAAGTAATAATGAGTGAGTTAAGAGTTATCGTCCCATAGGGAATAGGGTTTAATTCTAGTGTACTCGATATATTTCAATTCGTAATTGTAACCGAGAGAAGATTTGTGAAATTGTGATTGAAATTGTAATTAAACTTAGAAAATCTATGAAAACTTGATTTAAAATTCAAATGTGTGAAAGTATTTGATTTCCGACTCCACTGATCAATTCTTAATTCTAATTCTCGACTAGTGTTAACTTATCAATTCATGCAACTGTGACAATCGATAATTCCGCATGTATTTATTATTCTTTTCCAAGATATAACAAACCTATGATTACGACGAGACGATCCTATTCCTAGTCCGAATTCATATGGAAAACACGCATTAATATTTAGGAGTATCATACATGATCGTACACACCACAAATATTATTCCTAATATTTGTTGCCTATGTGTCCCAATAACAATGTTCTATCTACCGTGAGTTTTCTAACACTACGAATAAGCAAATTTATTGTCCTAATGGTGCGCAAACATTAAAACAATATGATTATACATGTTAATGGAATCACATTACAAGAATCGATAATAAAAACACCAAGTCTCGAATTAAAACTAAAAATCAACAAGTTTCATCATCCATCCAATACAAAAGATTTAGCCTCGCATATTCATGTAGAAATTATTAAGAAAATAAAAGAAAGACATCACCCGAATCATAAGATGATGAAGAAAATCTGGAAATCTTCAACTTTGCCTTCAAATCCGGATCCAAGCGATGAATTCTCCCTTCTTCAATGTATAATTCTCTCTTTTCTCTCCAAAACAAGCTTCAAATCTCTCCAAAATTAGGTCCCTCGCCCTTTTGACGGCTCGTGAGATAAATAGGTCTACCAAAAAAAGGTCCAAAAAAACTTTCCAAAAACGGAATAAGGAAATGGGAACTTTTCCCAGATTTTAACCATGCGTACGCATGGTTTTATGTGTGCGTACACACAATGCATTCCACAAGGCTTCAGTCGAGCAATTTTAGCATCGTGCATACGCACGACCTGCAGGCGTGTGCGTACGCATGGTACAAATTTTGGGGACCAATTTGGCAAATTGGTCCCTGAACTTTTTCATGTACGTGTTTTGATCCTTTTCCAAAATTACTTGTCTTGTTGACTTCTAATCAATTCCAATTGACTTTTGGCATTCCCAAATCATCATTGAACACTCCAACTCAACTTTTGAAGTATTGCATTTCAGTCCCTGAACTTTGCATTTGATGCGAATGAGTTCTTTTTCTCGCTCATTTTCCTTGTTGCTCCATCTTTCGTTGATTGTTACCTACAAACAATTTATGGATAGGATTAAGCCATGTTTCATCAAATTTGGCAACAATTAATCAATTTTAAGTGTTCAAATGAGTGTGTAAAATACCCTTATCAACCATCTTAACCATATCCAATGATTCCCAAATTTTTACCACACTTCTATAACATGTATTTTAAGTAATCATGCCATAAAGTTTTGACAAGTGAAGGGTTTGTAGCTTCAAAAATAGTCCCTTTTCAAAACACCAAATCAGGCAATCCCCATCTCTGTCCAGGTTGTTTTCTTTCAAGTTCTTGTAATTAATTGTCCCTATTTTTGCCATCATAAAATCATAAACAACCCTCCCACATAATTTTAAACAACTTTAGAGTTTCAATAGCTTATAAAACACCCAAAAGAACTAAAGAAAAAACATCAAAACCGTGAGTTAAACTCACCTGCTCAAATTGCAATTCCAGTTTCTTATTTTCTATTTCTCTTTGCTTCCTTTGCCCTCTCTTTCACTTGGGATCACTTGGGGATACCTTTGGTAGGATAAATGCCTTATTTAGGAGATATATAAAGAGTCTTAAGGGTTGGGATCATGAGTGATACTTAAGGGTGAAGGAATTTTTGATTAAAGGACAAGTATCACAAGCCTGAGGTATCCAAGCAGGATGTGGCTTCATGCAGCCAAATTTGACTTTTCCCTTACACTATATGGATCCATATGTGACTTAGAAGATTTATATCCATCCTATATGAAGTGCTAAGGGTTTAGAAGACGTGCTGGAAGCCTTAAGGTTGAAGGAATAAGATGTTAAAGTAACAAGTCATTACATGTTAAGTAGGAGGTGTCTCCTTTTAGTTAAATTCTGATTTTGTACCTATCCTTGGAGGATTTGTATGAAATTTAGGGATAATATACTACATATTTTAAGTCTTAAAGGAGTAGCAGACGTGCCTAATGCTTAAGGGAGAAGGAATTGACCATTACAAAGACAAATCAATAGGCATGCGTTGTACTAAGTATGAGGTGGTCTCTTGTGGTTCAAATATGATTTTGTACCGATCTTTATAGATACAAATCAAGTATCTTTGGTTTATTTTAATGTGTTTACAATCCACTTTACTTACCCTAAGATCCCAAAATACGGAATGGAGCTAATTCCTTTACCGTTCATTTAATAACTTACCTGATTGACACCGGATTCTCGACCGATTTCAACGATTTGCACATCAATATTTATAACATAATATAAACCTTATCTTATTACATTTTGATAATGTCACTTTATGTCTCATGCTCTAAATGTGTCAACCACCTATCTAGGGTTTAAGGTTACCTTGATCAACTGAATGGAAAACTTGAAACTTTGTCGAAACTAATCTCTGACTTTTCAAGATTCTCATTGCTTAACAAAATAATCTCCAACATCTAGATTAACTTAATTTTCTATCATAGCTCAATGTAAAATTCATACCTAGGTCAAGGAGTCGAAGACTAACACCGTGTAAGGATCTTAAAATATCAATAATCGAAAGCACCATTTTAAGGGAAAGCAATTAGGAACATTTATGCAAATGACATTGTAAATAGTATGAAATGCATGAATCATATTGGGCAAATGTGTAATATGAAGTTCGGGATATTATATCTTGACCGTTGACCTTTTTTTTTTTTTTTTTTTTTTTTATAAGAATTGTGACATATGTTCGAGTATGACTTTGAAAAATCAATCTTACTTTTGATTCAAACATTTCATGTAAGTGATAGTAAAAATAATTTTTCGTCCACAAAATGATTTTTGACCTATTGTCATTCATTACTAAAGATCAAAGTATTATACCTTTACCTATGATCTAGAAGGTCTAGTTTTTGATCTTTCTTCGAAGTTTCTTTCATGTTTGGCTCTTGAATTCTTGAATGCATGACTTCGATTTTGATCTCCTTCTTTGATGTCATCTCTCATGCTATCGATCTTGATCTTTCTTAAAGTTTTTCTTTTAAGCTCTCATCTCGAACGATTTGACTTGAGCGCTTAACTTCCACGTTGATCTTCATTTCAAGACCGATATATAATGCTTGATTGATTTTAATATTGAACTATCATCACTCAAAATAAAATGTTAGAAACAATATTAATCTTGTTTTTTATGATCAAAACATTGATGATGAAGTCAACCATAGGTCAACATTCTTCATATCATGTCGAAGTCTTACATGCTCACTCTATTGCAACTTGCTCCAAGTGCCTAGAGCCAAATGGTAGTGAAACGACCCGAACCTCTCGTCCAAGCTGCTAACTTTCGTACTGTCCACTTTGGGTGAGTCTGAGCCCACTTAGCCCCTCACAGATTTCTTCGCGTTCCCTAGGATTTGAACTCAAGACCTCCATCATATGGGAGATTTAAGGGGAATCCTGGTACCAATGATGGAGGTCTTGAGTTCGAATCCTAGAGAATGCGAAGAAATTCGTGAGGGGCTAAGTGGGCGTTGACTCACCCAAAGCGGACAGTATGAAAGTTAGCGGCTTGGGTGAGAGGTTTGGGTCTTTACAAAAAATGCGCATTTTTTTGTAACGACCCAGACCTTGCGCCCAAGCCGCTAGAACATACGTACTGTCCGCTTTGGGTGAATTTGTGCCCACTTGACCCCTCATGAATTTCTATCGCGTTCCCCAGGATTCGAACTCAAGACCTCCATCATATGGGAGACATAAGGAGAATCCTGGTTCCAATTGGACAAGTAGAAATTCGTGAGGGGCTAAGTGGGCGTAGGCTCACCCAAAGCGGACAATACGAAAGTTAGCGGCTTGGGTGAGAGGTCCGGGTCATTACAGGTAGGCTCTTAGTTTTCTTAGGCTAGGACATGCCTCTATACATTTCCCTGACTATTTTCCAGCAAAATGTTTTGTGAGAAGGTGCAGGGAACAAGGGTTGGTAGTACATAATACCTTGGGTGTCCACTCTCAATTTGTCATCGGCCTCTTCGATTTGATTAAACATTGAAAATATATCTAGTTCTAAGTTCGAGGTAGATGGAAGATAGTGGATGATGATGTGGACCCAACTTTGATCGTACCCATAAAACATAGCAAAACCTGTGAGTTTTGCTTGACGGAGTGAAGGTACATTATTAAAAACATTTACAGTCTTTCGACCTTGATCGATATTACTCCCAACTAATAGACTGAAGTGTCATATTCATTCGACATTCTTTGATGGCCTCCATATTTTCTATCAGACGTGTTGTGGCTTTACCCCGTGTGCTTAAGACCACTTATGCTACTTACAAAGAATAGAGAGATCAACTTGAATGGGTCATCAAGACCCAATTGATCGAAGTGGCTATTGACGAGGAACAACCCCACATAGTCTTAAGAAGAGAAAAACTCCCGAGGCTTCTGGCCTCATCTTTACTAGTTTCGACAATTGTTTAATAGTTGTTGTCTCCATCTGTGTCGATTGTCCCTTTTTCCATCCCTACAATTGCAATTGAAGATGACGAGTTGGAAGTTCTTTATCAAGGTCTAACGAGACGGTATATGTTGATAAAATTGCATTGTTCTTGTTACACCTATAAATTATGTGGCATATGCATGATGGAATAGGTCCCACATTGATCGACATGACATCGACTATTTAATTTGATTGAGCATATTAAATCAAGAAGCCTCGTCTTGGCTATTTAATTAAATAATTGCATCTTGGGCTCGTCCCATTAATCACCTGGCCAATTTAAACGTCCACTTCTCTATAAATATGTTAATTCATTTAATAACAAGGCATGTATTCTAACTCTAACCAAATCCCCTTTCTCTCTTTTGCACTCATATTTTTCTCATCCGGCCATTGATTTGACCGTCGGAGTGCAAACGGTCGCCAGACCTTTTTCTCGACCGGTGGCCTTTGTATTCTAACGAGGTGCTCAATGTGCAGGTTAGTCCACATAGATGGGGCTTGGTCGGGATTCTGTTAGCACATTTTTTAAGATCAACAAATCGGCGCCGTCCGTAGGAATCAGTACATTAACCATGTTCTACCACATACAAAAGGTCACCGAAAAATGAAGAATTTTTCGATCATTTTCTACTGAAAAAGAAAGCAAAGACAGCAACTAAATGTGAAAGAAAGGTGGCCACTGGCCAAGTTACTAAAGTTTCCTTGAAAAAGGAATTTTCAGCTAGGAAAACAGCCAACAAAAATGAAACAAAACCACATAGAAGAAGAAAAATGGTTGATGAAAATTTTCTTGAAAAAGAAATTTTCCGACGAAGGGTTGAATAAATCTACTAAGAAAGTGGCTACTGCAAATGGATCTCAAAAGAAATTTTGCTACATCAAGTTGAGAAATTTAGCCATGAAATCGCATATGAAGATGGTAGGCATTGGAAGAGATGAGATTTTCCACTACAAAGTCTAAATATATTGAGGTGTTTGGCGTCCAATTACCCCCCATTGAAGCTAGCTCAACTTTTCGGCAGAAATAATGAATAGAAACTTCTGGCATCATGATAAAATGGAAACAACTAGAGAATCGAAATGAGAAAGAGATAAGAGTTGACCCCAATATTCCACTACCCAACTCATGAGAGAGACTACTAAGGAATAAGCAATTTTTGGGGAGCCATGGTGTCCGACTCTAGAATAAAGGCTACCAAAATAGTGTGAACCTTCCATTGTTGAGTTCAGAAGGAGTTGCCATGGCAGAGTCGGTGAAAGCCCAAACAGCCTTTTTGACATCTCCATTATTGTATCCCTCCATCCACATCCCAAAGCTCTCTTCCATTTTCATCTTCCATTAACAATGGACAGGATTTTTGGTGGTTTTTCTATAATCTTGACAAGTCCATAAAACATGTTGCTGTAAAAACAATTGGATTATAGATCTACATCAACTTATTTCATGAAATGTTGCAGCCTTCGAGCTTTAATTTCGTCGTTGCTACCCACAACTTAGTCGGGAAACTTCATTGACGGTTCTTGCTTTTTCGCACTAGATTAACATTAAATGCTGATAGGATTATGACCTTGATGGTAGCGTGTATTTCAAACCAACATGGGCCGTCTACTGCAGATTTTTTTTTTTGGATTACGCCTCATTACTGGCGCCCTCACCCGCCCTACTCTGGGCCTTGATGAATGAGGTAAATCGCAGATTATGCCTCTAAGGGTACAGGATGGAAGACTGTTTGTACACTTGCACTTACTCAAGAGCCAAATTCATATTTTAGGATTCGAACTCCTACTGCAGATTTTTTCTAGCATGGGTTGTAGTGTTTTGTAGGCAATTCTATCCTTCTCCCAGCTTTTCTACAACTCAACTTTCTTCAGATTTTTGGTTGTTCACTCGCCATTTGCTGCCTTCCTGTTGGGCCGGGTTGTCCCATTAAGTGATTGAGTTTTCTTTATTCAAATTTTGGCCCAGTAGTTCATCATAAGGAAGGTTTGAAAGTCTCTTTTGAGCTTGGGTTTTGGGTCATAAAGAATTGGGCTTAAAGATTTATTTTATTTGGGCTATTAGCTTTGAGCTTACCTGTGAAGCAGCCTTCTAGGCTTTTGATTGGATTACACTTGTTATTTCTGATGGGCCATTGCAATTAAACATCTCTTCTAGAGTGGTGACCTTTATTTGGCCCGATTTATTATGCATGGCCTATCTCCTACGATGATCAGGGATCCCTCATTATACAAATTATTCCAAAGACGAACTAGACAATCCCCATGGCACACAAGCCAATATGAACAATGACAATTTATAAAAGAGGAGTAATCGTTTTAATTAGTTGACTTTCAATCCTGCTCTTACCTCTTCATGCTTACAATTTCTTTCGCTCTGGTCAAACTGGTTTGCATTTATGTTAGACTTGTATAAGTTTATTAAACTTCTAGAGATTGCACTCTCTCCTTAGTTGCATGTCAGAGGGAAAGTAGAATTTCAACTGCTATTTGCCATTTATTTTACACTACATTTTGTGAAGATTTGTACTTGGGAATCACTTCATTTGGCTGCCAGTCACTACAACACTCTTAATTAACAATTGTGATTTGTTTAAATACGAAGTGTAGGCTAATTGCAGAAATGGTTGACAATTAAATTTTCACTTAGCCGTTTTAAAATGGTGTTGTGCATTTGGTGGCTTGAAGTTAGCTTATAAAAGAAAATCATTTTTACAGCAAGTGATATTACAACCCAATTTTTCTAGTCAAAAGTCAAAAGTGGAATTGTCAAAATCAAAGTCAATAAGGACTAAATGAAATAAATTATTTTATTAGGGTTTATTTTATAAATTGGCAGTATATGAGGGTTAAATTGGATACATTTTAAGTTGGAAATTTACCTTTCTAATAATGGAAGTTAAAAAGGACCAAATGCTATATTAAATTGAAGTTGAGGGACCACCCTTGAAATTTTTGGGTTGAGTGGAGTATTTGTTGCTTATTATAATAAAAAATTTCCCATTTTCTCTCAATTAAAACACACACATGTAGAGGAGAAAACAGAGATGGCAGAGAGGAAGAAAACGCAGAAAGAAGAAAGAAAAAGGAAAAGGAAAAGGAAAAGGAAAATGAAAATGAAAAGAAGAAGAAGGAGAAGGAGAAGGAGAAGGAGAAGAAGGAGAAGGAGAGGTAGCCTGAACTTGATTTTCATTTTTCATTCTCTTCATTTTCTTCAAGAGGTGGTAATATATTATGATGTTAAATTTTTAGGGGTTTTACCTTGTGGCGTAAATTTTAAAATTTATGAGATATGAGTACATATTGGAGCTCAAGCTTGTGGATTAATTAATTTCCATTTGAATTAAGGTAAGAAATTTGGATTTTGGCAAACCCTAGATTTTGATTGGATGCTTGAGTATGGATTATTTGTGAAAATGATTATGTTGATGGAATATTCACATGGAAGAATGATTTTGGGGAACAAGATATATATATCAAATTTATTGTAGTGTGATTTCTAGTTTTCACAGGATTGAAAGTGATATATATTTATATGTTTGGGATGAATGTAAACTTGGATATAGTATACATTTGGGAAGGTATTAGAAGTGGAATTAACTCCAATGGATTAAAGGAAAATTTAGGAAATTTCTTCAAGTATCGAGAAACTTAATTTATGTATTATATCATTAGAGGGAAAAAAAAAAGGTTTCTTGATTTGATAGTAGTTAAATTAGTTATCTTGTATCGTATTTCAGGTGGTGACGAGGAAGTTGGAAAAGTCTACCGACCATCTTAGTTGTAGCTTGTATTATGTAAGTAAAAAAACTTACTTTTCAGAAATAAGTATTTATTAGATATATTAGATTTGAAAGTTAATTATTATTTATAGTTTATTCGACAGCATGATTTTTAGTATAAAATGGATTTTATAGTAAGCGCTTTCAAAGTTAAATTATGTTCAGTAAATCTTTTCATTGGCATGTTACATGAGTAATACATACTTCAGCATGATTAAAGTTATTTTAAAACCACCAGAAAGTACCCAACTGATTTACCCGCTCTGCACTGGTGTGAATGTGTTTCCACAGTGTAGGACAATTATAGTGATTTACTCGCTCTATACTGGTGTGAATGTGTTTCCACAGTGTATAACAGTTATGGTGATTTACCCACTCTGCACAGGCGTGAATGTGTTTCCACGGTGTATGACAGTTATGGTGATTTACCCGCTCTGTATTATTATGAATGTGTTTCCATAGTGTATGATAGATTATAGTTCTGCGTGCGTATGACAGAATTTAAGAATTACAAAATTGAATAATCTTACCATGTACATTAGGATTAATCGAAACATGAGTAGGGTACATTTTGGAGTGAGTTTTCAGTATTATACAGCCTATCAGATTTCAGAATTTATTTTATCCGGTTTACAGATTAAAGATTTCAGTTTTTAGTATTGTGAAGGAATTGTATGGTTCCATTATGCTTTAATCTTAAAATTATTACCAAATTTCAGATTTATAAGAGTTTTTAGAAAATACTATAAATGGAAAGTATAATTATTTACAAAATTATCAACTCACTGAGTTACAAGCTCATATATTTGTCACCATTTTTCTTATCAGATGGCAGCTGAGTTGAGCAGTCTGGAGCCTGTAAAACCACAGTGCTAAGCCACATTTTGTTGTTGATGTATGAATCATTTTGTTAGTTTATTGAGTTCATATTCTTGGCATCTTTTGGTATATGTTATACATTTGAAGTCTTCTAAGGTGTATTAAGGTGTAAATTTCTTTTCAGTCACTTTATTTTGAGTTGGTTGCACTTTAAGGGACTGGAGTACCCTATTTTAAATTGTATGTACATGTTTGAGAAAATTGATTTTGTTCAATTGGTTTTAGTCCATATTGCAAAGGAAACTCTGTCAATTTTTTTTTTATAAAATTCGTCATAGTCAAAGCAGGTCAAAATTGCCTTGGTGGTGGGTCCAGCACTTTGCGGGTATCTACCATCGACGCACGATACGTGTCGGGTCTATTAGGGTGGTTCGGGACGGGTCGTGTCAAGTGACCTCATGAGAACTTTGATGTTTATGAAGGATTTAGTGCCCCAAGTAATTTCCACAATAAGTTTAAAGTTGAGGTGAATAACATATTTTTACATGGCTTGCAAAGGGATTAATTGTTTTGAGAAGCATGATTTTTATGTGGTCTATTTGAAAGCCTATTGAATTAAATAGCATATATATTAGTGTGATTTTCTTGGAGATTTATGGTGTCTAGTTCTACTAAAGGTCAATCGAATTGGATATCCTTTTTCCAAAATGCCATTCATTACTACCAATTTAAATAGCATTGGATCTATGACAAAAAATAATGTGGACATGTATGTGGAAGCTAATTCAGCCATTTTTTATTGCTTTAAAAGGTGATCAAAGGCCAATTCAACATTATGAGATATCTAATGTGTTCGACAGAATGTCCGGTTGAATTTTCAGCTAAAAAATAGCCATGGACAGCCTTTTTATACTTATCATAAATGTGTTATTCGCTTTAGATTTTATTGCCACTCTCACCTTCATCTAAGAGATTTCAGTGAATGGTAATTAATACATGGAAAGTTCTCGACCAAATGCCTAATCACATCTTTAAAGATGAATGAGCATTTTTTCACCCTATCTAGACGTGTGTACCCTTGCAAAATGAGCATTTTCTGGCCTCGTCACGCAAAAAGTTTATTCCTCGCTTTTTGAGATGTCTCGCATTGCGAGATGTTTATTCATCGTCTCTTGCTATTGTCAAGCTTAGCTGCAAGACCTTGTCTATTTGATGCCGCTTATAAAATTGATAGTTTAAGAGCTATTCGCAGGATGTCAATTTCCTGCCTCACCAGATGCTTATAACTAGCTTCGCAAGATGCTTATTCCCCCGCCTCTCAATATCTTCTAGCATAGCTGTAAGATCTCGTCTATCCGAGACGCTTATAAGACTCTGATAGTTCGAGAGCTATTCGTGGGATGTCTATTCCCTACCTCACCAGATGCTTATCCCTAGCTTCGCGAGATACTTATTCCTTGCCTCTCACTGTCGTCGAGCTTAGCAATGAGACCTCGTCTATCTGAGGCCGCTTATAAGACTCCGATAGTTCGAGAGCTCTTCGCGAGATATTTATTACTTGCCTCTCACTATCGTCGAAGCCTAGCTATAGGACCTCATCTATCCGAGTCCGCTTATAAGACTCCGATAGTTCGTGAGCTATTCGCAGGATGTCTATTCCCCGCCTTGCCAGATGCTTATCCCTTACTTCGCGAGATGCTTATTCCTCACATTTCATTATCGTAGAGCGTAGCTGTAAGACCTTGTCTATTCGAGACCGCTTATAAGACTCTGATAGTTCGAGAGCTATTCGTGGGATGTCTATTCCCTACCTCACCAGATGCTTATCCCTAGCTTCGCGAGATACTTATTCCTTGCCTCTCACTGTCGTCGAGCTTAGCAATGAGACCTCGTCTATCTGAGGCAGCTTATAAGACTCCGATAGTTCGAGAGCTCTTCGCGAGATATTTATTACTTGCCTCTCACTATCGTCGAAGCCTAGCTATAGGACCTCATCTATCCGAGTCCGCTTATAAGACTCCGATAGTTCGTGAGCTATTCGCAGGATGTCTATTCCCCGCCTTGCCAGATGCTTATCCCTTACTTCGCGAGATGCTTATTCCTCACATTTCATTATCGTAGAGCGTAGCTGTAAGACCTTGTCTATTCGAGACCGCTTATAAGACTCTGATAGTTCGAGAGCTATTCGTGGGATGTCTATTCCCTACCTCACCAGATGCTTATCCCTAGCTTCGCGAGATACTTATTCCTTGCCTCTCACTGTCGTCGAGCTTAGCAATGAGACCTCGTCTATCTGAGGCCGCTTATAAGACTCCGATAGTTCGAGAGCTCTTCGCGAGATATTTATTACTTGCCTCTCACTATCGTCGAAGCCTAGCTATAGGACCTCATCTATCCGAGTCTGCTTATAAGACTCCGATAGTTCGTGAGCTATTCGCAGGATGTCTATTCCCCGCCTTGCCAGATGCTTATCCCTTACTTCGCGAGATGCTTATTCCTCACATTTCATTATCGTAGAGCGTAGCTATAAGACCTTGTCTATTCGAGACCGCTTATAAGACTCTGATAGTTCGAGAGCTATTTGCGGGATGTCTATTCCCCGCCTCGCGATATGCTTATCACTGCTTCGCGAGATAGTTATTCATCGCCTCTCACTATCGTCGAACATAGTTGTAAGACCTCGTGTAACACCCCGGAAATTTTAAAGAATAAAATTATTTAATCCATCTACTATATTTTATATTTTGAAAGTCGATAGATTAGAGTGATATACGTGTTAATTCAATTTTATTTGGGCCAATTATTTAAATATTGATAGAGTAATGATAGATATATCATTATTGGACTCGTTGGATAACTCGTAATTTATCGTGCATATTAGACTTAAGAAAAAGTTAATTCGGATAAACGTGGGCCAAGTTATCGAGGTTGAAAGATGTCGTTGACACGTGTAGGGTAGGTTTTTGATAAATTATTAATTGGTTCTTTTATCAAATAAGGATTTTTATTAAAAATAAAAAAAAAAATACAAATGTGAGTCAAAACGTGTGCTAAGGTGATGGAAAGGGTGTCAATTGCTTTTATCTTGCCTTGAAATTGGGAAATGATAAGGATGTAATTGTTGAATAGAAAAGGAAGCAATTTTTGATGCTTTGATTTTGGGATATGATTGGATAGCTTGCCATGTGTCTTTTGGATATGAGATGTAGTAATTTTGATTGTTTGAACTTGAAATCAGCTGCAGACGTGTATAATTAAAGGACATCAATTAAGCCATTTCATATGGAAAAACGTATTTTATAATTTAATTAGCACATTTAGATGCCAACAGATTTAGGGACGGGTCTTATCTTTTAATTAACATCAATTATACCTAATTTGGTGCCATTAGATTTAAGGATTTTAACTATAAATATACAACTATTTCATTCTGGGTTTGGGCACCACGTTGAAGCAGCCATTGAATCAACCCTAAATCCATAAGGTATCCAAAATCTTGACACGTGTTTGGAAATCCTCGGTTAACTCATGTTTTATTATATAATTTAACATCAAAAATTTTCTTGGCATATAGACACGACAACAACGAAAAGGTTTTGGGAACGTGATTTTTACTTTCTCCCAACAATTCCATTATCAAATGAGGTAGGATATTATGTGCAAGTTGATATGTCCCTACAATGTTATAATTTTTCTTACATAATTCATTTCATGAAATGCTAATTGACATGCGAGTCTTAATGAAATGAAATGTGAGATTTTCTTCGTGTTTTCTCAAATATTTCACAGAAATGTGTTAGAGCATTCGATTGATCTCCGATTGTTCTTGATGAAATGGTGGTATGGAATATTATAGATTTATGTTTAAAAAATTATCATATTATTTTGGACGCACGTATCCTACTGAGTTTAAATTACTAACTCCTTCAAAATTTTAATATTTTCAGGATAGATCGATCAATGTGGATGGTGGCTAAACGGTGTGCGGCTCGCCAAGTAAAAATTTCCTACAAAAATACTCAACAATAAACTTGGTTAAGATTCTTGTATTTTTTTTCTTGACACTATGGTTATTTATTTCATGATTTGTTATTTAATTTAATAATTGAATGTTCAAATGGATTAAGTGTTTAATTTCTCAATTAAATATTTTCGCTGCAAGTACGATTATGAAATGATATCGATAATACCCTAAAATTTAAGTTGATAAAATTGTACACATATTGAAACAACATGATTCCAATTCTATTCAGTAACGAACTCATAAGGATATCAAACTCCACTAGTTTTGTTCAAAAATTCCAAGTAACAACCGAGTTATGAATTTTTGAAATCTAGGGTAGAAGCTGAAAACAGCATCTATACCCAGTGCAGTTTACTTTAGGTGACACATAAAATTCTACCGATGTCAGGTCGTCATGATTCCAAATTCATTCTGTAGATAACTTGTGAGGCTATCAAACGCCACTAATTTCGTCTAAAAATTCCAAGTAACGATTGAGTTACAAATTTTTAAAATCAAGACAGAAACTGAAATTTTAAAGGAAACAGCAAACTTTAAATCGCTAATACTCCTTTTTGTAAACGGTATTTGTGAGTTAACTTCTATAATACATTTCTACTTTTTAAACATAACTTATTCATAGAGAAGTGTCATTAGGATAGTTCCACATATGATGTCCATAGAAATCTATTTAAAAAGAACGTAAAACATTTCATAATTGAATTAAAATATAAAGTCACCGGCTTCTCTATAGCACGTTGCATTCTTCATCTACTGTCATCCACGCCCCAAGCAAAATCAAATCAACTTGTAGGAAGTGAATAAACCCATGAGTATGAAACTCAATAGGTATCAGCAGTGCATTTCGTTATCAAATTAGATAATTCGAACAATAGATTCAAATCGTCGCACGTAGAAGGATTTTCGGTAAAATCCAATTTTTGTAGAATTATGATTTAACATAACACATAGAGTTGGAGAATGATCATTCAAACATAGGGTGTGCGAAACATCGTATCTGGAGGTACCATTTCATTTAAAAAATTTACGAAAAATCATAATTCGAAAACGAAATAATCACTTGCACCTCTACCTACCTTTGTTTGACACTTTGAAATTGATAAAATTGGATGTTGAATATTGTTTCCCGACGGCACCCGAAACTTTTAAAAATTTGTCTATCTTTTCTCTCCCTTTGTAAAATTATTTTCTTGTTCAAAGTGTTTAGAAGAAGGAATATGAATAACTTGAAAACAAATCAAGTCCCCAAATTCTTAAAAAACATTGGCAGCATTAGAGGGATTTAAAAGCATTTTTAAAAGCTAGCTATTAAGTTACATTTCTTGCCTTTTCATTTCCTATATTATATGTCTTCTTTGGGATGTAACGTGTGTGTTCAAAATATTATATTTATCCTACCAATTAATGCCTTGACAACTCCATCAACATTATGAAACGTGTGTGTGTGTGTGTTTTGAGATTAACTAACTTGTATATATATATATATATATATATATATATATATATATATATATATATATAGTTGAATTTGAGGAAGAATATATTTTATTCTAGGTCTTTATAAAAATAACAAGTTAGCAAATTTGGTCTTAAAATATTTATTAACTATACAAAAATAAATTTTCATCGCCGGGTCCAATATTTAGAAACCATTAAATTCCATCCAATTTCATCAAATAATTTTGAAAAACAAGTATGGTGGCGGGACCTGGGTTGCACATTGAACCTCCATAAGATTGTAAATAAATTTTCTTAAGAATATTGGACTAGTATTGGGCTCTCATTTCTTATGTGGGCCGAGCAAAAAGTTCGTCTATGGGCTAGGCTCGTGGTGCTAGATCATCACATAAAATAAAAATATAAGCCTAATTCCTTTTTTTTCCGGGCTTCTACATAACATATGCATTATATTATTGCGTTCAAATACGCATACCGCATCACTGCTAGCATGCATAATGACCCATGACACTATTTTCATTACTGCTAATACGTATGCCACGTTATCTACATTTTCATTTTATTATAGGCATTATGTTATTTGCTTTACTATAACACTACTGATACACTGAGCTGTGCGAGCATATGATTTACTATGATGCACGACAGACTCTGCATATTATATCTTGAAGAAATTTGATATGTTATCATTCACTTTATCGTCACGAGTAATTTGAGAGGCAAATGAACCCCAAATTTATTTTACAAGTTGGTCTAGTCCGTATTACAAAGGAGGTGCTACCGAAATTTTGAAAATTTGTATTCAGTATCTATCTTTCGACACAATTTGTAAGCCCTCACCTATTTGAGACCGATGTATATTTTCGAGGCAAAATGTAAGTCCTTACATTGGAGCTGCTCATATTTTTGAGGCAATCTGTAAGATATTACCTAGTTGACTACTTATATTCCGAAGTTCGACCAGCAAATGAATGTACAACTCGGACTTAGTTGACTATTGTTACACTTATAAATTAAGTGGCATACGCGTGATGGAGTGGGTCCCACCTTGGCTGACGTAGCATTTAATTTGATTGGGCATATTAAATCAAGAAGCCTCGTCTTGGCCTATTTAATTAAACAATTGCATCTTGGGCTTGGCCCATAATCACCTGGCCTATTTACACTTCCACTTCTCTATAAATATGTTAGTTTATTTCATAACAAGGTATGTATTCTAACCCTAACCAAATCTTCTCCCTCTCTTGCACTCATGTTTTTCTCGTCCGGCCGTTAATTTGACCATCGGAATGCAAACGGTCGTCAGACCCTTTTCTCGACTGGTGGTCTTTGCATTCTAACAGGGTGTTCAGTGTACAGGTGAGTCCATATGGATGGGGCGTGGTCAGGAATCTATTGACGCATATTTTGAGGTCAACAATTGTTATTGAGATTTCTCTACATCTTGGGAATAAAAATAATGATGTGTTTGGTACACATTGAATGGGTAGATAACTTATTTATGACCACTCTAAATGAAACTCTACTTGATCATCGAACGAGTTACCTAAATCCTAGAGAGAAATGTACATTTGATTGCAGTTCAAATCCTTTTAGTTACCAATGAGTGAAATCTTAATTAGAAGATTGATCTAGGTGCTTTGAGAATCGAGATCAAACAGTTAGAGATCATATACTTGTAATAATAGAATTTGTTAATCATCATGATGAGTCGATCGTCAATTCGAAACATTTTCCATAGGCATACATGAGCTCAGTAGTCCAATTATGGGATCGTTGAACTCTATTTTGTGATAAGTTCACAATGGATTTGTTTTAAGAAAATGGGATTTTGATGGCAATACATGTTGAAAGGAGAATATGGTCATTTTGCCAGTTTCAACATATTGATGGTCAAACAGGAATTGACTTGTGTGATGATGATCGGAGGATACTGTTATCAAATAATAATTTGCTTTCACAATTACCAATTGACACGAGAGTGCAATTTCGATTTTTTGATAGAATGAACTAGAATTAATAAATGTATTTCAATTGGTCAAGAGTTAACCCAATTAGAAACATCTAAAAATTGGAGCCTAGATCTCGTGAGTTCGGTTAGGTCCTTCTCTTAGCTCTAATTTAGGCATGAGACATAATTGGTCTACTACAATAAAGTTCAAGGAAAATTGTGCAATTATGAAACCCTATTTGAGTATTATAAAGTCATTTGTGGGCACATTTCTCAAAGGGTTAGGGTAAGCTACATTCTCTCATTTTTCCTAAAAAGAGAGACATCTAAAGGTGGAGCACAATGGAAAAGATCTAAGGGAGAAGCTTTGGCTAGAAAGTTGGAAGGCCATTTAAAGATTATTATCTTACTCTTTATGTGTGAGGATTTAAAAACAAAATTCAATGATCTCATGGTGATCTAAGATATGTTATTTATTTTTGGATATTTAATCTTCAAATGAAAAATAATTTTCTTCTGCGATTAAATCAAGAAACCAACCTAGAGAAGAAATCTCTATTTTGAAATATGATAAACCAACAAAATACATAGCAAGATTCGATGAAAATTGTTATTGAATCTTCAAGATGATGATCAAGTCCAACCAAAATTCTATCAACAGTGTTTTGATGATGGTTTTCTATTGACTTTTTAAAATTGATATTGATATGGAGACACAATTAATGCAGGCGTATTTCTTATTTAGTCCTTGTTTGAACCTCATTTTTGGACAAAATGAGGTTGATAGTATTTTTTTTGGGAGAATATGTGGTTAAGAAGATTGAAATTTTTTGATTTTGTGTGCGTAATTATTTTATTGAAAAAATATGATTGAATTTTTTTTTTTGAAAAAAATGAAGTTTTAGATAATCGTGCTTAAATAGAGGTTTAAATTTCAGCTGTAAAACATCTTTAAGCGTAATTTTAAAAAATAGATTTATAATGATATTTTAAATATAGATTTCTCTTATAGGTTATATATAAGATTTTTTTCCCTTTATTTATTGTTTTATACCCTAACCCTTGTTTAAAAGTTAATGAAATTCACAAATACCATATTTTAACCCAAAAATATCCTTTGACAAAGCCCACTTTACAAACATGGTTGGCTTAATTAGTGGATTAATTATCATGTCGTTTAATCCTTCATTTAGTAATATTCCTGTCATCTTCGACTGTGACTCATTTCTAAGAACATTGGCCCCATGCCAGTCCAATCTCTCTTATTTTCTTTCAATTTTTATTTTTGACTATCATATGTTATGAGGATAATTAGTTTGATGAGAAGTTCCAGCAAAATCTCGATTGCATCATTTAACTTTAATTTGTATTAATTGGGATGTTGATTTCAGTTTAGTTCAAATTAAACCATGTTGACAATCATTATTTAGAGAAAAATAGAGTTTTAAATAGTGATTTTTAAAAAAATGTGTTGTTAAAATGTATGAAAAAAATTTGAATTTATGTGTAGATTATTTTATTGATAAACGTGATTAAAAATGAATAATATGTAGAAACTTTTTTAAAAAAATAATGGTTTTCCACAGGGCTAAATCATTTAACTTTAATTTATTCTCATAATTCACCACTACCACATACTTATCTCCCAAATTAACGAAAAAAGATTAATTATCAATCATCCTGCAATGAAGTACAATAGACTTTATGCTAATCCACAAAATTTCAACCATTTGTCATGATTACATGTGTACTTCCAAATTTATTGTTGTCAATGTCGATCCTTGACTATTAATTTCATTGAAAATATGCTCTCGCCTAATCCCCATTATTTTAAATTATAATTTTTTTTTTAATCACACAATTTTTTATAAAATAATATTACACGTAAATAAAAAAATTTATTTTTTTCAACCACACATTCTTAAAAAAAAATTATTTCAAAAATTATAAAAAAAAATTGCAAGAAATGTCCATTTATAAAAATGTCCACCATTACAAAAATATCCATTTTGAAATAATTTAGACCAAAATATCCTTATTAACAATTTATAATTCCACACTAATCCCAAAAATGGACATTTTTGCAAAATGTTATTGATGAATAAAATGGACAGAGAAATATCGAGAACAACATTTCAAATGTAGAGAATTGTCATATTCGGAATGAAATGTCATTCTAGACTAATGAAGTGTCAAAAACGACATATAAAATGTCGAGAATATTATTTTAATGTAATTTATCATGAAAGTTATTAAGGGTATAATAGACAATTTGTTACTAAATTCAAAAGTGTGGACATTTTTCAATTGACATCCAAAAAATTAGACATTTTTTAAAATACCCCAAATTATAATTTGATAAAATGGGCACCAAATGGGGGTAAAAGTGTTACGAATAAAATTGAACACTATTATATATGAAATTCAAAATAATAATAAATGTTAAAATAAAAAAAAAATGAAAACAAAAAGGAAAAGGAAAAAGAAACAGAAATAGAGATTAGACTTCCACATACTTCTCCTTTTTATTATCGCCTAAAAACATGCTAAGTTCAATAAGTTAGATCAAAAGTTTTTAATAAATGAATAATACAAGGATTAACAAGTTGAAATTTAATATGAGCTTATAAGTTCAATTGGTGGGAATTGTTGACCTTGTTTTCAATTAGGGCCACGTGGACAACAAAAATCAGGCCTACTTGTGCACACGTGAGCTAATTTCAACATGCAATGACCAATTAGTAGTCGTCTACGCTCCAAAATAGGGAGTGGGAGAAGTTCTTCAACACGAGCCAGTAACGTTCGGGTGCCGACAATATGTAAAGAGAATGATTGTATAATAATCTTCAATCGCCAAGAACTAAACATAAATCAAATATTCCCAAACACCAATTAAACAAATTATAAATCTTGTTAGAGAGAACAATATATAGCTTTAAGTTTTTGGAATGGCATTACCTCAAATGATATAATGAGAGGGTATTTATAGTGTTCACATGAATTAGTGTCCCTTAGATGAAGATGCATGTGACCTCATCTCCTTAATTGAGGCATCTAATCCTAGGCATCACTTTGGACTTCTTAGCTCTTGACGCATTTAATGCTCTTAAAAGGAGTAGCCAACCTTCAATCTATGCTGACAAGACTTTGACATATTACTCATTACAAGGGTCACATTAATCATTCAAATAAGATATTTTTGTAGAAGATCTCTTAGGAGAAGTGACTATGGAAGATGCTCATCTATAGTTAGGAGGCTTCTGCTTTGGTAACGTGGGCTTCAGCCACTTGCATTGTGCTTTGTAAGGGCTACGGCTTTAGGACTTCATCCACTTATATTTTGCTTCAGCATTAGGGCTTCGGCTTCAGAACTTCATCCACTTGTGTTGTGCTTCAGCATCAGGGCTTCTATTCAGGCATCATCCATTTGTATTGTGCTTCGGTATCAGGGCTTCAGCTTCAGGGCTTCATCCACTTGTATTGAATGGCGATGCGTAACAATAGTCCCCAAGTCCATGTATGATTATTTATGTAATGCGTGAACTTGTAGTAAGCTTTCCTAATTTTTTGACAGCTACAATATTGTCTCCCAAGTCCAAGCATAATTATTTATATCATGGTGGGAGTTGTTGACCGTACCTAGTCATCGTATGTTGCCTTATCCATATGCTGTATCAGAACATCGTGATTTGTTTCTCTTAATAAAAATTTGATTTTATTTTTGAGTCAAGGCAGTGAGTACTGAACTATCGAGGCTCCTTTGTTGGAAGTGAAGCTGAATTTATGTTTGAGCCAAGGCAGTGAGTGATGAACTGTCGAAGCTCCTTTGTTGGAAGTGAAGCTGAATTTATGTTTGAACCGAGGCAGTGAGTGATGAATTGCTAAGACTTCTTTGTTGGAAGTGAAATGGCGTCTATGATGTGATGTAGTTGCATGTTATTGAGACGGAATTGCTACGTCGTTACAATTTTTAGTACACGTACGGCCGCTGCATTAAATGCGTAATGATGGCCACAATCTTGCAATCTGCGATAAACGCATCGAGGCGGTTGTGTGGATATCACGCATTGATTGGAGACGTTGAGGATAGGAACCGTTTGAATTCTATGGTTCATATCGATTTACAGGTGGATGGTTTAAATAAATTTGGCAACGATCCAACGGATGGGACATTGTCTCTATTTAGTAGAAAAGGTAGATACCCTCCATTGTTGAACCTCTTCTTTTTGCAAAAAAAATCATCCAATCTTCGAACCTTCAAAATTTTCCAGCATTCTGCACTTTTCGGCGATCGTTTGTTCCCATTTCACCGTTCCACCTATGTAACTTTTGTACTAGGTTTGTTTCTTTCCCGTCAAATACACATTTTTGTGTTTTTTAGTCTTCAAAGGCTTTGGGTTCAAATGCTGGTGGGGATAGGGTTACAATCACAAAGTTTGGAGAAGGGGCATCTCTAGGGAGGTCGGAAGGAGGTAATTGGGCCATGAGTGAGGGATCAATAGATTACGAGAAAGGGTGGGGGGGCTACCAAAATCGGTTCTACTATGACCTCTGCCATGTTAGATAGAATTAGGGAAAAATGTTGCATGCTCCATTATATAGAACTTCTCGTACCCGAAGTCCATGAAAATACCAGTTTTTCGAGGTCGAGATGTGATCATGTCACAAATTGTTAAGTTTTCATCCATTTATATTTGCATTGTTGTGATAAATTGATGCCTAAATACACTAAGTACCTTTATATTATGATTTAGGTTGCAAATGGATGAACACGGTGGAAATTAGGAGAACCAAGCGAAAAAAGGACAAAAATGAAAGGAAGCGAAAGTTCGGGGACTAAGGTAAAAATACTTAAAACGTGTGTCTAACTTTATGATGAAGATTCGAGGGTGTTAGAGGTCAAGTGGATGAGGAAAGAAGTCAAAGGGATGAAATACAATCAAAGTATGATCACAAATCAAATTCCAATCAATCATCAAAGTATGATCACAAATCAAATTCCAATCGAAAAAGTTATGCACCAATTTTCAGCCTTGTACTGAGACCTATTATTTACATATAAAACGATCGAACTGGAAGATAATATCTGAAGAAAAGTTGTAACCCTTTGAGTAATCTATCCAACGCATCTTGAATGACCTCAATCTGACATCGGGAGAGAAAGTTATGGGGAAAATACTAAACATTGTCTAGCTGAAAAAATAGAAAACCATGCGGTTGCATGGTTATAAATCCATGCAGTCGCACAGAAGCCTTCAGGGAATCAATGTGATGAAATATTTTGTTCTATGCGACCTCATGGGTTTGAACTATGCGGTCGCATAGGTCTTTTCTGGGCGCATTTTTTTTTAGTTTTTGAAATTGATTCCAACACTTATGGTAACTTAATTTTCCAGATCTTTTAAACTCTAATTCGACCCCAGAACGTGACAATCGTGATTTTACACCATTTTTCTCAACTTTGGCTCAATTTTTCTCCATGAAGAACTAAAGTTTCTGGTGAATCAAGGGAGGAACTCAATTGGAATTGGTAACATCGCATCTTTTATTTATGAATTTTGGTATTTCTTGTTGAACAATTTTAAATTTTAGGTTTTATTCTCTTGAATTTATATTGAAGTTTGTTTAACAACTACTAGATTTTTCATGGATTCAGTCATGCTTTTTCCATCGTTAAATTAAACTACTTGTTGAGTTTCAATTTCAATTATTTTGTGTTATGATTGGTTTAACAATTACTAGATTTTTCATAGATTCAGTCACACTTTTTCTATCGTTAGATCAAACTATTTGTTGAGTTTCAATCTTGATTATTTTATTGGTGTGATTCTCTACTACTTTATGCTTGATGTATATGGTCGATCTTGAATATGAGTTCAATAAAATTGTGCGAATATGATATAAGTCTAGATTTTAGGATTACAATTGTGAATTAAATTGATCTTTATTGTTAAATCTTCCAATTAGAGAGTTGGGATGAAGACCTTCAAATGAGTTAGAAGGCATGAACTATTGATGTGATTGATCTGATCCAACTGAGGAAATTTTGACACTTCACTACTTCATACTTTAATTTTTAAACCACATTCAAACAAACAAATTTCATTACACATTAGAGAAAACATCCATCATTTTGATCCTTTGAGTAATTTTTCATCTCCCTGTGGAATCGACACCCCAAAGCTGTGCTACAACTATCACGTTATTCTTTGTGCGTAATCAGGATGTGTGGCAGTTAGTGAGATTTTGTTTTAAAGCTGGGATGCGTCTGCCTTTGCACCCCTATTTTAGGGCAGTGTTGAGGAGTTTTATGTTGGCTCCGACCCAAGTTATGCTAGATGGGTGGAGCCAATTGGTGGGGTCTTACTTCCTTTGGAATGAAGTATCATTAGGTGAGGACATACCTCTGCATGTCTTCCAACCCATTTTTCAACCCGGGATCCTTGAAAAAGGCGAGTCAAAGGGGTGGTACTACTTGATCCATTGGGGATCCCATGCTCCCTTTGTAGCGGGTCTTCCCTCCTCCATAAAGTGGTGGAAAGAGTTGTGGTTCTGGGTAAGTGGGATATGGCAAATGGTTGAGGAAGATGCATCATTAGCTTGCACCGTACCGACCTAGTACTCTGAAGCACGTGAGTGTCTTCCCTTAAATTTTGACCTCAATTCCCTTTGATTTGATGCTGACTTTTTTCTTTTACAAAATTGGGGTCATGCTTCAAGTTGTATGAGGCTGAGTGGCACGTTATCAAAGATATTTACAAACTTCCTTTGAAGCTGCGCTATTTCGATCATTTGATTGATCGAAGCAGATACTTTCTTGACTTCAAACTGATGGCTTCCAGGGGTAAACTTCTCGAGCCCTTTGTGGATACTTGATCATTGCGATAATTTCTAACGTTATCATTGATGTTCACAGATAACTTTCAGAAGAAAAATACCCAACCCATGACATGGCCTCAATCTTAAACACCGCTTTAACTGTGGACGCGGGGCTTTGAAGCCTTATTCTGGGAGCGCCAAGTATGTTAAGGGATAACTGGAGCGCCTTAGTAATACGTTTCAAATGACGTACCAATTAATTTTCCTTACTTAGCTTTAAATTGCCGTCTTAAATAGTAAAATGGCAAGTAAGGGTCATTTCTCGTAGATGATTGGTTCAATTTACTCAATTGCACACTAGAAAGTGAAATTAACAATTATATACGAAATGGATTAAATGGGAGGGGGTTTAGTTCGTTGAACTAAGGAAAGTAATAAATTCAAAATAGAAAATATTTGAATTTTGAAATAAACAAAGTAGTTTTTGATTAAATATGTGAAATTGCGATTGAGGGGTATTTCGTTACCACGAGAATGATTTTCCTATCAATTACTACAATGGATTTTCGTTCTCTAGATTAACAACATTTCGAGAATAATTACGTGCTCAATTATCTCAATCTTTTCTTACCCGTTAGTTGAATAAAACAAGTTCTTCACTCAACCATATTCATTAAACAACCCAGAACAAGCTCTCTAGATTTAATTTAGCAAAAACATTACGACAACAGATGAATTGAATTAAGGGTAAACTCACAAGCTCGGTTTATTTACTTAAGTGTTAATCCACATACGATCAATTGAAAATTCCTCATAATCTATTGAAATGTATTTGCTACAAGATTTTAGAATAAATGACTATTACGTACTATAAATCCCAAAATAGCATTCATTGAAACAACTCAATCATTTATTTGTACACCTAAACAATTAAGAAAAACAAAATCAAGATTTAAAACAATGGATTAAACATATCAATCAAGAGAACCATAAAACACATATTAATTGAAAATCATAACTCGGGTTTGAAATCGCTCCCAATCACAAATATGTTTAGTTATCCATGAAATACTAAAAAATAACAAACAAATTTATACGACACATTAATGGAAAAAAGATTAAAGAAAAGAAAAGCTTATTAATAAATAGAGAAATGGTTGAGAGTTCTTCAATATTAATGGGTCTTCTTTTCTAAGCTATTTCACCATCACCATGCTCCAATTTTGCCCAAAAATACTAAAGAAAATCAAAAGAAAAAGAAAAAAAGAAAAAGAAGGAAGAAAATAAATTGAAACGAAGGGGAGAAGGAAGCAGAAACGCCCAGTTGAAGTAGCCCAGAAAATTCCTCCCAACTGCCCGGTTTTACACATCTAAAACCTAATAAAAAATTGTCGCTCAAGTCCCTAAGGTTTGGAAGAAAATACAAAATGGTCCCCTAGTTAATTTTTTTTAAAGATGGTGCTACAGTGCCAAGTCTCTATCCAGCAAGAAAAATGAATGGAATTGGTGTTATTTGCAGCTTAGTCCCTCAACTTTCAAAAAGTGATAATGTTGGTCCCCAAACACTGGAATTTTTGTGTCTTTGGTTCTTTTTTCTCATTTCTTGCATAAATTCACTCTAATCATCATTCAAACTCGGGTTTTCACCTACACAACAAAAATAATTAAATTAAGTAGTAAATTGCTAATGAAAACTCACAAATATCTAAATTTAATGGTCTAACTAAGTGCAAAAACTCGCACTTATCACTCAGCAAGGACCACGTCGAAAGAGGAGACGAGGAAGAGACATAAAGTAGAGAAGCGCCTCATGGTGGATAAGGGCAAAGGGAAGGTACTGGAGCCCCAGAAGAAGATAAATTGTCCCACAGTGGCTCTGACTTCGAGAAATTTGGAACCACCGTTGCCTCCTCCAAACACTTTGTACCTCTTCTTCCGAAGCTGGAGGCCTCAATGAAGGCAATAAAGGTTGAGATGGTGAGAATGGCCAATGAAGAGGCCAAAAAGGAGGAGAGGGCCTCGGAGGCTGAGGAGAAAGCTGCGGCAGCGAGAACTCTGGGAATGTCCCTTCAATTCTTGGGCGAAACAGGATGATATGATAGCCCCTAAGGTTATGGAGATGTTGTCTCAAGTGGTCCGTAGGGCTACATCAAGTTTTTTCAAGTTTTGGACTAAGAGGTGGCAAGACATTGTGTCTACCTATGATGCGGTGGACCTCACGATGACCCTGGTGAGCCAAAGTGCCAGGGCTTTTGGGGTTGCTTAGAATGTCAAGAAGTTCTTGCTGACATTCTAACCCGTAATAAGGCCTCGGTGGATAAACTGGCGTCCATCGAGGAAGAGCTAAAGAAAATAAAGGCCGAAGCTGATGCGATGAGGGCCCAGCGAGTAGAGGATGCATCTAAGCTGGAGTCAGCTCTAGCTGAGATCGGAGCTCTGAAGAGGGATGTCTATGAGTCCCAATGCAAAGCCGGCTCCCTAATAAAGAAGGTGGAGACCTCAAACAATCATCAGCTTCTTGCGGCTAAGGTACTGGAGAAGGCCAATTTGGAGCTTGCTGGGCTCAAAGATTCAAACTAGTTTTTTGAGAGCCAAATAAAACATTAAATGGAGGATGCAGAGAAGGCCAAGGAAGAGGTTCAACTGGAGAAGGTGGTGAGAGATTATATCGCCAACTTTCATCTCATAGAAGAGTACCAATGCTTCGGCCTCTATTGGAAGAGGTTTGCGTATGCCGAAGTGGTGGAAAATGTAGATGAACTTTATCTAGAACACGATGCTTCTACATTATGGGCTTAGTTTTTGGACGAGGTGCCTCAAACCCCAATTGAGGATGTAGAAGAAGCCAACTACGAAGCGGAAGAAGATAATGTTGAGTAAACTTCAGATCAAGAAGCCTCAACTGCTAAAGCTCCAACCACTGAAGCATTGGAACCTCAGCTACCTCTTGCGTAGTTTTAGAATTTTTTGTTTCCTTTGAATTGTAACATGGCCGCAGCCCCCTTTATAAATATCTTTCATTTAATGAATTGTGTTTCAGCATCCACTTTACTTTTTTGCATTTATAATTATTCAAGTTCCAGGACTTATGTAAAATGTGAAGATTTAAATAAAGACTTACGCTTATACATGTAAGCTTAATTAACCCCAAAGAGTTGGGTAATTTAAAAATTTAATCAATCTTATTGATGCTTTAACAACTTCAATAAAACACTGTATGGGATATTCACCACCTTTCGTTCAACGTGTTCATGTTTACAATGCTTAGGCTTTTCCCTTTGACGTTCAGCTTCGTCAAAGGGGAGACGTGTGATGTATGCTTCGAAATTCAGATGATGTGATCCCGTTTAGGGATCCGATCCTCTCTTTCGAGGTGCCACGCTTCCCTGCGTGGTGGATGATTCACCTACGTAAGGGCTTCTCCCATTGACGTTCAACTTCGTCAAATGGGAAGCATGTGATGTTTGCCTCAAAATTCGGACGAGGTAATCCTATTTAAGGATCTGATCCTCTCTCCTGAGGTGCCCACACTTCAATGCATGGTGGATGGTTCACCCATGCAAAGACTTCTCCCTTTAACTTTCAGCTTCGTTAAAGAGGAGGCATGTGATGTACGGCTCCGAATTTGGACAAGGTGATCCCATTTAGGGATTCGATCATCACTTTCGATGGCCCATGCTTCCCTGCGTGGTTGATGGTTTACCCACACGCAAGGGCTTCTCCCTTTGACATTCAGCTTCATCAAAGGGGAGGCATGTGATGTACGCCTCAAAATTCCGACAAAGTGCTCCCGTTTAGGGATCTGATCCTCTTTCCCCAGACGCCCATGCTTCACTGCATGGTGGATGGTTTATCCATGCAAAGGCTTCTCCCTTTGACGTTCAGTTTCATCAAAAGGAAGGCATGTGATGTATACCTCAAAATTCAGACGAGGTGATCTCGTTTAGGAATCTGATCCTCTCTTTTGAGGTGCCTATGCTTTTATACAAGGGTAGCTAATCATCCTGGAAGGTAAATTTTATTGATTTTCATTCAAAAGTTTTTTAAAAATATTGGGTAAGGTCTTCCACCACATAGATACAATAACTGGTAATATATTCAGAGGTGCTCAACATTCCATGGGCAATGCTGGATCTTCCCATTCATGTCCTCAATCCAGTAAGTACCGAGTTGAATCTCTTCATTGATGCGATATGGTCCTTCCTAGTTTGGACCTAGAGTACCTACATTTGTTTCCTTAGAATATATGAATACTCTCCAGAGTACCAGGTCGTTCTTTTGGAATGATCTCTTTATGACTTTTGCATTATAGTAGTGCTTCATTTTCCTTTGGTACATTGCCAGTCTTATCTGGGAGTCATCTATTTTTTCATCAAGGAAGTCGAGTTCACATTTTCTAAACTCATCATTTGATATTTCATTGAAGTACAAAATGCGTGGAGAGGAAAGCCCTACCTCAACTGGGCTCATAGCCTCTACTCCGTAAGCCATTGAGAAAGGAGTCTTTCATGTTGGTGTTCTACTAGTGGTTCGAATGCCCTATAGCATTTATGGCTGTTTATCAACCCATGCCCCTTTGGACACGTCAAGCTTTCGTTTTAAAGTATGTTTGATAATCTTGTTCATTGCTTCAACCTGTCCATTGGCTTGGGGTGATGAGGTGTGGAGAAATATTTCTTGATTCATAGTTCTTCACATAGGTCCCTGACCTTTTTATAATCAAATTATCTCCCGTTGTCTGAGACAATTGAATGCGGGATCCCAAACCGGCATATGACATTCTTCCATAGGAATTTGGAAGTTTTTGCTCCGGTAATTTTGGTAAGAGGCTTAGCTTCAACCAATTTCGTGAAAATAGTCTATGGCAACAATTACAAAACTTGCACTACCTCTACCCTTAGACGGGGGACCTATGAGGTTTAGCCCTATTTGGTAAATCGCCAGGCGATAAATACTAAAGTTGATTCTTGGGACGATTGTCATTGAATGGGAGAGAAGCGTTGACATTTGTCACACTTCCACACAAACTGAATAGCATCTTTTTTCAGGGTAGGCCAATAATACCCTTACCTCAGTACTTTTCTTGCCAATGCGAGTCCTCCTAAGTGGTTACCACAAACACCCTCATGAATCTCTCGGAGATTATATGTAGCTTATTCTCTTTCAATGCACCGAAGGATGGGGAGGAGTAACCCCTCTTATAGAGCACATCATCTAGGAAAACAAAATAGGCTGACCTCCTTCTTAGTTTTTCCTTGTTGTTAGGTAGGACTTGATCTTTTAGGTAGGCCAAGATTGGGTGCATCCAGGTGGGGGTTCCTTCTACCCACATCCCTTCTCCCGCGGTGATAGAAGGCTTTTGGAGGTGTTCGATCGGCACTACCGTCAATAGTTTTGAGTCTTTGCTGCTTGCCAACTTGGACAAGGCATCGGCGTGGGCGTGGGCGTTCTCAATGCGTAAGATTTAGGCTAACTCGAATTTCTCAAAGGACAAGAGCAAATCCACCACAAATTTCAAGTACACCACCATGCCTTGTCCCTAACCGTGAAGTTGCCATTAACCTGGTTAACAACAAGCTAGGAGTTGTTGTTGATGATCAACATTCTTACTTGCATTTCTTTGGTCGGTTTAAGGCCGGCAAGCAGCGCCTCATATTCTGCCACTTTTTTGTGGCTTTAAATCCAAATCGTACTGCACAATTTAACTTGTGACCTTTAGAGCTCACGAGGACTACCCCAGCTCCCAAGCCCATATCCCCCTGTCGAACCGTCCACGAACAAGTTCCACGTAGGGGGTTCGGTGGGTTCCATTTCTTCCTCCATCTCTGGAACATTGATAAACTCTACAAAAAGATCAGTTAAGGCTTGGCCTTTTACGACCACTCTCATTTGAAGATGATGTCAAACTCATTGAGTTCGACTGTCCATTTCAACAATCTTCCCGAGGCATCAGGCTTCTGGAACACTTGCCTGAGGAAAAAGTTGGTCAGCACATGTATAGTGTGAGCTTAGGAGTAGGGCCTCAATTTTATAGAAGCTGTGATCAGGGGACTATAATTGGAGATACCATTGTTTCTAGTAAAGAAGTTCCTATAAAAATAGGAAATTCCCTACCTTTAAGTGCGGTTTGAACTATTAATTTACGTAATTGGAAGTAACCAATCAAGTTTACGTGATAAAGCTAATTTTTCCATGTTTGGGTAGTAAATTTCGGGCTCTACGAGTGCTTTGCTGATGTAATAGATTGGTAGTTGGGTGGTGCCCTCTTCCCTGATAAGGACTGCACTTATGTCCTCAATGGTGACTGCCAAGTAGAGTTGTAGGGCTTCTTCCAGCTTGGGCTTTGAGAGGAGGGGGGCATGTCCCATGTGCCTTTTCAGCCATTGGAAAGCCTCTTTGCACTACTCTGTCCATTAAAACTTCTTTATTCCCTTCAAAACCTTGAAGAAGGAGAGGCATTTGTCTGTGGTCTTTGAAAATGAAGCGGCTTAGAGCAGCCACACGCCCAGTTAGGCTTTGTACCTCCTTTGACCTTTGGGATGACCTCAGTTCAATCAGGGCCCAGATCTTTTTGGGATTTTCCTCGATGCCTCTTTCATTGACCATGTATCCTAGGAACTTACTAGACGCAACACCAAATGTGCACTTGAGGGGGTTCAGTCTTATCAGGTATCTTCGTAGAATTTGGAAGGTTTCGTTTAGGTGCTCTATGTGGTCAGCTTCTTTCAAACTTTTGATGAGCATGTTGTCCACATAGACTTCCACCGTCTTACCGATGAGGTTAGCAAACATTTTGTTCACAAGTCTTTGATAGGTGGCTCTGGCATTTTAGCCCAAATGGCATCATTTTATAGTAGAAAAGACCTCTATCGATGATGAAATGTGTGCTTTCCTCGTCGGTCGGGTACATGGGGATTTGATTGTAGCTCGAATATGTATCCATGAAGCTCAGTAGCTCATGCCCAGCAGTTGAATCCACTAGTTGGTCTATCCTAGGGAGGAAAAACTGTCTTTAGGACAGACCCTATTAAGGTCAAAAAAGTCAATACACACTCTCCATTTTCCATTATGTTTCTTTACTAGTACCAGACTGGAGTCCCACTTGCATCCCTGATGAAGTCATTCTTGATTAGCTTTAGTACTTCCTCTTTCAGGTCTTCGCACCCCTTCAAGTTAAGAGCTCATCTTTCCTATCCATGCGGAGCACCCCTAGGATCAATCTTTAGATGGTGGCAGTTGACCTTGGGGTCTATGCCCACCATGTCATCGTGCCTCCAAGCAAAGACATCAAGGTTCCTACACAGAAAATCCTTGAGCCTCTATTTAATTTCAGATGATAAGGTTCTTCCCACCTGCAGTAGTTTGGTGGGATCCTAAGGGTCTACTAGGAAACTTTCTAGCTCCTCCACCTTTCATCAAGAATGAGCACTTCATCGGGGGCATCTATCATCTCAACATCTTCCTACAAAGGACGTCTTCCATCACCACGTAGATGTCTCTAGGCTTTACCTTCCATATCGAGTTTAGGTAGCACTCTCGCACTTTTCTTTGGTCACATTTTACCGTTGCCACCTCGCATTTGATTGGGAACTTCATGCATAGATGGTAGATAGAGGTGACGACTCCTAAATCTTCCAGTGCGGGTCTTCCCAACACTCCGTGATAAGCTGATGTACTATTAACTATAAAAAATCCCATGAAGTTCTGAATGGTCTAGGGTAGTTCTCTCGTCTCCATTACAAGTATTATTTTACCCCTTGCAGTAATGTTGTCTCTGGTAAAGCCGAACAGAGAAGTGGTCATGGTAGTTAATTCGTAGTCCAAGAACATTTTGTCAAAAGTTACTCCAAAAAGAATGTTAACGGAGCTGCCATTGTCTACTAGCATCCGCTTTAGCCCATTTCGAGCCACCACAGCCCTCACAACGAGGGCATCGCAATAAGGGATGGCCCTATTTTTGTGATCAATTAACTCTTCGTTGATAATCTCCCGCCTCTTCATTTCCAGTAATGAGTCATAAGTAGATGGGTCTTAATTTTGCATATATCTCCAAAATAGGGTGTTCGTATTTAGGCCTCCTCGTAATGCCGACAACGCCACGCGACCTATAACTTGAACACAATACTTCATCTCATCGGTGAAACGAGATAATAAAAAACTTTTCAAAGTTTCTCCGGGCTGCTGTCTCATGTACTAGAGACGTTGGATGGGGACTTCCCCCTCGTTGCTCACTTCGAATCTCTTCAAGAATGTTCTCTTGAATTCGGGCCAAGTTTTGATGCTCCCAAGAGGTAGCCTGCTATACCACATTCCAGCAGCTCCACTAAGAGTCAAGTGGAAAGCCATTCATTTTCAGCAGGGGTGGTGCCTTTCAAGTTCATATGTGTCTTGTATGCATTCAAATGTTTAGCTGGGTTGTATCTCCCATCATAATTTCGTATTTTTGGCATAACATAGTGGCTCGATACCTGAGCATTTCTCAATTCGCGCGAAAAAGTAAATTTTCATCATTGTCATCCAAGTCATAGTTTTCAACCTCATATTTAGGTGGTGGATGTGAGGTGCCAGCTTGGACCCTCTTACTTCCTTGTCCCTCCTTTGGTGTCTGTTTCTAGGTTGATCAACACGAGGGGTATGTTCTTGCCTTTACTCCGGTTACCAAGTCTTTAGAGGAGGCTGTTGTTTATTCCCAGGTGTTGGGGTTCGTTGGGGCTACCTTTGTCTTGCCTTAGCTGGGCTAATCTGTCAAATTGCCAGATCTTCGAGGCATGTTTTCCAGTTCATTTTCTGGGAAGAAATTGCCCTCCACATCGAATGGGGTCTCGGTGGATCGGCCAGTTGGAGGAAATATCAACTCCTACTTCTCTTTCGAGGGGACTAACTCCCCTAGAATGTCTTGGAGAAGATGCCCTCTGACTTTGCACCTCATCTTCTTCCCGATACTGTCCTTGAGACGCAAAGGGAGGGATTGGATGACCTCTCTGGCCTTGCATTTGCATTAAAAGTTATTTTATGGCCAAATTTTGGTTTGTGATATTCTTTATATTAGTCGTCATGGTGGCTATTTCACTAGTGAGTTGAACTACCATCCTCACACACCACGCCTATGATGGTGGTAGGGTCGGCGCAGACCCGCTGAGGCGACTGTCGTTAATGGGTCTTCATTGTTTCTTTCCTTTACTCTTCGAGGAGGGACATCATGGTCCAAACTCATGTTTCTTCAAACTATAAAAAATTTTGTTTTCAACTATTGGGGCTTCCTCTTGTCCTCTTTTAAGAACAAATCATTTTTCAAAGGGATGCATTATTTCTTTCAATACACTTCTTCCACGAGGTTGCTTGCGGTTATAGTGTGGTTTTCCACAAACAGCTTCAATTCACTGACCTATTTTTCGATTAGAGTTACATGGACAACAGATGTCGGACCCATTTGTGCACACGTGAGCTAATTTCAATACGCAAAGACCAGTTAGCAGTCGTCTACGCTACAAAATAGGGCGTGGGAGAAGTTCTTCGACATGAGCCAGTAACATTCGAGTGCCAACATTATATAAAGAGAAAGATTGTATAATAATTGCCAATCACTAAGAACTAAACGTAAATAAAATATTCCCAAACACTAGTTAAACAAAGTATAAATCTTGTTAGAGAGAACAATATATAGCTTTAAGTTTATGGAATGACATTACCCTCAAATGATATAATGATGGGGTATTTATAGTGTTCCACATGAAATAGTGTCTCTTGGATGAAGAGGCACGTGACCTCATCTCCTTAACCGAGGTATCTAATCCTAGGCATCACTTTGGACTTTTTAGTCTGTGGCGCATTTAATGCTCTAAAAAGGAGTAGCCAACCTACAACCTATGGTGACAAGACTTTGACATATTACTCATTACAGAGGTTACATCAATTGTTCGAATAAGATCTTTTGTGGAAGATCTCTTGGGAGAAGTGACTATGGAAGATGCTCATCTATGGTTAGGAGGCTTCTGCTTTGGTCATGTGGGTTTCGTCCACTTCCATTGTGCTTTGGCAGGGCTTCAGCTTCAGGACTTCATCCACTTGTATTGTGCTTTGACATTAGGGCTTTGGCTGAGGGTTTATCCACTTGTATTGTGCTTCGGTATCAGGGTTTTGGCTTCAGGGCTTCATCCACTTGTATTGTATGGCGATACATAACAATAGTCCCCCAAGTCCATGTATGATTATTTATGTAATGTGTGGACCTGTAGCAAACTTTCCTAATTTTTGACACCTACAGGAACAAGAAGAAATTCAATAGACTCTAGTAAATAAATTAGTGCCCACGTCATTGAACTAAAAGCACGATAATTAAGTTTGAGTGATAAAATAAAAATTTTGAGTAATATTATTTGAAAAGCTAAATAAAATGTTGTCAATGTATAATTTGATATTCATTAAATTATCTAGTAAAACAATGACAAATTGAAAAATAATGCCAATGTAGAAGGTGAGATTAATTAGAAAAAAAATCTTCACGAAGCTTAAAAATGTACTTGGCCAGCTTAACTTTATGATCAAACTATAAGGGTGTGTTTGATACGCCCAAATTTTCCTTGGAAGTTGGAATCGAATTCCAAACTTCCACTTTTGCGCTGTTTGATAGCGTTTATTTTCCATGGAATTGATTTCCACCCAATTCCAAGGTACAACCACTTGAAGCATGATTCCGTGGAATTCAATGACTTGCTTTATAGGTGGGAATTGGTTTCCACCTTTTTTTTTTTTTTAGCAATATAAACAAATTATAAGATAAAGTGTAAAAAAATTTATCCCTTTAATTGACAAATTTCAAGCAAAACAAAGCCAAACGTAAAAATAAAAAATAAAATTTTTTTTTTTGGTAATCTAAACATATTTTGTCCCCAATGATAAAAAAAAATTATTCATTTAATTGACAATTTGCATAAAAATAAAGCCAAACGTATTATAATAGAAATGTGGAAAATTATACCAATCAAACACCTTTAATTCAATTCCCGGTAAAACAATTCCAGGCAATTCAATTCCCTACAATTTAATTCATTTTCACCCATTTTCCACCCTTGCTATCAAACGGACTCTAAGTGTATCGAATAGAATTATTTGACCATTCTACCATATAATCGAGTTGTTAAATATTGCCAACCATGTGTATTCTTTTTTTTTTCTTTTGTTAAAACTTTAAAAAGGATACATGCTTATTAAAATAAATTCCAATATTAAAGTAACACTTTTAAATAAATCATTTGGGGATTTTTAAGTCCATCTGAATCTATTCAGTAGTTGAGAAGGGAGAAAAAATTTGATGATCCATCTGTTTATTTCATATTTTGGACCTTAAGTTCATGAAATAATGTGCTATTATTGAAATATGAAAATATTAAATCTTCAATATACTATTTTTTTTTTACTTAAAAAGTAAAAACAAATAACTCAATATGTTTAAGCATATTAGTAAGGTGAACGTGCGTTGCACGTTAGTTGATTAATGTTAAAAATAAGTGTGTGTAAATTTGAGAAAGATTCATTTATTAACGTGAAAGATGTTTATAAGTTAGTTTGAATTAACTTAGTTTTCATCTCTTTTGTTTTTATACTCTTTGTTCCTGATATGAACATTTAGTATTCGCTATATTTAATTTCTCATTACAACTATTTATTTATTAAGTTAGTTATATATTGTTTAAGTACGAATAGAAACTTAAGAAATAATACCAAAATAATAGGTTAAAACTGAAACTCATATACGAACGCAAAATATTGTCTATAGATGCTATTTCAACACCAAAACAAACGAGTTTCACTCCAATCTATAAATTGAAGAGTTGATCTTTGAACTAAACCTCTATTGTTAAGAAATCAGCTCCAATGGTAGCCTTCTATTGGTTACTGTTAAAAATAAAAGAGGATATTAGGATCGACTGATCCTACTTTGAGTGCGGAAGTTCAAGCTCAATGGTTTGAAGAAATGCTTGATGGATCCTTCTACATGATGACCATTTTCAGGTTGAAGAACAAGGCTGATCTAGGGAGTTGAAGCTGATCTATGCTCAAAAAATGGTGGTTTCATGTGAGGGACATATACATTAAAACAAAAAAACAATAACAAAAAAACATACATAAACAAAAGCATAAACATAAGTTCCCTCTGCTGGTATTCACCAGCAGAGGAGACGTCCAAGAGAAGCTTTAGCACTACATTTTTAAATATATTTTGTATTGATTTTCTTCTGTTTTTCGTGTACATATATTGAGCTCCATAATGGAGCATATATATAGAAAGATATGGTACCAATACCACTACTTAACCACATGCCATACTACCCTTATAGTAGGCTAGTACAATGCCTAATATTTAAATATTTTCGTCACATGCCTAGTTGGATTTCTACCAAACTAGACTAATAATCTTGAAACCACAATTACAAAGATTTGGTTGACAACTAAGTGTCACCAATACCCAACAGTTACTAATGAATGATTCGAGGCGAAAAGATGCAACATAGTTCGCTACCTATCAACATCATACATCTCATTCCATTCTTGTACTTATTGACCAGGAAAAGGTATATACATAACTAACATCACCTGATTCATTTATGGAAGTGGCTAAAGAAGCCAGATCATAAAATCCATCATCTTCCCATTTGAGAGCTTGGATTTCACAAGTGGAAACCCTATAGACTGTTACACAACCTCATAAATTTCACTCACTTCAAAAAGAAATGAAAATATGTCGAGCATAGAAATTAGTGGATGCACAACCACTGGACAAGAATCATATATACCTAAGTACGAAATCAACATTTTCTTTGCAGCCATCGAAAAAGATACTCACAATGTTCTCAATCTTGAATCCAATTTTAACTAAAACATACCACCTACTTTACAAGAAAAAATTAAAAACAACAAATAAACATCTCATCAATGGGAGGGGGAATTTTTTTTTTAAAAAACTATATTTAAATGTAAATACGATCAAAGGTCACCCTTCATTCAAAACAACCACCATAGAAATATGCGTAGCTTTCCTAGAAGTTGATGATTAAGTTAAATTTTAAACCCATCAATCAAAATCTATTCTTTTTAATTATTTTTTTCTCAAAAAGGCTAACTACACTAATTTTTCAACATGCGCATAAAAATGGTAAAAACTTGTGCCAGTGACCCTTTCAAAAAATAAATGATCAATTAAACAGCTCATTCTAAATCACACCATAGATGAAATGGAAAATCAAGATCAAACACATCTTTTCATGACCTAACAATTGATTAACATTCTTGTGTTGATTTACTCTTTTTGCTCAATCAATCAAAAAGATATTCAACATAGGTTAAGTGAAATAAAGTTTCGTTCAGACAATAAACAAAAGCATAATATTCACCACACAAACTTTCACAAATAGTAGAAAATAAAAGTATCAAAGTTCTAGTGATGGAAACAACAATGCAATCATGCAAAGCATATTTATCAATAGGTTTTTAAATGCGTTGATTGTTGAATGTTGTGCCTTTAAGTCATTGAGGTAGATGACTTCATTGAGTTTGCCCAATATAATCTAAGAAAGACAAAGAATTGCATCGCTGCCTATTTCTTAGAAAAGGGTGTGCAGGAGATGGTTTTGTTTTGTTAACTCCATCTTTTCGTCTTTGCATCAAAAGAAGGGAAGAGTTCATAATTCAGGGGTATTCTTTACCCCAATTCAAAAGTCAGATAATAGTTTGAAAATTCAAAAATCAAGTATGTATTTAATTAATTAAAAATATTTACTAAATAAAAATAATAAAATCACAGTTTGTGAGTAATGGTCACAGATTCATAATTATAGGTTACAGATTTATTTACTGGTCACATATCGTCAAATTAATTGGTCACAGATTATTTCGTGGTCACAAATCAAAAATTTTGTAGGTCACATATTATTTCAACGTCACTTATCATTCAATTTATAGGTCATATTTGATCAATAGGTCACGTACGTCACAGTTTGTTGGTCACATATTATTTTTAGTCACATACACCTAATATTTAGTCACAGACTCCTAAATAATTGGTCACAGATGCCTAATTGTTGGTCACAGACGCCCCATAGCCACCACCACAAAACGCCATCAACCCAAACTGCAAATACACCACAAAATCGCCACCAACAGTTACCACGGCCACCATACCATCACTGCCAACACCAACAAACAAATCTAAAACCGCTCAACACCTCCACAACCGCCATTGCGTCACAGCCATCGTCGTCGCCTCTACCACCGTCACATCAAGTGGGTTGCTCCAGCGGCGACGGTGGCGGCGATTTTGATTTGAGAATATAGAGACGTTGAGAGAATGGATGGGGGATAAGAGAACCGCCTTCACAGTCGCCACCACCAATACCACGACCTTCACTTGCACCACCAACAAAACCTTAACACCTCATCGACACAGTCACCATTGCCAGATCCAACACCACCGTCGTACCTCTACCTGCACAATCACCGCCGCAGATCCAACACCATCGCCGCTCCTCTACCTGCACAACCAATAAACCCCCTCCAACAACAAAAAAACTACCCCAAACCACCACTACCACCACCCCCAAACAGTATAAATACCATCACCACTCCCCCAAGTAAATTCTCCATCGCCACTGTTGAAAATCACCCGTCGCTCTTAGATCTTCTTACACAGGACTACGTCGTCGCCGTCGCCGCTCGTGTCACTGTGGTTTATGTGGCAGTCGCGCCGACGCCATAGAGAGAGGAAAGAGAGAGAAGGAAGAGAGATGTAGAGAGAGAAAGTGGAGAGAAGAAAATGGATTGAAAATAAATTTAGGGTTTGTAAATTAAATTAATTTTAGTATATATATATATATATTAATTAATTAATTGATACCTGATTTTTGCTTAAATAAGTTTCACACCTGAATTTTGAATTTGGCACTTTAAGCACCTGGAACTATGTAATTTCCTTCAAGAGAAATGAATTTAGGGGATGTATTTTATGTAGGGAAAAAGGTGCTACGTGTCTCCTATACCCAACAAAAAAGGTTGGCTGCGTTTAGATTTACTATTATTAACTGGACCATTCCGAATAACATGTAAGCTGCCATATTTATAAAGAAAATTAATCCACAGGAATTAAGTATCCAAAAAAATAGATTATTATGTTATTTTAAAGACAAAAATGATCAGTGTATTTTTCATATTGCCAGGTCCACATTGATGAAACCAATGTTGTGACACTTTTGTTGTCACTCAACTATATCATTTTGTAGTTACAATTTGTCACATATTTTTTTGTTTAAGTCTAACTCTATGTAAAGATGAAAGTTAGACTTGTTTTCTACACTATTACAAGTTAAGTCTTTTAAGCATTGTCTAAATGATTGTAGGTAGTATGGTTCAACTTGTACTTTCTACTTTTGTAATTTGGGTATATATACATAGCCATGTATTTTCATTAGTAAGAAGTTGATTATATTTGTTCTTCCTCTTCTCATCGTGTTCATACCGTTTTCTTACATAAATACCATTTTCTTGCTTAAATATCGGATTTATGTGTTGTTTGAATCAATACCGGTAAGTTCATTCAATATACGGTATTGGTTCTCAATATACGGTAAGTTTAATGCCTGATATCCGGTAAGTTCACAAAACTCTTGATATCCGGTAAATGAATCCAATATACGGTATTCACAGTAAATCCATTTCCGGTATGTGCATTTGATATCCCATAAGCTTCTTCCAAATCCGGTAGATAAAATAAAAAATGGTAAGTTCACTTTCATTCTCTTTGAGCCAAAATTCCTTCAGTGGTATCAGAGCTTTTGAGATCTTCGAACAAACCAAAAAATACTTTCAGCCCTGAGAGAAAACTAGTGAGTAACCTTCATATATAGCTGAGTGTTTTTGGTGAGTGAGTGATATGGCTTCAAGTGATTTTTTAGCACCTTCACCTTCAGCATTTATAGGAGAAAACTATGACTTCTGGTCTGCAAAGATGAAGGCATATCTGAAAGCTTATGATCTTTGGGAGATTACTGAAACTGGAGTCGAACCACCACCATTGAGAGCTAATCCAACTATTGCTCAGTTGAAACAGCATAGTGAAGAGATAACTAAGAAGTTCAAAGCCATTTCTTACATTCAATCTGCTGCTTCAAATGCTATTTTCACTATAATTATAACCTGTGAAACTGCAAAAGAGGCATGGGATCGTTTAACGGAAGAATTCTGTGGTAATGACAAAACAAGGCAGATTCGAGTGATAAATTACAGAAGAGAGTTTGAAACCTTGAAAATGAAAAACACTGAAACGGTAAAGGAATATACTGATCGATTGATGAAGGTTGTAAATCAAATAAGGCTATTAGGAGATAGTTTACTAGATAAAAGGATTGTAGAAAAAGTGTTGATAAGTTTGCCAGAAAGATTTGAATCCAAGATCTCTTCTCTTGAAGACTCTAGAGACTTGGGTAGCATTTCTTTAGTTGAACTTGTAAATGCTCTTCAAGCTACTGAACAAAGAAGATTGTTCAGGCAAGAAGAACAGACGGAGAGAGCTTTGTTTGCGAAAGAAAAACATAAAGCTCAAACTGGTTTTGGAATGAAGAAACCACAATATGAGAAGAAGAAGGTGGAATTCAACAAAAATGCTGGCAAGAATATTAATTATCCTATTTGCCCCCATTGTAAAAGAAAGGTCATGCTCCCAAGTGGTGCTAGTTTAGACTTGGTGTGCAATGCAAAACTTGTAAATAGTTTGGTCATGTTGAAAGGGTATGCAAAAATCAGCAGGAGAAGAAGGAAACTCAGCAGGCAAAAGTAGCTGAAGATCAGACAAAAGAACAGCTGTTTTCTGCTATTAACTTTACAGCTTCCAGCCAGATTGGGACCTGGTTACTTGACAGTGGCTGCATTCATCCCATGACATCAAATTCAGACATCTTCGTGGAGCTGAATGATTCTTACAAATCAAGGGTGAAAGTTGGATATGGAGAGTATGTGGAGGTAAAAAGAATTGGCAAAATCTCAGTTCAAACACCATTAGGTATCAAGTTTATTTCTGATGTTCTATATGTCCCTAAAATTGATCAAAATCTGATTAGCGTTGGCCAATTGATTGAGAAGAATTACACCTTGATATTTAAGGAGAGTAGCTGCATTATATTGGATTCAAACAATCACGAGTTAATGACAGTAGAAATGAGGCATAGGAGTTTCCCTTTGAAGTGGAAAAATGTCAACTTACATCCCTTTACTAGTACTGTGAATGAGTCTACTTTATGGCATAAACGTTTTGGGCATGCAAATTATACCTCACTAAAAAATCTGTTTGAACTTGAGTTAGTTGGAAGTATGCCAAAAGTGAATGATGATGATGCTTGTGATTGTGATATCTGTCAACTGGGGAAACAAACTAGGCTACTTTTTCATATAAATCAGTCTACAAGAGTACAAAATAAACTTCGGTTGGTTCACTCAGATGTTTGTGGTCCTATGAGAACTTCAACCTTGAATGGCAATAGGTATTTTATCCTCTTTATTGATGATTTGACCAGAATGTGTTGAGTTTACTTTCTCAAAATGAAGTCAGAAGTGCCTGCAAATATTTCAGAGGTTTAAAAACCTTGTGGAGAATGAAAGTGATTATAAGATAAATGCCATAAGAACGGATAATGGGACTGAGTATACCAGCAATCAGTTTGACAAATTCTGTGAGGAAGTAGGGATTAAACATCAGCTGACAATCCCTTACTCACCTCAACAGAATGGAGTTTGTGAGAGGAAAAATAGAACAACTATAGAGATGACCAGATGCTTGATGTTGGAGAAATATGTTCAAAAGAGTTCTGGGCTGAGGTAGTAAACACATCTGTGTATCTTCTCAACAGGTTAACAATAAAACCCTTAGACAAATTAACTCCTTATGAAGCTTGATATGGAGTTAAGCCAAATGTGTCACGCTTGAAGGTGTTTGGCAGTCTGTGTTATTCTCATATCCCTAATGCAAAAAGAGATAAGCTAAGTCAAAAGGCAGAACTTGGTGTTTTGGTTGGATACAGTGGTAATGCAAAAGGATATAGAATCTATATTCCTCATGCCAAAAAGATAATCTCCAACAGAGATGTCAAAGTTGATGAAAACTCTTCATGGAATTGGGAATCAAGTTCTTTGAGTAAAACTGAGGTTCCAAAGATGACACTACAAGATGAGGATGCTGATGTTAATGAAGAAGAAGTTGAGGCTGAACCTAATGATGGATCAGATTCAAAAAATGAGGTGATCAGAATTAGATCACTCGAGGACATCTATGCTACTTGCAATACAGCAGTTCTAGAGCCTTCAACATACACCGAAGCAGCTAATTCTCAAAATTGGCTAGATGCAATGAATGAGGAGATTAAGGTAATTGAAAGGAATGGGACTTGGATGCTAGTTGATAGACCAGAAAACAAGAATGTTATTGGAGTAAAATGGGTATTTAGGACCAAAATGAATGCAGGAGGCTCAATAAACAAGCTAAAAGCTAGGCTAGTTGTAAAAGGTTATGCTCAGTAACATGGTGTCAATTTCACTGATACATTTGCTCCTGTGGCTAGATTTGAAACAATAAGATTGCTGTTTGCAATTGTTGCTCAATCAGAATTGAAAATATACTTGCTTGATGTGAAGTCTGCTTTCTTAAATGGGCACCTAAATGAAGAAATTTTCATTGAACAACCTGAAGGTTTCATCAAAAATGGAAATAAGGATAAGGTGTATCTGTTGAAGAATGCCCTATATGGTTTAAAACAGGCGCCAAGAAGTTGGTACAATAGGATTGACACACACTTAACTAGTCTTGGTTTCAGCAAAAGTATTAATGAACAAACTTTGTATAACAAACAAGTGGAGGAAGAGTTGATCATCATTTCTCTATATGTTGATGATCTTCTAATCACAGGAAACAATGCAGCTTTGATTAAGGTGGTAAAGAATGAAATGATGAAGGTATTTGAGATGACAGATTTGGGTGAAATGAAGTACTTCCTTGGAATAGAGATTGATCAATCATAGGATTGAATTTTTGTGTGCCAAAAGAAATATGCTAAAGAGGTGTTAAAGAAATTCAACATGGAGAATTGCAAATCTGTTAACACTCCTTTAATTCAGAATTCAAAACTCATTTAAGAAGATGGAGCAAAGAAAATTAATGAGAAGGTTTATAGAAGCTTAGTTGGCTGTTTGCTCTACTTAACTTATACCAGACCTGATCTCATGTTTGCTATGAATATACTGTCAAGATTCAAGCAAGAATCCAGTGAAATTCACTTTCAAGCTAGAAAAATAGTGCTAAGATATATCAAAGGAACAGAGGAGTTTGGGATCATTTTTAAGAGCTTTTACATACTAAAGAAAGAGTTCCAAGAGAGAAAAAGAGGGAGGAAAACGAGTTTTCCTAGAAGTTTAAAGAGTGTTTTCAAGTATCAATTCTCAACGATTTTCAAACATCCAAGAAGTGCATTTCTTTCAACGTCCAAGTTTCATCGAAGTGATGCAACGAGCCTATGGAAATCCGGTGAATAAGTGATTTGGATTTATTTTTATGAAATTGTTTCCAATGTTATTTCTTTAAAGTTTTGAATAATGCAGAATGCGAGAACAAGTTATGTTTTCTTCAAATAAATTACATTTTGTTGTTTTGAAAAATGATTCAGTGTTTTTGTTAAAAGTATTTGAAGTATTGTTACTTAAATTATTATCCGAAGATGTAAGCTTCCGCTAAAACGTATACACTTGCTACTAAACCCCCGATTAAGCTAAGTAAAGTAAGTGGCGTTCCGGTCCACAAAGGGTCGGGGCATTACACATGGCATACGATTTAGTTGCAACTCACGATATGTGTACATGTTTTCGAAAAATTCAACCATGTCCTTGTCATTGGATATTTCAACCTTTGTTAAGTTATCTGTCAAGTCATGAGCTCGAAGACTAGTACTAGCTTCAAATATTGTTCGTAACTTGTTCTACATCCTCGGTGATAATACGGCACTGCATGTGGTTACATTGGTTCGTCTTCGTAAAACCACTTCTGCACAGTACTCTGAATGTGTTCGACCAAGCACGTGATCGGTAACGAATGAGCATATCTCAACATTAAGTTCAAAGATTCTACGTTGTTGTTTGTCGAAATTTTGAACCGTTGTTCAACGAAATGTACTAGTTACCAAAATGAAAAACATTCTCGCTCCAAGTCCCTTTAAGATCTTTCACTTACCCTATGAATCTGTCCTATAAGCCTTTCGAACTCTTCGATTCGATAAGTTGTAGCAGCTCAGTTGAATAGAAATATTGAAGTTGCATTGTTGTATTGCTGAATTAAGTACTTTTCCATATGCCAGATACAATAACCAAGGTGAGCCAAAGGAAATAAGTGAGTAATTACTTTTTCAATACTATTTTTCGTGTCCGAAATAAATACGAGTTCATCTAAGTCTCATATAAGATCTTTGAAGTTCGACAAAAATCATGTCCAGGATTTATTTGTTTCGGCATCCACGATCTCTCATGCTAAGGGGGGAAATCTGTTTGTTGGCATCTTGGGAAGTCGCAGTAGAAGTGTATCATGTAGCATATGTAAAAGCAGTCACCTTCTCCCTACATGCTTTGCTATAACTGATTTTGACACCGAACTCACTTTTCATGACACGTGCAATAGCAGTAGGATCATATGATCGGTATGGATTATCCAATTTTTCCAAAATATGCTCGGCGATTACATAACTAGTTACATGTCGATGTGTGTTACGACAAAAGTCTACGGAACATGTGTGCACATTATTGAATTTACGGATCATGAAAATTGCAGACTGCTTCACAGTCGAAGCACATAGCATCCACTTGCAATTATCGTTCGTGCATACAACGGTTAACTTGTTTATGCTTGACCCATTGACCTGAGATTGGAACTTGTTTTACAAAGCAAGTATATGAATTTTCAAGTATAACTCTTCATTGTTGAAGAATATTTGTCTTTCGACAAGATCGGAGGTATTCAAAGTTGTAATCCAATCATCTCTATCCGAAATCCTGGAATGTGATGACATTTACTCGTCAACGTCAATAATATTAGTAGCCTCTGTACCATGTGAGGGGTTATCCAAGTTCTTATCTAATGGTGCAGTCCCAATATCAAATATTAATGTTTCGAGTGCATTATTATTCGGGACACTATGCATTTGATTGAGCTCATCATATTGTACGTCTTCATGAACATCCGCTGCGACAAACGAACGATCTTGAAAATTTGTATCCCTCCCTATGTCAACACGTGCAAGCTCGATTTCCAAAATAGTAACGCAAACAACAATTTTCTTATGAACTGATATGTGATAATTTAAGTCTTCATCTTTGCGTATTTCGGCCAGAGGTATATTCAAGTTCGGAACTTTGAACTTCAATTCAATTTCAGTGCAAGGATCAAGAATATCAAGTTTGTCTTTCAACCGTAACACAAGTCCGGTTACGGTAATACTTGTTGGCACTAAAATGGAAGTAATTTTGTCCCCTCTCCATTTTCATTCGTCATCTACATGAACAAACTTTTTCCCATGTGACGATGAATATCAAATGATTACTCATACCTGAAATGTTGAGATTGCAACGGTAAAAATTATGCACAATTAATATGTTCAAAATTTAAATAGAATACAATAGCAAAAGGCAAAATCATGGATTTCAACAGTTTTCAAGTGTCAAATTCGACAGTTAAATTGTCTATCCCAACAATTTCTAAATATCGAATTCGACAATTGAAATGTCTATCCCAACATTTTTCATCTGTTGAGTTCGACACTTGAAATGTCCCACCGACGATTTCTAAATATCAAATTCAACAGTTCAACTGTCGAAATTACCGGGAAGCATATATGTGGGTGATTGGAACAATTTATTCATCACATTAAGTACGGTCATCAATATTGTACTCTCAAATGACAAAATGTTTTCGCTTAAATAATTTGTACAGTAAATCATTAAAGACACAATCCTTAAAAACATGTATTTGGTTTGATTGGAAGAAATTATTCAAAACATTAATGATGATAATCAATTCATTTCACAACATGAAAACATCTTCCTAAAAGTAAATAACTAAATGCTTCATTAAATATGAAATCCTTCAAAGATATTTCAAAAACCAAACAAATCAATGAATAATAATTTCAAAATTTTCAAATACATATAACCATGTTGTGTTTAACATTTAAAAATTAGTAAGCTATAAGATAAAATTATAAACAATTTCTAATTGCTAACTTCTCAAAATGGATGGTGAATTCAATAGTAGTATCTTCTTGATTAAGGAATAAAGAAGATGAATAAGAAGTTAGGGTTTGTTAATGATAAGAAGAAATTTGTTTATGTTAACTTTTCAAATAGTTTTATCTTTTTTTTTTAATAACAAAATTCATATTACCCAATTTAATATTGATTGATTCAATCTTTATAATATACAAATTAAATCATCACATCATAACATTAATGGCATTCAAATCAAGCATTAATGAGCATTAAATATTCCTAAAAATGTGAATTTAAGGGTAATTTGGACATTTCACACCAAAAAGTGACATTTTTTAGCACTAACCCTATTTGATTGCACAAATTTGCCATGGAACTAGAAAAAAGAATTCGATCTTTTACTATTCACTTGTTTGATTGTACAATTTTTTTCCAAATTTTTCAAGGTACAAGTTGATGCACAAAGGTGGAAAAATATTTTCCAACTTTTTGACAGAATTTTTTTTTTTTATAGCAATTGGAACACATTCCAAAAGCAATGGTAAAAAAATTTATCCATTTAATTGACAATTTGCGTAAAAAATAAAGCCAAACAAAAAATTTGCCAGGTGAAAAATTATACCAATCAAACACATTTACCTCTCAAACAAATTTCAGGCAAATCACTTCCCTGCGAAATATTTTATTTGCCATCTATTTTCCATCTTTCTATCAAACGGACCCTAAAAGTGAAAATGACAAATTTTTGTGAATTTTCAAATTTAATGACATTTATGAAAACTCCCCTAAAAAATATTGCAGTTGAACTTTGAAGTGACGCTCTCTACAACATTATCTTAATTACCATGTTCACGTATCAGTTGATAATACCCTTTAGATATTGATCATACCAATATTCTAACATCATTTATTACATAAAGAGTAATAATTTTTTTAACTCAAAAAATACAAAATCGAACTATTCCTACCAATTCCAAATGCAAAAGTTGTTTATAGAAGTAGTGAAATACCATATGAAAAATTAAAAAGGCAATTGAAAATTACATGATTCGATGAACTAATGTTATTTCCATACACCGTGTATTTCTACAATATTATTTCCCAAAATACCAAATTCATACATGAAATTTAAGAGTTAAGTAATGTTTCATCTGTAAGTCCTAACAAATGGATGACTTATCAAGGAATGTCCCTCCCAGGTATCTAGTCTGTGTGAGAAATAAACATAATATTGAATTATAATAGAGAATCGATCCTATTAACGATAACAAGAATTAATTTCTGATTGTAAGTTAACAAATTATTACAACAGCTTAATTCTAACGTTTATCAAAAAATACAGGTTAGCAAGTCCAACAAAGCTTTAGTAATCTACGTGGATGATGAGATGGATAGAAGCATCCTGGAAACACAAGCACAGAACTCTCTAGAAGATAAATAACGAGGCCAGGGAATCAATTTTGTTATCTGACATTCTGTTATATTTCTTTTCTTTTCTCTTATAAATTTTCCAGTAGGTTGTAACTAATTTGTTAGGAATATTCTTTTGTTTTCCTCCTTAAATACTAATGGTATTGTATAGTGCTATACACAGCAGAATTAATACAATGAGAATACTCTCTCAACTCTGCAATCCCGTTTTCTTCATTTAAGCAAATTCTTATATGGTATCAGAGCAAGGTTATGGCAGAAGCTGAATCCACAGATTCGAATGTCACTCAAAACTCTAATCCAAATCCAAGCTCCTCTAGTGAACCAGTAAGAGCTGCTCATGATCCTACATCTCCAAGTAGCCTTTACTACATAGGCAGCAGTGATGGGAGTAGTGCCATACTGGTCACTCACCAACTCGATGCAAGCAACTATTATTCCTGGGCAAGGTCCATCAAGAGGGCACTTAGGATAAAAAAAAAGTTAGGTTTCATCGATGGTAGTATCTGTGAGCCAACTGACCCAAGTGATCCCCTGGTAGAACATTGGTTAACAATGCAATGACATTGTAATCACCTAGCTTCAAGACACTATGTCATTAGACATTAAGTGCAGTACCGTGCATGCAGAGACAGCCCATCAACTGTGGATAGAACTAGAGCAATGTTTTGCACAGCAAAATGCTCCAAGAATATATGAGATCAAGCAAGATATAACAAGATATGGTTAGTGTCTATTTTTCTAAGCTCAAAACCCTGTTGGATGAATTATGAGTCAATACCTAGTTGTTCTTGTGGTGGTTTAAAGACTGTAATCAGTAACCAACACAGAGATTGGGTCATGAAATTTTTGATGGGGTTGAATGACTCTTACAAAGCTATCAAGGCCCAAATTCTATTGATTAAACCTTTCCCGAGTCTAAACGAAGTATACGCAATTGTGCAACAAGAGGAAAAGAGAAGGCAAATCTCCTCTAATAGTGCTATGACTGATTCCATTGCATTTCCAGTGAAAGGAAGGTTTAGAGATGGAGGGAGGAGCTCATCAGGACAAAGGAGGGACGGGTATTACTGTACTCACTGCAAAATGGCTGGTCATTCCCTTGAGAGGTGTCTCAAGGTCAATCCAAACAAGTTAACCTGTGCTTACTGCCAAATGCCAAGCCATTCCATGGATAAATGTTACAAGTTGAATGGCTACCTACTAGGCTATAAATCAGAAAATCAAAATAAGTCCACAACCTTATTTGCCAATCAAACAACTGCACTTATGCGAACTGGCCAAGAGCAGGTAAGTGATAAGGCCCAAATGTCTTTGACTCAAGAGCAATACATTCAGCTCATGGCTCTGCTAAAACCACAAAGTTCTTAGACTTACACATCTTCAGCAAGTCAATCAATTCCATCAGATTCCAATGATGGTGCCATGCCAAAAGTTTCTGGTATATCCCTATGTTTTTCTACTCATAGCATTAATTTGTCTAACTTTTCTATTGTCCCTTGGATCTTAGACACAGGGGCAACAGATCACATGATCTGTTCAACATCATATTTTTCCAAAATCAAGGCTAAAGTCTCTTATTCAGTTGCTCTTCCTAATGGTGAAATTGTTCCAGTCACCCATATTGGGACAGTCAAATTTTCAGAATCCTTAATTCTTGATCATGTGCTTTGTGTACCTTCATTCTCTTTCAATCTTTTATCAACTAAAAAAATAGCACAAAGCCTAAATTCTTGTCTGATTTTCTTTTTTGATCTATGCTTTATACAGGACCTTTTAACTTGGACAACGACTGGAATGGGTGAAGTAAAGCAAGACTTGTATCACCTACTGCAACAGGAAGTTTCACCGCATGCCTTAGTAGAAAAATTAGCTCAAACAACCCACAAGATGCCCATGTCAGCTTCCACTGTTTCCATTGATGCTGAGGACTTTGATCTTTCGCATTATAGGTTAGGACACTCTAGTTACTCCAAGATAGGACAACCAAATCATATTTCCAAAGTTACAAAAGGCCTATGTTTAATCTGCCATCTAGCCAAGTTGCAAAACTATATTTCCCTCTTAGTCAACATAAATTAGAAAAGTGCTTTGATCTTGTGCATTGGGATCTATGGGGACCATGTAACGAGATTAGTTATGATGGTTTTCGATATTTCTTAACTCTAGTAGATGATTTCAGTAGGTGTACTTGGATATATGCATTGAAAATGAAATCAGATGCTAGCACTAGTTTACAAGGTTTTTGCTCCATGATTGAAACTCAATTTGAAACTAAAATTAAAACTATCAGGTCCGACAATGGTGGGGAATTTGACATGAAACATTTTTACATTCAAAAGGGAATCATTCATCAAAGAACATGTGTAGAAATCCCGCAACAAAACGCCATTGTTGAAAGAAAACACCAACACATATTGAATGTAGCTAGAGCTTTGAGATTTCAAAGTGGAATACCCTTGAGATTTTGGAGTGATTGTGTCTTCACTGTTGTATACCTCATAAATAGAACTCCCACTCCTCTGTTGGATCACAAAACTCTCTTTGAAGTACTCTTCCAGTCTAAGCCAAACTATGATCATCTTAAAGTCTTTGGGTGTCTTGCCTTTGCCACCGCTTTGATAAATGGGAGGCACAAGTTTGATTCTAGAGCCAGAAAATGCATATTTTTGGGATATCCTTTTGGGATCAAGGGGTACAAATTGATGGATTTAGAAACAAGAAAAGTTTTCATATCAAGAAATGTGATTTTTCATGAAAATATCTTTCCTTTTAAGCAAAAATCTGATAAATATCTTGACTATGATCCAATCCAAAATTCCATTTCTCAAATTCCCATTATCACTAGATCAGATCATCGTGAATCAACAAGAAATAATCTTGAGTTTGAGTCAAACAGTAACTCAAATTTAACTCCCAACAACTCTATAGAGAACTTAGATCAAAATGAGGCAGCAAGTACCTCTTCCACAGACACTACTCACACTCCAGCATCCTTGTCTGAATCAAATCCCAATCCTACTCATCCCTCACAAGACAATATTGAAGTCTGTCAAAACCAGTCCTTGGATGAACCCTTCCTTCGAAGATCAAGTAGAATTAAAAGAACTCATCCACGTTTACGAGACTTTATTTGTTAACAAGCAGTTGCACTTCCCCATTCACAGGATTTGGACAAGAAAAGGGCCAACATTTCACCAGGTAAGCCTTTTCCTTTAGAAACTACTCTGTCTTATCACAAGTTGTCAACCTCTCACAAAGCATTTGTAACCTCTATTAACACATACACATAACCAAGAAACTTCAAAGAAGCTTCAGAATCACCTGAGTGGTTTAAAGCCATGAAAGATGAAATAGATGCTCTTGAGCTCAATGACACTTGGCTTATCATGGATTTGCCTCCTGATAAGGAAGTGATATGAGTCAGGATAGGCCCCGGGCGATCAAAAGTGCAATGTTCATTGAGAAAAAGTTGAGGGCTCGTTCGAAGGTATTTAGGGCCGATAACGTGGTTAATGATGTCGCACAAAATCATACAAATGCATGCTCGGGAAAGGGGACACATCAGGTTGAAGACAACATGTCAATGAACAAGTTTCATGTTGGGGTCGAGACCGGGAACCAGTTGGATCGACACGATACAAGCGACCGAAGAAAAAGGCCAGCCGGAACCCTAAGCGATCGCTCAAAGTAAATGTTCAAGCAGTCGCCCAACAAATACCGAAGCTACATGGAGGCGAGAAGGGTCTTCTAAGCGACCGCTTCAAATATACCCAAGCGACCGTTTGGTTATAATTTTGATCCGATTTTCCTATTTTTGGGAAGATGGTTTGGTTTGACTATAATTCTTATTTTTGGTAATTTCTATATTTTAGGACTCTAAAATTTCATATTTTTCATATTTTCTAGGATTTATTGCTTTAGTATAAATAGATTTTATTTCATTGTAATAGAAAACTTTTGATGAATTAAATTAATGGAGATTTTTCTCTCCATGGTTCTTCAATGAACTTTCGAACTTATCAAATATTTTGATATATTTGTGGCGTTCAAACCTAGAACTAATCAAAGGATTAGGCACCCTTTGTGGCGTTCGCAAATCGAGGTTCGTTAGTTTTGTAATCAAGAGGTCTATCAAGCTTCGTTCTTGTTTGGTTGTTTGGTTCAATAATTTGCGGGTCGAGATCCTATCGTCTACAACTTGAATTTAGACTTTCCCGGCGTTTTCAAATCATTCCGCGAGTTCCATACGATTCCCCAACCGGGATCTCATCAAGTGGATGATATGAGCCAGGATAGGCCCCGGGCGATCAAAAGTGAAATGTTCATCGAGTAGAAGTTGAGGGCTCATTCGAAAGTGTTTAGGGCCGATAACGCAGTTAATGATGTCGCACAAAGTCATACAAATGCATGCTCGGGAAAGGAAACACATGGGGTTGAAGACAACATGTCAATGAATAAGTTTCATGTTGGGGTCGAGGCCGGGAACCAGTTGGATCAACACGATACAAGCGATCGAAGAAAGAGGCCAGTCGGAACCCTAAGCGACCGTTTAAAGTAAATGTTCAAGCGGTCGCCCAACAAATACCGAAGCTACATGGAGGCGAGAAGGGTCTTCTAAGCGACCGCTTGGTTATAATTTTGGTCCGATTTTCCTATTTTTGGCAAGATGGTTTAGTTTGACTATAATTCTTATTTTTGGTAATTTCTATATTTTAGGACTCTAGTATTTCGTATTTTTCATATTTCCTAGGATTTATTGCTTTAGTATAAATAGATTTTTATTTCATTGTAATAGAAGACTTTTGGCGAATTAAATTAATGGAGATTTTTCTCTTTCAAAGCTTGGTTTCAAACAATCGAACTTATCAAATATGTTGAATATTTGTGTCGTTCAAATATCGGTACGAGAGTTCTTCAATTATGTAATCAAGGGGTTCAGCGCATCTTGCTATCGTTGAGTTTTTTGGTTCACTTTGTTGGGTTTAAGTCCAACCCGGGTTTTATTGGCGTTCTTGGGTTCCACATCAATCTCGTTGTGGGTTTCGTAGTCACCGTTGCTACGGGGTTCGCATCAGTTGGTATCAGAGCAAATGCTCCAATCTAATCAGGTTCTATCTTTTTATTTCTTGTTGAGTCTTTGTTTTCCTTTCTTTTGTGTTCCTCGTGTTCTATGTCCAGTAATTTATTTTGAGCCTTTGATCCAGAAAAATCTCAAAAAAAAATTCAAAAGTTGTTTTTGTACTCAATTTGAGTCCAAACCAACTTTCGTTTTCTTTGTCCTTCTCGTAGTCAAATTTTCGAGTTTTGTTTAAAAAAAAAAAAAGGTACTATTCACGGTACTGTTCACGTCCAAGAATTAAAAATATATATTTTTTTTTTTGATTTCTTCGGAAATGTCCAATATCCTATCATCTATCTTAATTCCAAAATCCATTTGTATTCAATCCAAATTCAAGAACTACTTTCTTGAATTTATAAATTCCAATCCGAAGTTGTCCAGTTCAAATCCTTCTGAGTCATAGAGTCAATATGAGTAATAGGATGGATCGATTGAAAATGATGTTGATGGATATGGGGAGAGTGTTAGATGGGAGAGATTGAGAATTGAATAGAACTCATAGGTATCAATGCGATGATGTGTTTAATGTAAGTAGTCAGGAGAGACGGGGATGTAGGGATTTGGGTGAAGTTGGTGTTAATAGGAGGATGGGAGGTGCAAAAATAACAATTCCACAATTTAAGGGTAGAAATGATCCTGAGGCGTACATGGCATGGGAAGAAAATGTAGAATTGAGGTTTGGGTGCCATGATTATTCCGGGGAGAGAAAATTGAGGTTGATTGTGAGCTCATTCGTAGATTATGCATTAATTTGGTGGGGATGAGTTGACAGGATCTAGGCGAAGGTATGGCGAGAGGAGTATTGAAACTTGGGATGAGTTGAGGCATATTATGAGGAAACAATGTGCGCCAAATTATTATAGGAGAAATCGGCGCGGGGTGGAACTTAGGTAGAAGCCTAGGAGATATAATGGGGATGAGTATCGGATGGAGAAGAAAACATCTTTTGCAAAGAGTGCGGGTAGAACATCAAGCAAGAGTATTGAGTTGGATTATAAACAGGAGTTGGCGAGGACTCGTGACTTGTTAAATTCTCAACTTACTCATCCAAAGGCGCAAGAGAGTAAAAGTAAAAATAGTGAGTGGGTTGTTTGTGCAAAAAAGGGAGAGGGTCCACGAGGGATTGAAAATGGCGGAGTGGTTGAAGTGGAAGTGGAAAAAGGAGGAGAGTCTTCGACGGTAAAGAAGGAGTTGGGGGTGAACTTGCATGGCGAGGAGGTTAAAATTGAGGAGGCATTGGTAAACACTAACATTTTCCTCCCTATTTTGATTAATTCTGTTTTGCAGGTTAACGAGGACTTGATTCCAGAAATTAAATCTATTGGAATACCACCCGACCCTGGAATTGAGCCTCGGATTGAATATCAAAATGATGGATACAATTCAGCAGCCGCATCTTACTTTGGAAGTATCATTTATACCGGCCATTGACTTTGTGATTCTTGAGGAGACGAAGGAGTTTCAAGGGCTTTGGAAGAAATTTATATGCAGTGGATTAAGCAACAAAGTTGAACAGAAGGGAGACGAGGGATCATTTGCATTGACATTGTTATAATCACTGAGACAGCATAAGACATGGAGAAAGCACAGTAGCATGCTAATGGAGATTATTTTGGGAACATCACAAACTTGCAGAAGAAAGCCGTTAGGACGAGCACACTTTGATCTATGTGTTGGTTATTGGGTGTTCATACTACAGAGGCGCGAACGAATTCAGAAGAGGTCCAAACTGCATCCTAGAAGAGATGGACTGTTTCATGATCTTGACTTGATTGGGAGTAAAGGGTATAATCTAAGCATTCAAGGTATGGATTCGAGGACGAATCCTTTTGAAGAGAGAGGGGATGATATGAGCCAGGATAGGCCTTGGGCGATCAAAAGTGCAATGTTCATTGAGAAGAAGTTGAGGGCTCGTTCGAAGGTGTTTAGGGCCGATAACGTAGGTAATGATATCGTACAAATTCATACAAATGTATGCTCGGGAAAGGGGATACATGGGGTTGAAGAAAACATGTTAATGAACAAGTTTCATGATGGGGTCGAGGCCGAGAACCAGTTGGATCAACATGATACAAGCGACTGAAGAAAAAGGCCAGTCGGAACCCTAAGCGACCGCTTAGAGTAAATGTTCAAGCGGTCGCCCAACAAATACCGAAGCTATATAGAGGCGAGAAGGGTCTTCTAAGCGACCGCTTCAAATATACCCAAGCAAGCGCTTGGTAATAATTTTGGTCTGATTTTCCTATTTTTGGCAAGATGGTTTAGTTTGACTATAATTCTTATTTTTGGTAATTTCTATATTTTAGGACTCTAGAATTTCGTATTTTCCATATTTCCTAAGATTTATTGTTTTAGTATAAATAGATTTTTATTTCATTGTAATAGAAGACTTTTAACGAATTAAATTAATGGAGATTTTTCTCTTTCGAAACTTGGTTTCAAACAATCGAACTTATCAAATATGTTGAATATTTGTGGCGTTCAAATATCGGTACGAGAGTTCTTCAATTATGTAATCAAGGGGTTCAGCGCATCATTTTATCGTTGGGTTTTTTGGTTCACTTTGTTGGGTTTAAGTCCAACTCGGGTTTTATTGGCGTTCTTGGGTTCCGCATCAATCTCGTTATGGGTTTCGTAGTCAACGTTGCTACGGGGTTCACATCACGAAGCTATAGGTTGCAAGTGGGTGTATAAGGTAAAGTTTAACGCAGACGGAACCATAGAAAGATACAAAGCCAGGCTGATTGCTAAGGGTTATACGCAATAAGAAGGACTTGATTACCATGAAACGTTCTCTCCTGTGGCAAAATTGGTTACTGTTAGAACTCTATTAGCAGTGGCAGCCATTAAAGGATGGCATTTATACCAGTTCAACGTGAGCAATGCTTTCTTAGACGGTGATCTAGAAGAAGAAGTTTTTATGTAGCTACCTCCAGGTTATCCCAATGCTAATGGATCAAAAGTTTGCAAGTTAAAGAAAAGCCTATATGGTCTTAAGTAAGCGTCCAGGCAATGGTATTCTAAGCTATCTAACTTTATTGTCGAACAAGGATACACACAATCTAAGGCAGATTATAGTCTATTTACAAAGACCACAAAAAATTCCTTCATTGCTATATTAGTATACGTCAATGACATCATCATGGCAGGAAGTTGTTTGGAGTCTATCAATGCTCTTAAGACTTGTCTACATGATAAGTTCAGAATTAAAGATCTGGGCAGCTGAAATTTTTTCTTGGGATTGAGGTAGCAAGATCAGATAAAGGAATTCACATTTGCCAAAAAAAGTATGTGCTAGATATTTTATCAGACGCAGGCAAGATTGGTGCTGTACCAGCACGTGTCCCACTTGACCAAAATCTGAAACTTTCTAAAGATCAAGGTGCACTTATTTCTGAACCATCAGTTTACAAAAGGTTGATTGGGAGATTGCTGAATTTAACCATAACGAGACCCGATTTAGCGTATTCAGTGCAGCTACTAAGTTAATTCATGGATAGTCCACGATTGCCCCACCTTAATGCAGCTCATAAAGTCCTAAGGTACATAAAAAGGGCACCAGGGCAAGGTTTGCTATATCCTTCACAATCAGCCCTACAATTAAGAGGTTACTGTTATTCTGATTGGGGGGCCTGCCAAGATACAAGGAGGTCAGTTAGTGGATACTGTGTTTTTATAGGCTCTTCCTTGGTATCTTGGAAGTCCAAAAAGCAAGGTGTTGTGTCCAGGTCCTCTGCAGAAGCAGAGTACAGGGCAATGGCGAATCTGTGTTGCGAATTGTCTTGGCTAAGATACCTTCTCCAGGACTTGCAGGTCAAACATCTACAAGCAGCAACCATATTTTGTGATAATAAGGCAGCACTCCACATTGCCTCAAATCCTATTTTTCATGAGAGGACCAAACATATAGAGCTTGATTGCCATCTCATTCGAGACAAGATTCAAAATGTAAGCATAGTCACAGAACATGTCAGTAGCAGTTTGCAAATTGCTGATCTTTTAACCAAGGCATTGTGTTCTCCAAGTCTTTATTGTCATCTTCTCAAGATGGGAGTAGTGGATATCTAGTCTCCATCTTGCAGGGGACTATAAGAAAATACAGGTTAGCAAGTCCAACAAAGCTTTAGTAATCTACGTGGATGATGAGATGGATAGAAGCATCCTGGAAACACAAGCACAGAACTCTCTAGAAGATAAATGACGAGGCCAGGGAATCAATTTTGTTATCTGACATTCTGTTATATTTCTTTTTTTTTTCTCTTATTATTTTTCCAGTAGGTTGTAACTAATTTGTTAGGAATATTCTTTTGTTTTCCTCCTTAAATACTGATGGTGTTGTATAGTGCTATACACAGCAGAATTAATACAATGAGAATACTCTCTCAACTCTGCAATCCCGTTTTCTTCATTTAAGCAAATTCTTATAACGTTTTCTAAAGAGAAGCAATAAACTATTGGCACAAGAACAAAAGTTATGAAATTCCCACCTCATTTTCAAAAAGCGGCAGCAATCAAAACTCTATATTCTGTGTTTTAGCCGAGGAACAAATTAATTATTTGATATGTGCACTGTTCGCTAATTTCGAAACGATGCCGCAAGTGCACGGGTCGAGAACAAGTAGTAAAAGCGGACCTTTTAAGTCCGGATATCGATCCCTCGAAGAGTGTTGTTTTCAATTACGAGTATATTGTTTCAAATTCCCGAAACAAACACACACATTAAAATTTGAATTTAAAAAGACGATAAACTAAGAAAACACAATTTTCTATTTAAAAAGATTAATTAAAACTTTGGAAAAGAAGGAAGATTTGATTTGAAAAGATGTTGGAATTTATGATTTCATTTAACCGTTATTTCATTAATATCAAGTCAATTATGCGCCGATGTAAGTTACCAAAATATATAGTTAGATCCGATTCTCCAATTTTAGTCGACAACCTCTTTCGAGCGATATCGACTCTATTGATAAAGTTACCCACAAATCTATATGCAGATAAAACTTAACCAAAGCATTAAGTTATTGTGAGAATACTCAAAGGATCACCTAGGGGAGGTATATATTTCTATATAACCCAAAACCACCTAGGGTACTAACTATCGAGGTCTAGCAATGCAATAATCTTTCGATAATTACATAAACCACCTAAACCACATCATCTATTTGGCCAAATAAATGAAGCATAATCAATAATAATAATTAATACACTACACTTTTGATAACATAAACATCATTCAAAACATACAATGATATTAATGAATATTTGGTTAAACTAATACATAAATTCCAACAATAAATGTTTAGTTCATCATTCTAGCAAAATAACAAAAGATTATATATTACAAACATTACAAACATAGGATAAATGATTGAAGAACACAAAAATAATAAAGATAAAACCCTTTTTAAGAATGGATTTTGCCTTCTTCAACAATTTCTCCAAGTTTTCCTTGTATAAACCTTTGTTAATCTACCACTTCTTCTCCAAAACAACCTACAAAACACAAAATAAAAGAAAACAAAATTAAAATGAAAGAGAGAGAGAGATTTTCGAGAGAGAGAGAGGGAGAGAAAATGAGAGAGAAGTGTGTGCAAATGTGTGTGCAAATAAGGACCAAAGTGGTATATATCAAGGGTGGAAATAATAGAATACTAATATATCTTAGATATTATAGGATATTTCGTGAGATAGCCAAAATATCCAACATTAAAATAAGCCAAAAATAATACAAAAGTTTGACCAAAAAATCGTGCAAGAAAAATAGACCGCCATTGAAATTTAACTCTATGCGGCCGCATGGTTCAATCCTGTGCGGTCGCATAGACAAATCCGGATAATAAGTTGACGTCTCTGATCAACCTGTGCGGCCGCATGGTTAAAACCCATGCGGTCGCATGTTTTAACTCTATTTTGCAGCTCAGGTCCTTCAACATTCTGATCTAGTGCAATGCAGTCCTTCAACTTTGATTTAGTGCAATTTAGTCCTCATACTTTGACTTTCATTACATTTTAGCCCTTCCTTAATTGCACTTCAAGTCCTTCATCTTTTAGACTTTTGCACTTAAGTCCCCAGCTTCACAACTTTGTTCATTTTTAGTCCATTTTCTTCTCTATTCGGTCGTTTTCACTTCCATTCAGGGTTTTAGCCTATAAAAGTACAAAATACACAATTATGCATAGAAATTAACTCAATTCTATCAATAATAAATTAGAAAAAGTGTCAAATAAGTGTGTAAAAACACACTTATCACACCCCCAAACTTGAGCTCTTGCTCGTCTCGAGCAAGATTGATTTCTAACATAATCATGCAAATGCACTAATGATCAACATATTAGCTACCTTGCCAAAATTATCAAGAGTTCAAAATTGTATATCAATTCACAGCCATGCATCCAAATAATACTATCGAAAATAGATTAAGCTTATCCAATGTTCGATCTGTGTGTGTGTGCATAGCCATTTTCAATCATCATCTAAACTCAGAAAAAGAATGTCAAGATGGAAAAATATGTAAATTGGCACCAACCCGACCCTCAGTGGTCAAATATATTCTTTCCCGCTCGTAAGATTCACACTCAAATATAGATAATTCATTTCATTTCCCAAGTGTAAATTTACAGGTTGATCTCAATCACTCTTTTCTTTGTAATAGCTCAAATAAAATCAAATAGCAAGTATTTCAATTGAAGATAAAGTAACTGAACATGTAGATTCTCACAGAAATAGAATAGTATGAACACTCACTCTCAAGTGTATAAGATCAGGTCACTGTTTCGCTCAATATCATTCCAATGAAAATGTTCTACCATAAGCTTGCATATTTTCTCAATCGCCACCACTTAGATCACATGCATTACATAAATCATAAGGACTTTGCAGGGTTTAAATGTGGCTTAAGGTAAAGGTGTGGAAATATTTGGATAAGTGACTATGAAGCCTCAAATAAGTCTATGGAGTAAAAGATATTCAACTTAACATAGATAGGATCTGTACACAATCCTACCACTCCCAGTAATAACTTCTCACTCATCATCACTTCAAAACAATCACCTTTTTCTTTTGAATAACAGGAGGAATTTATACATATAGACATACAAATCAGTCTCCTCCACACACTTCTACAACCCTTTCATCATCTTTTTTTTTTTTTTTTTTTTTTTTTTTTTTTTATTGACATAAACCAAACAGAGTACCTCAATAATATTGATACCCCCAAACTTCTTTTCTATCGCCACCCAACATTCAGATGTCTAACAATACTCCACTAGCTTTGAAGGCTGGTTAAGACTATTGTTTTTCAGTATATGAAAGTTTGTAATGTAGGTAACCAAAGAAAAGGCTAATAAGCTCAATAGGGTTATCAAAAGGAAATATTAACTTCAGGGCAAGCTATTTGAATAATGTGGTAAGTCAAAGATGGCCTTAATCATGTTCATGCATACATGTGTCAATGTGATCTTGACGAGAATCAACGCAAGTTCTAGAGAAACAAAATCATGGAATAATCACACATGAAAGAAATGAGACTGTAATAAATGTCAGTCCATAAGCTCAAAATCTCACAAGTTTTTGTGTTCACACAATTCAGTTACTACCTCTTCAATAAAAATACCAAACTAGTTGATTCAAAATTTTCTCACAGTAAATGGTAAAGTGAAAGAGAAAAAGAGTATAGGTTGATAAATTTTTTTTTTTTTTTTTTTTTTTTTTTTCAAAACAGCTCACAACCTAAGTTCTACCAATTCAAAATTTTTCACCGCTAACACCTATTTCCGCATCTAAACGATAATTAATCATGACTATGTGCTCAATATAACTCAAAATCTCACATAGAATAAACAATTTTCGAAAAAATTTAGGCACCAATAGCATATCTGGAATGCATGCATAGCTTATGAATCAATAACAATTTCAACATCACGCATTTCAAAGCCGGCAAGGCTCAACTAATATGTTAATATAACAAATGAAATATGTACAAACGCAAAAAAAAATGGCCGGCAAGGCTAAACATCAAGCAAATAACAATAGCCGGCAAGGCTAATACCCCCAAACTTAATTCACACATTGTCCTCAATGTGTAAATTATAACGAAAGTAAAGAAGAATAAAGAAACTTCCCTGAGCAGCCCTTTGTGAAGTGGAACGAGTGCGTGCACTGGACTTGAGATTCAATTGAGTAGTTTAGCAATAGACCAGTGTGCAATTCATTTCTTTCATAACCTGAGAAGTCAACTAATGGCGGAAATTACAAAAATGTCCTACAAAAAATGAGTATATTAGTATAACCATATAATATTAAAAGAAGTAAACACAAATAATAAAACTACCTAAAAGCAAGTAAAGAAAATAAAAGTTAAAACAGTTGGGTTGCCTCCCAACAAGCGCTTGATTATAGTCCTTAGCTCGACTATAGGGCATCTTTACACCGGAGTTGCAAGAAGAAAAGATGAACTTTCTTTCACAAAGTCACCTCCCAAATATGGCTTCAATCTCTGGCCATTTACTTTGAAAATCCCTGTTGTGCAATAAAGTTCAACCGCTCCATGTGGATAAACTTTTGTAATGGTATATGGACCAGACCATCTGGAACGGAGTTTACCAGGGAATAACCGGAGTCGAGAATTGAAAAGAAGAACTTGTTGCCCAACAGAGAACTCACGCTTGACAATGTTCTGATCATGCCATCTCTTTGTCTTTTCTTTGTAGAGACGAGCACTTTCATAAGCATCAAGGCGGAGTTCATCAAGTTCATTCAGTTGGAGCAATCTCTTCTCACCGGCCAACTTTTCATCAAAATTCAGAGCTTTGATAGCCCAATAGGCCTTATATTCGAGTTCGACAGGTAAATGACACGCTTTTCCGAATAGAAGCCGAAATGGAGACATTCCAATCGGTGTCTTAAAAGCAGTCCTGTAAGCCCATAATGCATCATCCAACTTCTTGGACCAATCTTTCCTTGATGCATTGACCGTCAACTCGAGAATTCTCTTTAACTCTCGGTTAGATATTTCAACTTGGCCACTTGTTTGGGGATGATATGGCGTGGCTACACGGTGAGTGACTCCATATTTAGACAAAAGTGAGTCGAAGAGGCGATTGCAGAAATGTTTACCACCATCACTAATGATGGCTCGGGGGGTGCCATAACGTGAGAAAATGTTTTTCTTTAAAAAGTTTACCACCACCCGAGCATCATTAGTAGGTAAAGCTACCGCTTCTACCCACTTTGACACATAGTCAACTGCCACCAGTATGTATTGATTTGAAAATGAGGATGGAAATGGCCCCATGAAATCAATACCCCAAACATCAAATATTTCCACCTCTAATAAGGAATTCAACGGCATTTCATTCCGACTGGAAATATTACCCGTCCGTTGGCATCAATCACACTTAGATACAAGTGTGTGTGCATCCTTAAATAAGGTTGGCCAGTAAAAACCAGATTGAAGGACCTTCGATGCAGTTTTCACAGCACCGAAGTGACCACCATACGGAGAAGAATGACATCTTTCAAGTATTTTCTCCATCTCTTCCTCCGGAACACATCTTCGGATAATTTGATCCGGACCCCGTTTGAATAACAAAGGATCTTCCCAGAAGTAATGCTTCATATCAGCGAAGAACCTCTTCCTTTGTTGATAAGACATATCAGGGGGTGTGATGCCACTTACAATGTAGTTCACATGATCAGCATACCACGGTGTATGATTGATTTGCAATAAATGGATGATCTCAAACAGCTGTTCGTCAGGGAATACCTCATTGATTTCCCCTTCGACAATGTCTTGGGGTTGCTCAAGACGAGATAAATGGTCAGCAACGACATTTTCAGTTCCCTTCTTATCTCTGATCTCGAGGTCAAACTCCTGCAAGAGGAGTACCCATCTGATCAACCTCGGCTTGGCATCTTTCTTTGCCAACAAATATTTGATGGCCGAGTGATCAGTGTAGACAATTACTTTGGAACCAATGAGGTATGACCGAAATTTATCAAATGCAAATACTACTGCTAGCATCTCCTTTTCAGTAGTAGCATAATTTAGTTGCGCATCGGTCAAAGTTCGACTGGCGTAGTAGATAACATGCAGGACCTTATCTCTCCTCTGCCCCAAAACTGCTCCAACAGCATAATCACTAGCATCGCACATCAACTCAAATGGAAGACTCCAATCTGGAGCTGCGATGATAGGAGCTGTGATAAGTTTCCCTTTAAGCGCATTGAAAGCATTTAGGCAATCTTGAGAGAAATTGAAAGTATTATTCTTCTCAAGTAAGGAGCAGAGAGGTTTTGTGATTTTTGAAAAATCTTTTATAAACCTCCTGTAAAAACCTGCATGTCCCAGAAAACTTCTAATCCCTTTCACAGTCTTTGGTGGGGGCAATTTTTCAATTACTTGAATTTTTGCCTTGTCTACCTCTATGCCCTTCAGAGAAATTCGGTGGCCAAGAACGATGCCTTCTTGGACCATGAAATGGCACTTTTCCCAATTTAGAACCAAATTGGTCTCTTCACAACGTTGAAGTACCATCTCTAAATTGTTAAGGCATCTATCAAAAGAGGTACCAAAAACTGAGAAATCATCCATAAAAATTTCAATGCATTTCTCCACCATGTCGGAGAAAATTGCCATCATACACCGCTGAAAAGGTTGCAGGTGCATTGCACAGGCCAAAGGGCATTCTTCTGTACGCAAAAGTACCGTACGGACATGTAAATGTTGTTTTCTCTTGATCTTCCGGGGCTATTGCAATTTGATTGTAGCCCGAATACCCATCAAGAAAACAATAATGTGAATACCCTGCCAACCGCTCAAGCATTTGATCGATGAAAGGAAGAGGGAAGTGATCCTTTCTAGTCGCAGTGTTTAGCTTGCGGTAGTCAATACAGACTCGCCAACCAGTCACCGGTCTAGTGGGTATGAGCTCATTATTCTCATTTTCCACTACCGTTATCCCACCTTTCTTAGGTACAACCTGTACAGGACTTACCCATGGACTGTCTGAAATTGGGTAAATGATGCCTGCATCAAGTAATTTAACAACTTCCGCTCTCACCACTTCCTTCATGTTCGGGTTTAGCCGCCTTTGATGCTCAACTGATGGCTTAAAGTCATTCTCCATCAGTATTTTGTGCATACAAAACGACGGACTAATCCCTCGAATGTCAGCTATCGTCCATCCAATTGCTTGCTTATGTTCTCTCAAAACTCGAAGTAGCTTCTCTACTTCTAGCTTGGTTAAAGAATTGGAGATGATAACTGGAAGTGTAGATAAATCACCTAAATATGCGTACCTCAAATGAGGTGGAAGTGTTTTCAATTCAAGAGTAGGGGCTTTTCGATAAGATGGAGGTGGTGTTGAAGTGGTCTTTTCCAAATCCTCAACAGGTGGTTTCCAATTATGAGAGTGGAAAGGTGTAGCTTCCAAGTAATCTTCCATACCCTCAACATTGAGATCACCATCATTGGTATATGAAAAACGTACAAGGCATCTTTCAAGATGATCCTCAGAATGTCCATAAAGAGAGTCGGATACCATGTGATCAATCATATCCACCCGAAAACAATCATCGGGTTCCGACGGGTACTTTATGGATTTCAAGATATTGAAAGTGACTTGCTCATCTTGAACTCTTAAAATGAGTTTACCCTCCTGCACGTCAATCAGGGCTCGACCGGTCGCAAGAAATGGTCGTCCCAGAAGGATAGGGATATCATTATCTTCTTCCATATCAAGTATAATGAAATCAGCAGGGAAGATGAACTTATCCACTTTTACCAGCACGTCCTCAACAACACCTCGAGGATATTTAATTGACCGATCGGCCAATTGCAGCGATACTGTAGTAGCCTTTGGTTCCCCTATTCCCAACTTCTGAAAAATTGATAATGGCATTAAATTAATGCTCGCTCCGAGATCACATAAAGCTTTACCAAAGCTTAAATTACCAATAGCGCATGGAATAGTAAAGCTTCCTGGATCTTTGCTCTTTGGAGGCAATTTGTTCTGGAGAATGGCGCTACACTCTTCCGTCAGCATTACCGTTTCATGATCCTCAAGTTTCCGTTTGTTGGAAAGAATATCTTTCATGAACTTTGCATAACTTGGCATTTGAGCCAAAGCATCTGCAAACGGAATGTTGATGTGTAACTTTTTAAACACCTCCAGGAACTTACCAAATTGCACGTCCAGCTTATGTTTCTGGAGCCTTTGAGGGAAAGGAATAGGCGGTACATAGGCTTTGACTGGAGTTGGAGCCTTCGATGTTGATGTCTCCTGCTCCTCTGCCTTACCTTCTTCCACTACCTCCTGAGGTGCTTGCAAAACCTCATTCTCAACGACCGGTTCTTTGTCAGCTCGAGCCTTTGGCTGTACTACCGTGGGTTCGGTCAATTGAATCCCACTCCTGGTAGTAATGGCCTTTGCATTCTCTCTGGGATTGGTTTCAGTATTACTGGGTAAAGCCCCTTGAGGCCTCTCAGAGAGAATTTTTGCAAGTTGGCCCACCTGCCTTTCCAGATTTTTCAGTGAGGCATCATTGCGCTCTTGATATTGCAGCTGATGATTTGCCAATTTAGCAATGGCCTCTTCCCAACCCTCTTTTCTTCTCTTGTGGTTTAGGATTCAACACATTCTGGTTGTTCCCATAAGAGAAATTAGGGTGATTACGCCAACCAGGGTTATAGGTTTGTGAATATGGATTATACCCGGGGCGTTGAAAATTTTGTGCATATGCCAGTTGCTCGGATGATCCCGAACCGCTGGCAATCAAAGGACAACTTGAGCTCAAATGATTAGCTCCACACATTTCACAGACTGGTGGGGATTGAACCATATGAGCTGTCTGTGAACCAGATGATGAAGTAGAAAGTCCTTCTACCTTTCGTGCTAGAGAGTCTATCTTTGATAACATAAGAGAGTATGCTTCACTCTCTCGGACTCCACTTACTCCCACTTTAGCACGTCTATCTGGCCACATAGCACTCTGTTCGCTCATCACCTCAAATAACTCATACGCCTCTCGGATACTCTTATTTTGGACTGATCCGTTTGACGAAGAGTCAACATTTGAACGGTGAGGAGGAGTCAACCCAGCGTAGAAGTACTGGACTTGCTGTGCTAAAGTAATCCCATTGTTTGGGCACTTCCTCAGCATATCCTTGAACCTCTCCCATGCCTCGTGAAAGGTCTCAGAGTCAAGTTGTTGAAAGGTGGTTATGTCGTGCTTTAACTTGGCAACACGAGCAGGTGGAAAGAATTTAGTTGTAAAATTTTTTGTACCAACTCCACCCAACTCGTAATACTCCTCGAAGGCAGAGTGTCAATCCACTCTCTTGCCTTATCTTTTAGGGTATGCACGAATAACCTCATTCTTATCGCCTCAACGTTCACACCTTCATATGTGAAGTTGCTCACAATTTCCATGAATCTCGCAATGTGAGCGTGAGGGTTCTCATCTATTCTACCATAGAATGATAAAGAATTGGAGAATAGATTTATGACATCCGGACGTAATTGAAAATTTGGGATGTCCATATGAGGGGTAGATGATACCAGCCTGGTTCTCAACGACAGGGCGATTCAGAAAATCCCGGAAGAGCATATCTTCTTCATTAACCACCGGGTTTTGAACCCTGCCCGCTTGATTATCGAAGCCAGGCGGTGCACCATCCCTAGGAGCTTGGTCAGGTCTAGGAAAAGGTTCCAGAAGACCTTCTTGACGCTCCATGTCTTGTTGTTGTCTTCTCAACTCGTTTTGTTCTCTAAGTCTCCTTCGGAAAGTCCCTTCAATTTCAGGATCAAATTCAAGAAGGTTGAGACTTCGCGAACGATGCATAAACAAAAACAGAGTTAAGAATTCGACAAAAAACGAAGACAAAGTAACTTTTGGATTCGAAATGGGAAATTTAAAAACAGAAAGTAAAGTTCGAAAAAATGATTGACAAATTAACAAGTAATTTGATAAAAACACTCCCCGGCAACGGCGCCAAAAACTTGTTCGCTAATTTCGAAACGATGCCGCAAGTGCACGGGTCGAGAACAAGTAGTAAAAGCGGACCTTTTAAGTCCGGATATCGATCCCTCGAAGAGTGTTGTTTTCAATTACGAGTATATTGTTTCAAATTCCCGAAACAAACACACACATTAAAATTTGAATTTAAAAAGACGATAAACTAAGAAAACACAATTTTCTATTTAAAAAGATTAATTAAAACTTTGGAAAAGAAGGAAGATTTGATTTGAAAAGATGTTGGAATTTATGATTTCATTTAACCGTTATTTCATTAATATCAAGTCAATTATGCGCCGATGTAAGTTACCAAAATATATAGTTAGATCCGATTCTCCAATTTTAGTCGACAACCTCTTTCGAGCGATATCGACTCTATTGATAAAGTTACCCACAAATCTATATGCAGATAAAACTTAACCAAAGCATTAAGTTATTGTGAGAATACTCAAAGGATCACCTAGGGGAGGTATATATTTCTATATAACCCAAAACCACCTAGGGTACTAACTATCGAGGTCTAGCAATGCAATAATCTTTCGATAATTACATAAACCACCTAACCACATCATCTATTTGGCCAAATAAATGAAGCATAATCAATAATAATAATTAATACACTACACTTTTGATAACATAAACATCATTCAAAACATACAATGATATTAATGAATATTTGGTTAAACTAATACATAAATTCCAACAATAAATGTTTAGTTCATCATTCTAGCAAAATAACAAAAGATTATATATTACAAACATTACAAACATAGGATAAATGATTGAAGAACACAAAAATAATAAAGATAAAACCCTTTTTAAGAATGGATTTTGCCTTCTTCAACAATTTCTCCAAGTTTTCCTTGTATAAACCTTTGTTAATCTACCACTTCTTCTCCAAAACAACCTACAAAACACAAAATAAAAGAAAACAAAATTAAAATGAAAGAGAGAGAGAGATTTTCGAGAGAGAGAGGGAGAGAAAATGAGAGAGAAGTGTGTGCAAATGTGTGTGCAAATAAGGACCAAAGTGGTATATATCAAGGGTGGAAATAATAGAATACTAATATATCTTAGATATTATAGGATATTTCGTGAGATAGCCAAAATATCCAACATTAAAATAAGCCAAAAATAATACAAAAGTTTGACCAAAAAATCGTGCAAGAAAAATAGACCGCCATTGAAATTTAACTCTATGCGGCCGCATGGTTCAATCCTGTGCGGTCGCATAGACAAATCCGGATAATAAGTTGACGTCTCTGATCAACCTGTGCGGCCGCATGGTTAAAACCCATGCGGTCGCATGTTTTAACTCTATTTTGCAGCTCAGGTCCTTCAGCATTCTGATCTAGTGCAATGCAGTCCTTCAACTTTGATTTAGTGCAATTTAGTCCTCATACTTTGACTTTCATTACATTTTAGCCCTTCCTTAATTGCACTTCAAGTCCTTCATCTTTTAGACTTTTGCACTTAAGTCCCCAGCTTCACAACTTTGTTCATTTTTAGTCCATTTTCTTCTCTATTCGGTCGTTTTCACTTCCATTCAGGGTTTTAGCCTATAAAAGTACAAAATACACAATTATGCATAGAAATTAACTCAATTCTATCAATAATAAATTAGAAAAAGTGTCAAATAAGTGTGTAAAAACACACTTATCATGCACTATAAAGATATGTGTTTTTAATATAACCATTTACTTTAAATGCTGCTTAATCCATATAAAGAATCTCCACTGAGTGGAGAAATTGTAGCAAATATATTTCTTTGTTTCGATTTTCCATACAAGCAATGTGCAAGAGAATATGGGAAATCCTGATTTTGTGGTAAATAATATTAAGAACAAAGTGACAAATTTACAGTTTTTAATAAGAAACAAATTTGGTAAAAATAAAATCAAAGAGCTTGAATGGGGAAAAGATATTCACTGGATTTAGATGGTAATACATTAAGCATATCATCCTTCGGCAGCTGTTTGTTATAAGCCCTGCAAAACTGTATCTTTACATATATTCTTTTTTATCGCTTGAATCATAGATTAGTTAATAAAAACAGGAATGAACATAAACTTTAGATTGATCAATAATAACAAAAATAAGCATAAACTATCCAACTTTGATCTCACCTCTGTAAACTGTACTCGAGAGGAAGAGGGTGCAGATGAGAAGGCCAATCCATTTGCAGTGTTGTACTATTTTCACACAACCCACCTTTGTTACAATCCAATTTTTCTAGTCAAAAAGTCAAAAGTTGACTAGTCAAATAAGGATTAAAATGAAAAAATATATATATTATTTTGCTGGGGTTTATTTTATAAATTGGCCAAATATGAGGAGTAAGATGGAGGGCTTAAATGCAAAAATGGAATTAGTGGAGGCATGTGGCAACTTACTAACCATTTTTCCCATTTTCCATATGAAATACATACACATACACACACAAAGAAGCATAAACCGGCAGAGAAGAGAGAGAGAGAGAGGAGAAAGAAAATAAGAAAATAAGAAAAAGTGAAAGAAAAGGGGAAAGAAAGAAAATGAAGAAGTGGGTTTTCAAGCTTGGGTACTCCATTCCTTCAATTTCTCATTTGATTTAGAAAGGTAAGGAAAAGTATATTGAATTAATTTTTTTTAGGGTTTATGGAAAATTTGTTTCAATTTAAAGCTTAGCTAGAATTGGGTATTATTGATATCTATTTGAGGTTATAATTAAGAATATAGCAAATAGATATGTTTATTTGAATATTGAAGTTGAAGAAAGTGGAGCTTTGAAAATGGGTTTGTAAATTGGAGTCTAAATCTTTATAATTATTGTGTATATGATATAAAATACTTGATTTAATGTATTATAATGAGTTATGGAGTTGAGGTTGGATTTTGGTATTTTAGTTAATTTTTGGGGAAAATCTTTCACAGGTGTTATTTATGAAATTAATCCCAAAAAGTGCTATTTCTGTCAATAGTTTTGATAATAAATCTGAAAATACAGGAACAGGTGCCAGATTTCTATATTCTGAAATTTTAGTGCTATATTTGTCAAACCTTTGTTTTTCCCAAATTTTACAAGCTTGAATGAAACTAGATATATATTGAAATCTAGGTAATGTATTAAGTTATTTATAGGAGTTGTCGTATATGTACAAATTAGTGATTTTAAGAAAGTATAGTAATTTAATGGATTTGATTATGTGTGGTAATTGGTTGGTAAATAATCAAAGAGCATAAAAGCTGGGGAAATGGAGATAGAGTAAATATAGAAGTTGATGAGTTAAGTAGGGGATTTGTATTAATCTAATTTTCAGGTTTTAATTTGAGTAATTATACCGTTATTTCAAGTTGTGACGTGAAAGCTTTGAAAAAGCTTATCGGCCTTCATCGTCTCTAGTTTGTCTTGAGCGAGTGGATAGCTACTTATCAGAAATAAGCATTTATTTAAATTATATTAGTTCTCAAGTTTATATGAAATAATTATTTCTTATATTTCTTATAGTAAATCGTATAAGCTGTAAAAATTAATTATTTCATATGATTGGTTTAAAAAACATGATTTTCATAATAAAGTAGATTTTATAGTCAATTCATTTAAATCGTTCCTCTAGCATGTTATATTCATATTACATGTTTCAGCATAGTTAAAGTTATCTTTAAAATCATCAGAAAATATCCGATATAGTTATCTTACTCTAGTGCACTGAGAGGCTACAGTCGTGTGTAAAGGTAACTCTTATCCACTGAGGGGCTACAGCCGTGTGTAAGGGTAGTTATTATGCACTGAGGGGCTACAGCCGTGTATAAGGATGCTTGTGTTGTTTTCACTTGTACATTGAGGAGCTACAACCATGTGTAAAAGTAACTTTTATCCACTGAGAGGCTATAGTCGTGTGTAAGGGGACCTATTATGCACTGAGGGGCTACAGCCGTGTATAAAGATGATTATGTTGTTTCCACTTTGTGCACTGAGGGGCTATGACCGTGTACAGAAGTGTTGATCAGACAATTTATGTGCATATGACTTTATAGCTTTCAGATCATCAGCAAATCACATGGGGTATACTCTGATGTGATTATTCAGTATATAGTTGATTATTAGCTATTAGCTTACATTTTCCAGCTTACAGTTTAGCTTATTAATTTCAGATTATGGTTTTAGCTTACTGAATTCGACTAATGTACTTACTCATCGGGTTGTATCAATTATCATCATTTTTAGATATCAGTTTGAGTCTAATTTATTATTTTAGCATGTTTCAATTCTAAAAGAAATTATCAGAATTATATAGCTTATCAAATTTCTGAATACAGAATTTAATTTATGCAGTTTATAGAATAAAGGATATTATGATTCTATTATGCTTAGTTTTAAAAGTATTATCAGCTTTCAGAATGTTTTTAAAGTTGTAATAGTATAAGTGTTTTTAGAAAGTTGTATAAATGGAAAAAGAATATTTATTTGCAAAATTATTCACTCACTGAGTTACAAGCTCATATATTTTATCATCATTTTTCTTATCAGATAATAGCTGAGTTGAACAGTGTTGGAGCCTATTGATCTACCAAGTTAAGCTACGAATTTTCATTAGTTGTATGACTCATCTCATCAATTTAGTTCATATTTTTTTAGATACATGCATATTTTGTTAGAAAATGTTTATATATCATGGGCTCACTGCATATTTTGTATCTTTTGAATACATATTGTGCATTTGAAGTCTTATGGACTATATAGCAGTGTAAATTTATCTCCAGTGTATTTCATTTTGTCTAGTTTGTAATTGGAGGGACTGGTGTACCCTATTTTGAATTACATGAATGTGTTTGAGAAATTGATTTTTGTTCAGGTGGTTTTAGTCCATGTTTTACAGGAAACACTGCCAAAACTTTTATAAAAATATGTCACTGTCAAAGTAGGTCAAGGTTGCCTTGGTGGTGGGTTCGACATTTAACTAGTATTTGTCATCAGCGCACAACACGTATCGAGTCCATAAGGATGAATTGAGACGTGTCGTGTCAACCTTAATAACACCCTAACAAAAATCATATTTTTCTCCCAAAATCAAGAATAAGTATAGCACATAAGCTAATCAAGAATTTTCTTAAATAATTAGACTCATCATCCATTGCAATCACTCAAAATTTCATATAACTACACCATTCACGCCATCAAAACGTTCATAAAAATCAAGAAATCACATCCAAACAATTATCCAATGAATAACCCCACTAAAAAAATTAAAAATTAAAAAAAAAAATCCAATTTTAGTTTTTTCTCTTCTTTTCCACAAAACTGCAAAACCGATGTGTCAAAAGCAAACAAAAAATAAATAAAAAGGCAATATTTACATTTGCATGGCTCTCTATATAATATCACAACTTAAACATATAGATGTATATTTTTGTGTATATATATCTACATGTGTTACAACATACCACTGCTAGTTATCATAGGCAGAGATTGAGAGAGAAGATGGGAGATTATGTGAGCTGCCATAGCCAAAATTGCACATAAAGTACAATAAAATAAAATTCCTGCGATCGCTCATCGAAAACTTGAAACCCTACAAAAAAAAAGACCATAAGTTTTGGGATGGTCGGAAATTGCATTTTTCTGGCAAAATTAGAGCAACATAAAGAGAAAAAATTAGGGAAGACAGAGAAGAAGGGAGAAGTTATGCACGATATGGGTGGTCGTGTGGGAGAAATGGAGGAGAAGCAAAGAGACATGGTTGATAGCATGGGGAAAATGGAGAAAGAGTTCATTCAAAGGCGTGGGGGAAAATGCAAAAGGACACGGGGAAAAAAAATTTGAAGATTGACGATAGGAATTGTTGACACGTGTTTCGAATGAATAGTGGCTTATGTTAGCCTCATTTTATACTATAGTGATAAGTATTTGCTTAATATGAAAATAAGACAGTAAAAGATGAAAATAGATAGAAAATTGAAAAGCTCAAAATATGCTCAACCAACCCAACTCCATTGTCAAACTATTGTGTGTCGTATACATGTAGTTGACCAGTTCAACCATAGAAACGAGTCATCGACTAAGGTCAATTATATATATTGAAATATATCATCCCTGTTTGATTTCCATTAAATTGAAAAAAATATATATCTCTTCTTATCAATCACACATTACACACTACCACCAAAATAATTAAAAAGAGAATTAAAAGTATGAAAAAAATAAAAACAAACAACTGAAAAAGCAAAATGATTTCTTCCCTATTCAAACCCTAAACCCTACCACTAGCCACCACAGCCACCATCCATTCTTCCCATCCCACACCATCTAGGAGTTTAGCTATTATCCTATAATCAAATTCGTGTTCCAATATTTGTTTGCTTTCAACAAAGTTACGAGATGGTTTTTTTTTTTAAATAGGAATTTAGTTATTTTCAGCAAATTCTTGTTTTTATTTTTTGTTGATGATTACATGCACATATGTATATACATATATACACATTGCATTTACTTTTAAATTTTGCTCTGATTTTTTCAAATTTATTTTGTATCACAAAATGATGTCTGGAGATGGGATTTCTTCTTTCATTAGAGGTTCATTCAAGATCTTAATCCAACATCAATCCTAACTGTTCTAATTCAAGCCCTTTTTTTTTTTTTTTTTTTTTAAATTTTTGTGTTTTAAATTATTTTAAGTGAATCTCATTTTCACAATTTGTAAATTTTAACACTTTGATTGCAATTATTTATTTATTTATTTTTATACTTTTTTCTATTTGTTTATTTAAAGAGGGAGATAAATTAATTATTTTACAATGTTTTAATAGAGAAAATAGATGATAAGGACTTTTTGTTCAATGATGCAAAAGATAGGGACGTTTTTCATCAATTCCATATTTTTGACGGAATGAAATGGAAATGACAAATTCTTCAAGGAAAGAATTGAAATGAGTGTGTAAATGTTAAATTTAAAATAATAAAGACAATTTGCACAATGAGTATAAACTATGAGACCTTTTGGACTAATTCAGCATTTTCGTGTGAAACCGCTTAGAAGCGCAATATTGGACATCTGAAAAGATGTAGACTACAAGGATATTCAAAGTCTTGATTCCAATTCAAACATCCCCAAATCCCTTCGTCGCACACACGCCAATGACCCAATTACCCCGTAAACAATATTCTAATTTATCAAGCTTTCCCTATAAGACTAAACAAAATTTCATTCAAAACTTCATCAAACTCATTCTTCTTTACTTTGTTTTTATTTTTATTTTTTTGTTAAGGATTCATGGTGTCAAAGATTTTTCTTTTTTCGGGATTCTTTTACTTGTTTTTCTTTGATTTTTTTGCCACTGAAGCTGTTAAGAGTTTGACTTTCAATGATACGGGCATAGAATTTCCTGATCATTCGAGCTTCAATGCTTTTTCTTCCTCAGTAGATTCAGATTGTAGCTTCTCGGAATCGAAGAAAGGAACTACGCACTTGAATTTAACGCCGGAAAATGGGGATTTTCTGGCTCCGTCAGTGAAGCTTCCTCTAAAGCACAGATCAGATGGGCAAGAAATTAAGGCCAAAGATTGTTTAATGGAGTCTACATCAAAGGATTTGACTCGAATTCAAACACTGAATAAGAGAATTATAGAGAAAAAGAACCAGAACACCATTTCAAGACTAAAGAAAGATGGTGGTCAACAATTTTCTTCGCCGGAAAGTGGGTTCTCCGGGCAGCTGACGGCCACCCTTGAATCAGGAGCCAGTCTTGGTTCAGGAGAGTACTTCATTGATGTCTTTGTGGGTACACCTCCTAAGCATTTCTCTTTAATTCTTGATACTGGTAGTGATCTTAATTGGATTCAATGTGTTCCTTGTTATGATTGTTTTGAACAAACTGGACCATATTACGATCCCAATGTTTCTATTTCGTTTAGAAATATAAGTTGTCGTGATCCACGGTGTCACCTAGTTTCGTCGCCTGATCCTCCTCAGCAATGCAATGCTGAAAATCAGACTTGTCCTTATTATTATTGGTATGGAGATAGTTCTAACACAACTGGTGATTTCGCACTCGAAACGTTCAGTGTTAATCTCACCACACCAAATGGGAACGCTGAGTTTAGGAGAGTCGAAAATGTGATGTTTGGATGTGGTCATTGGAATAGAGGTCTATTTCATGGTGCTTCTGGATTATTAGGGCTTGGAAGGGGACCACTTTCGTTTTCCTCGCAGCTTCGATCTTTTTATGGCCACTCGTTCTCGTATTGTCTCGTGGATCGGAATAGTAATGCAAGTGTTAGTAGCAAGTTGATTTTTGGTGAGGATAAAGACCTTTTGAGCCATCCCGAATTGAATTTTACTTCATTTGTTGCGGGAAAAGAAAATCCGGTTGATACATTCTACTATGTCGGGATTAAGTCGATTATGGTTGGAGGAGAGGTTCTAAATATACCATCAGAGACGTGGGATTTGTCACCGGAAGGTGCTGGTGGTTCTATCGTTGATTCAGGGACTACATTGAGTTACTTTGCAGATCCGGCTTATAGGATTATTAAGGAGGCTTTTGTAAAGAAGATCAAGGGATATCCGGTTGTAAAAGATTTTCCGATACTCGATCCTTGTTATAATGTTTCTGGAGTGGCGAAATTGGATATGCCCTCTTTCGGGATTCTGTTTAGTGATGGAGCGGTATGGAATTTCCCATTAGAGAACTATTTCATCAAGCTTGAGCCGGAAGAGGTGGTTTGTTTAGCAATTTTGGGGACTGCCCGCTCGGCTCTATCCATTATTGGCAACTACCAACAGCAGAATTTCCACATATTGTACGACACGGAACGATCAAGACTAGGATTCGCGCCAACAAAATGTGCTGATATATAACGTCGTCTGACTTTATAGTTTTGGGGGTTGGTGGAAAACTGTAAACATACTGGGTCGTGAGGAATTACAAAAGGAGGTAATATGACATGATACTGAATTTATTTTTTTTCTTTTATATTTTTAGGCTTATGCATTTCATGTATTTACTACTGCAAAGCATAATCTGTCTTCTTTATAAGCTGTATGCAAAAAAATTTAACTGTTTCTTAGATCTAAAATAAAATTGCTTTCTTATTTGTGAAACAATCTAGGATTCAAAAGACTCCTACACCCCTTTCCTAGCTAAAATGTTCATGGGTGCATGCTTGGTAAACGGTTATATACACTGTTTGCCCTAATGGTATGCTTGCTAGCCTCTATTTGTGGGGGAAAATGAGTTTTAAAAAATAGGTATATTTGATGACTATAACAATTGATTAGGCCTGAGTCCTACAAAAAATAGTTTACTTGTAAATAGACCAGTTCTTAATCGGATGAGTGAATCCTATCATCTAAGATAAATCGCCCTGGTCAAGTTCTTGGGTCGCCAGTTTTTTGGCCCAATCGATCGGGTTTTAATTGTTTATAACTATGGATTTATTTCAGATTCCCAACACTTAATTTTTCTTTCAAATACCCACGGCATTTTCAATGTTGTTTTCCAATCATCCTGTACTTTTGCAATCGTTGATGTAGTGATTAATAGTAACAACGTTGAAATTACACTAACTATTTGCAAAAGTTTTAAAAAAGAAAATCATAGAAAGTATAGTAGCCAATTAGATTTTTAACCCATCATTTTGAGGTGAAGTACTACTTTAGCAATAATTTCCATCTTACTTTCATGTTCTTTGTTGACGCAACCAATTTTGATCAACTTAATTGAGAATTAAAGCGAGATAATTAACTGGGATAGTGAAAAGATAACGTGATTGGCATTTTCGTAAAAGCATTGGAGTACAAAAATGGAAAGTGAGTAAAATTGTGGTCTCTCAAGGGACCATTTGTCTCCATTTATAGCTGGATTTGAAAAGGTTGGCCATCATAGTCATGTCATCTACAGTGATCGGACGTCAGCCACAATGTGCTCCTTATTATGTAGGCCAAATTATTTAGCCGGAATAGGTTTTTAGTGGGTGAAGAGGTTTGCTCCATGCAACTCATCATGATATCTGGGATAATTGTAATTATTTCCATCATTACTGATTTACGATTGGTTGGCCATGTGGTGCTTACATCAGTTATGCCACGTGTCCTTAAAGGATTGGTCAAAGCAAATGTGATGACATTATCTTGGTCAAATCAATAATCATGACATCCTTTTACTCACGGCGATCTTTATCAAATTGATAAATGACTAGGATCAAACTGTTTTTGAGAATGACTATATTTGTGGTTTTTAGTCTAGAGACTTGCATTAGGAAAGGTTGGTTGCCATAGTTCGTTGTCGTGCATAGGACGTTAGTCACAATGTTCTCCTTATTAAGTGTGCCAAATTATTCAGTCTGAATGAGTTTTTAGTTGGTGAAGAGGCCTGCTCTTTGAAACTCATCATGATGTTTGGGATAATTGTACTTATTCCAATCATTACTGATTTCTGATTTGTTGGCCATGAGGTTCTTAAGTTAAGTTATGCCACATGTTCTTAAAGGAATGGTCAACGTAGAGATGGTGACATCACATTGGTCAAATCAATAATCATGACATCCTTTGGTGGAGTTGTATTTGTGGCTTTTATTTTAGAGACTTGCATTAGGGAAGAGATTTGTCATTAACCCTTGATTAAGAATATGTTATCAACATTCTTAATTTCTTTTTTCTGCTTAATTTAAGAAATGATTGGCCGAGGTGTAATTTGATGCCATACGCCTACGTTGTTTATAGATTTGAAGGACACAAACACTTGCATGAATGATTTTGTAAATAATAATATCTAGAACTAAATGACAAAAATGTGGCTGTAGAAAATATGTTGCTTATACTAACTTCGTTTATAAGCTAATCGGCCTTCAATCCCGACCTGATCGACCGCAAACCGTACCACTCACTTCCAGTCGTGGGAAGTAAACGAAAAGAAAAAGAAAAAGAAAACAAGAACTCGTTCTATTGTCATGGCTTATGGGTTTTTGACTTGCATTAAATGATTCATTTATACTGAAGTCCTAGTAGGATTTATGAATATTGAATAATTTTCATTTGTAAAAATTATTGTGTTTTGTAGCAAGAAAGATTAGATATTACTTTTAGTAATATTCATAATGTAATAAGATATATTTAAGAACAATACATTTATAAATATGCAAAAAAATAAATAAATAAATAAAGTTGACAAGTAAATCTGATAATGGAATAATAACCGATCTCTGTATAAACATAGTTTTCTAAAAATAGATTTATCACCTCGCTATTAATGTTAGAGGTTTCATCGAGCATCTATCTCCCATAATATAACGAAAAAATCAATCGAGTCTGAGCACTTCAGTTTCTACTCCGAGGAGTTGAATTTATGTTAGAACAATACTACAAAGACTTTGACATAACTGGAACGCTTTTCGGCAAACAAGAACGGAAAATAATATGCTGACAGAAGAATGGAATTTTGTGTGCATGGAATGGAGGAAAATTGACTATATATAAATAGGCACTAATGGAAGATATAACATATACAGAGCTACAATTGTTACAACCTTTGACACCATCATTAACCCAGCTGTTTAATCTCTTCATTAATAGGCAATAACAAAATGAGTTTTAGGATTTGGATAGTCAATTGGATGAAAAAAAAAAATTATAAAAAATAAAGGCAAAACATAGATCCTCCTAAGGGCCAAATTTTGGTCCATTCGACTCGACATTTGTGTACGCAGATCGCGATCTCACACAAGTTCAATGTCCCAAATGCAAATTCGATCCGTGATTTGCACCATTTATGCATGCGCACCGTGAAGAGAACATCTATACTACCTATGATTACACCCTTACCTTTACAACCATATATAAATTAGCTATTACTTTGTTCATTTTCCTATGTGGGACAACTTAAAATAGTTTTCCCTTCAACATATTAATATCTTCCAATACTTAGTCCACTTTGAACTTCAATTTCTCATTCATCCAATCATCATTTTTGACAAGTAAATACATGATTTTGATGTTTTAACGGAGGAGAGAACACAAACTAACGTTTCTCTTCAAAAATGAATGAACATGTGCCTACAGGTTAGGCAGTAGGCTCGTCACGCGCTGAAAATGGCCTAGGCCGGCTCGAGCTTTTCCCTGGCTAAGCCACGGGCAGCCCTAGCCGGCGAGCCAAATTGACACCCTAGATTTTTCCTAATACAATTCAGTTCTTATTAACATACACCTAATCTACGAGAGTTCTTAAAAATTGAGCCCCACATAATTTCCTTAGAAGTTGTCCTCTTTTCTCTCATGTAAATGATTTCTTATTTCAAGAAACATGTATTACTTTGTCGATTTTCGATGTATAAGAATGATTAGAAGTCTATTGCTTATCATTCATTGTTACAAACATCACTGTAACATCATAGGAGTGGATAGGAGATGTTATTTTCCACTGTGATTCGACTAAGTCTTTACAATTAAGTTGTCCCTTTGAACCTAGATCTTGGGATCTCTAGTCAATTAGGCTGGATTTCTTTTGTATTAACTCATTCGTTCAATGGCTTAAGTTATATTCCTTTTGATGACTTTCCAACTAGGTTATCCTTTGACCTCACATAATCCACAGAGATAACTCTAGTTAAGAGTATTTGCCTATGGTATTATGTCTATGATGTATATATCTTAGTTTACCATTATACATGTTGTTCTGTGCCCTTCCAGTAACAGATTGACTATCACAATATATGTAAATTTCTGGCACCGGCTTTTAAAATCATGGAATATCTTTTAAAAAGTTGCATAACCATTCAACCTTTTCACCACAATTGTCTAGAGTTATAAACTCAAATTCCATTATAGATTTGACTATAGCTATTTGTTTAGAGGATTTTCATGATATAGCTGCACCTCCCGATGTGAAAGCAAATCACTAGTAGAATTTTAGTCTTTTATATTAGATATCCAATTAGCATCACTATATCCTTCAATGATTGCTGGATGTCCGGTACAACGCAATTCATAGCTACAAGTATATCTTAAATACCTTAGTACTCTTACTATTCCTTTCCAATGACCAGCTCCTAGATTATTCGTTTATCTATCCAGTTTACTAATTGTGTGAGCTATATTTGTTCTTGTACAACTTATTGAGTGTATCAGACTTCCAATAATTCTAAAGTACTTTACTTGAGAGAAACTCTCATCTTTGCTTTTGATAGATGTTGACTTGTATCTATCGGTGATCTAATCAAACCAAAATCATCCATATTATTTTTTTCTAAAATTTTCTTCACATAATGTGACTAGCTTAGAAGGAGTTCATCTGATGTTCTTGAAATTTTATCTCCAAGTATCACATTAGTAAACTTATATCTTTCACGTAAAATCTTGAATTCAACATATTTTGAAAATTCATTTGTAATCCAGTAGTTTTTTTCCCAGAGAAAGATCTACCAGCTCCCATACGTGATTTTGTAAAATGAAATCTATTTTTTAATGGTCTATTTCCACTAGGGTCCTTTAGAAAGTTCACAGCTTCTTGGAAGTTTTGAGATTCACTTTCCAGCATATGCGTCAGAAAATTAGAACCATAAGATTTCTTTGTCATTTTTCTTTTGCTACATCTTGGTACAAATTCAACTTTCTCTTCTAATTCTTGATCTCAACTATTTTCAACAATAGTCACATATGTCCGTTTAAAAGAGTTTGTATCTTCTTTGGATTTCTACAAAATTACATGTTCGAAGAATAAAGCATTTCTCGATTCCATTATTTTGTTTTGTGTATATATGGACTTTTAGACTCGTGCACAAGAAATCGATAAGCCCTACTATTATGTGTATATTCAATGAAGATGTAATCTATGCCCTTGTTTGAGCACCATTGTTTGAGAAAAAAATACATTTTTTAACAATGTTTTGACATCATTTGAACCACACATTCTTCAATAAAATAATATTACACAAAAATCCAATATTTTTTCTTATTTTAACCACACATTTTTCATCAATACACTATTCAAAAATTCATTCTTTTTCCCACAATGAGGCTCAAACAAGGGCTATATTTTTTGGGTCTATCTTCACCTTCTTTGATATTGGTACAACCATTTTAGTAAGAGACCCTTACGTTCGTAAGTATTTATAGGAAGATTTTCTTCCTTTTCATTTAAAAAGTAATTTACAAACAACTTAACTTCTTCCACATGTTTTGAGATAATCCAGAACTTACGAACATTGCATCCATCATTTCTTTTAAGGTGTGAATTTTTTGTTCAACAACATCATTTTGTTGGAGGTGAGTAAGGTACTACAATTTCATGTATGATTCTGTGTTGTATACAGAACTCAACAAATGTTACTTTATGCACCACCTCGACCACTTCTCAATACTTTAATTTTTTTATTGAAATAATTTTCAACTTCATTCTTGTAGAGAATAAATTTCTCTATAACTTTGTCATTACTTTTAAGTAGATACATATAACTATATTTTGTGCTATTATTGATGAAAGTAATGATGTACTTGCTGCCACCTCTTGTTAGTGAAAATTTTTAAATCACATAAGTTACTATGAATTGAATTAAGTGGTTTTGTATTTCTTTCAATTCATTAAAATGATGACCTTGTCAATTTTGCCTCAACACAAGTTTCAAACGTATGTTTAGAATAATTATAGAACGCGGGTATGTATTCCAAGTTAACTAATATATATAAAGTATCATCATTAACATGTCCTAATATATCATGTCATAAATTGGAAGGCTCAAACAAATAAGTAAAAGAATTAGTTTTATTCATTTTCAATTTAACAACAATTACATTGAGCTTAAATAGCCCATCCGATCCATAAACCCTTTCGATAAACATTTTATTCTTAGGGTCCGTTTGATAGCACATTATTTTCCTAGAAGTTGGAATTTTTTGACTTGTTTGATTGGCCAAATTTTTCATGAAAAACGTTTTTCAACTTTTAAAATTTTCCTTGATTTCAAGGAATTCATTTTCCCACCACTTTGGTGGGAATTGAAGTTCCACTTTTATTTTTTTATTATTATTATTATTATTATTATTTTAGCAATAGAAACAAATTTTAAGATGAAGTGTAAAAAAAATTATCTCTTTAATCGACAAATTTAATGTAAAACAAAGCCGAACGAACACAAAAAAAATTTCCACTTAGCAATATTTTTTTTTTTTTTTTGGCAATCTTAACAAATTTTGTCCCCAATGATAAAAAATTTTATTCATTTAATTGACAATTTTCATGAAAAATAAATTCAAACAGACAACAAAAGTATTGTATTTTTCAGGTGAAAAATTATATCAATCAAACACCTTTAATTACAATTCTCAATAAAATAAATTTTTGGCAATTCAATTCCCTGTAATTCATTTTCTTTCCACCCAAATTTCATCTTTCTATCAAACGGACCCTTAGATAAAATATTTATTTAGTAGCGACCTAGACATTAGGTTTTTGTAGATTTTTGACATATACAACACATTATTAAGAGTTGTCTATTTCCCATAACTCATTTTCAGAATTACCTTTCCATGACTCTTAGCCTCTGTTTTGTAGCCATTTTGGGGAGAAAATGTATTTTTGAATAATTGATTGATGGAGAATGTGTGGTTAGAATTTAAGGAAAAGTTTTGAATTTGCGTGTAATATTATTTTATTGAAAAATGTGTGGTTGAAAAAAAAAAAAAAAAAAAATGCATTTTCAGAAAAATGGCTACCAAACATGGGCTTAATTTCAAAAGCTGCTGAATTTTTCATAAACAACTTTTCCATTTTCTCAGTTTCTTCGAATGAAGTAACCAACTTTTTATCAGAAGACATATGTTTTGTAGCACCAGTGTCAATCCATCACTCTTTTGGGTTTGAACCTACCAAGTTAACTTCAAAAATAACTGTTAGAGATTCGGTCATACACATAATGATGTAGTTAACTACACTTACTTCTTTCTTGTCATTTTTCTTTGACAATCTGCACTTCAAAGATTCATGGCATACTTTGTCACAATTAAAACATATTTCTTGAAACTTTTCTTAGAAATTTTACCTTTCGGTCCCAACTTTGCCCCGTTTCCACCAGATGGCCCAAATTTGTTTGAGGCCTAGCATTTGGTCCTTGGTTCACGGCGTAAGCGCCGTTATTCAGACCATTGTTGCCATTAAACTGAGCGTTTCCACCATCATTAACACGTGGGGCGCTCTGTCCATTGATTTGGACATTATTTCTGGCATTTGGGTTACCCCCCAGGTTTGTCATTCCATTACCACCATTCAAGTTGGCCATTCCACCATTCCCTTGATTTGAAGTAGATGCCCCAAAAGGTGGGTCTAACCCGTAATTCGGGCTTGGTATCGGGGAACTATGTCCCACAATCGTCCTAGATTAGAAATGATTTCCTATGCTTGGTATAATTGGTTGACAAATTTGGCTGACTAACTTATTCATGATTTCATTCAATGTATTAAGTTGTTTAGCCATGTTGTCGTAGTGTACATTTCCATGTTGTCGTAGTTGTTCATGATTTCATTCGATGACATCTTGAGTGAGTTCACCGAGCAATGCACGCATGGTTCGAGGACTCAATTTTGTCATTGATTCGTAACGACTTTGATTTTGTCCATCTATTCCTGGAGTACTTTGTTGCTCTTCGAATTGTTCGATTACAGATTGGACTAGCCATTGGTTTGCTGGCTCCTTGTCATAATTTTTAGGTATTGATTTGCTTGTCGTATCTTCAAACACCAAACGTGTCCCACTGGGCGTGCCAAATTGTTTCGCTCAAAAAACGCTAACAATTAAAAGAAGGATCAGACGATTGTTTAAGGAACAATGACCTCTCGAGACAAAGTCCCAACGAGGGGTGTTTATTTGCGAATATTACAATTCACAAGACACAAATGCCTCTAAGGGGCACAAGCACACAAAGTTAACTAAGATTTGACTATGAAAGACTTAAAGGAAATAAAATTATATATTCTCTATTTGAGAGTGATTTGTTCGATCTCTATTTCTGTGTTCTCTTCTTTCTTTTATACTTTTGGGTAGTTTCTTTCGTAAAACTGCCTGAAAATCGCCGGTTACTCCATGACCACCCATTTTCTCCATGATAAGCATTCTATCCAAAAACCTCCCACTTTCTCCATGATTGCAACCGCTATTCTCGAATGGTAGGATGTGATAAGGTTTCCCCTTAACCGTTTTTAATAACTGTTGCTTTTGAATGGGATTAACTGTAATGTTCGTTCAATTCTGGAGTATCTCGCGCAGCTGAGCGACATCGCTGTAATGCTCGCTCAGGTAAGAGGCGTCTCGCGTAGCTGAGTGACGTCCAGCAGGCTTGAGCGATTGTGGGCTGCTGTAGCAAGACTCCTTTTTGTGTAGTCTCGCTTGGACCTGCCTTTCGAATTGGGCTTTGCTCTCTTCTCGAATTAAGCTCTATTGTTTGGGCCATTTAATTGGACTTCTTAATTGGGCCTGGTTTTGTGTGTCAACACTAACTAATTACTTAATTAAACATCATGGGAGAAGAATAAAACAACAAAAAATTAAAGTACATCATCTGGTTTAAATGAAAAAGGGAAAAAAATGAAGATCTTGCACCAAGATTTCACATTCTTCTTGTAAAACCTTCAAAGCTTAGTTTCTTGATTTTTTTCCCGTCTTTTTGGACTTGTATAATATGTATATAATGAATCCCCCATAAGTCTCAGCGTGAATATATGTGTCTAATGAAATCCAACAAGCCCCCTTTTAATTGTTGGACTACGGTATGTATTTATAAAACAAGTTTCCACCAAAGAGTTCAAATTGGTTTTTACCAAAGAGTTTAAGAAATAAAAGGAAGCAAATCCCTTTTTTCAATTAGACTTCTCTTGTTATATCCTTTTCATTAATAATTGACCCGATATAATTTTAGAGTTTGCAATTTAGTCCTAAACCTTTCAAATGTGGTATTTAAATCCCCAAACTTACGAATTTGACCGAATGATATATTAATATTTCTAATTGATAGTTCCCGTTTTCATATAAATTGTATCAAAGTCGGAAATTTTCCTGTAATTAACATATTTTACGCAAATTAAGTAGATTCAGATCTCATTTCTGAAAAATCAAATATGTATTAGTTTCTTAACGAAGATTCAAATATACCACCTGTTTTTCTTTTACTAATATGTTTAAGTTTGTTACCAATATTCAAAATATAATAATATATATTTAAGAACAAAATAGAAATGAATATATGCAAAAGAAAAGAGTTGATGAGTAAATTCGATAACGGAACAATAACCAACACTTGCATAAAAATAGTTTTTTTAAAACAGATTCACCCCCTCACTATTAGTTCTTGAGGTTTAGTTGAGCGTTCGACTCTCAGAATACCATGAAAATATCAGTAGAGTCTGAGCACTTCAGTTTCTACTCCAATGAACTAAATTTATGTTAGAACAAGACCTCAAAGACTTCAATAGAAACTAGAAAACTTTTTTGCAGACAAGAACTGAAAATAATAGGTAGATAGAGAAGAACAAAATTTCGTGTGTGGAATGGAGGAAAACTAACTACGTAAAGAGGCTCTGATGGAAGACATAACAGATCACGAGTTATAGGAGTTACAACCTTTAACACCATCATTAACTGGACTTGTTTAATCTCTATATTAATAGGCAATAACCACATGAGTTTTAGGAGTTGGAGAGTCAAATGTAAATAAAAATAAAATTTTTATAGGAAATAAAGGTAAAACGTGCATCCTTCTAACGAGTCAATTTTTGATCCGTTTAATCCGACATTCGTGTATGCGGGTCGCACTTGCACACAAGTTCAAGGTGAATAGTAATAATTCGGTACATGATTTGCAACTTCTATACGTGTGCACGTGAAAAGAACCTCTGTGCTATATATGAATGCAACCTTCCAAAGTATAACCATATATAAATTAGTCATTGACTTATTTATTTTCCTAGGTGGGACAACTTAAAATAGTTTCCAACATATAAACATCTTTCAATGGTCCACTTTGAACTCAAATTTCTCATTCACTCAATCATCATGTTTGACAAGTAAATACACAATTATGATGTTCTCACTGAGTAGAACTCGAATCAATTTTGATCTTCTAAAATAAACGAATGGATCCACTCAAAATTGTGCCAAACCGGCATCATAAAATTATTTTTCGAACAGTTGCATCACTTTTATTTCTTTCTGATGTTCATTTTTTCCATAATGCTATAAATCATAGCTTTGAGTAAATTTCATTTACGGACTCTAAAATCTCAAGTGAAATCACTAAACGTAGAATCCCAAGTATGTCTTTAAATTTAATTTATCTCCATTGAATTATTGGATTTTATAGATAAAATTTTAGCAAACTTACGCAATAAGTACTCACTGAACTTCATTTTGGGTTTCAAATTTTATCATTTCATCATCTATTGTCGTCCGGCATATGATGCAGTACATGACAACTTACCATTCTTAGAGGCTATAAAAGTATTAAAAAAACATGCATTTTAACCTTTTCATAGACTATTTGTAGGTAGAATTGGTTGTTTCATACAGTTATTTTGTGAAAAGATCAAACCGCAAGGTTAAAATTTTGTTGCATGAAAAAGTAATTGAAATTCTCAATTAAATTGCAAATTTTATTCGTAAAAGAATACATAGTTGAACATAATAACACTCTATATTTTTAATCTTATTTCTTATATTTAAATTTGTACAACTTAGGTAGATGTACATCACTACAATATATAAAATAACAAAGTTGGTTACTATTCATAAGGCATATCAATGATGTCATGTTGATGTCATATTTTAATATCAATTTTATCCCTTTTATTTTATCTCATGCATGACATTATTGCATTTTATTAATCATATATTTTTATTCTCTGACTCTTTCCCATTTCTCCATGCATCGTTCCATACTTTCTTCCTCCATTCTCCACGCAACGGTCCATATTGTGTAAGATTTCTCCTTTCTTCTTCTTCTCTCTTCTATTTCTTTTTCACACGATTTTGTCTATATGATGTGTAATTTTGCCGAAGCTTTTTGGGGTTCACCGATCTAAAAGTTCTAACCCTCTATTTTTTCTTCTTTTGTTGATGTTTGAACTTTACATCATAGATCATTTGAAAGAATTATTGAAACGAGATTTTTCGGTAAGTGGATATAGATTTTTAATATGAATTGAAGGTTTGATGGTTCGATTTCACTGTATGTATTTAAATTTGCAAGAATTTTTAATTTTGTTTTAAAATAAAATTTTAACTCGTGTGAATTTCGTGGATTCAGTTTTTTCAGTTGATTTTTAATCTATTCAAATTAATGCTTTTGATCTCTTAAAACAACAAGAGGATTCTTTGACAAACATATTTTCTATTTTTCTGAACTCCCCTCTCATTCCTTATTGTCCCCCTTCTGTTGGTAGGGAGCTATATAATAAGAATATTGGTAGAAAATTTCCGTATGAACTTGGAAACTTAACAAACTTGGTGAGCTTGGATTTGTATATGAACAACCTAAATGGCCCAATCTCTAACACATTGGGTAAGCTTTAGAAACTTCATTTCTTGTACGAGTTACTCTCTTTAAACTTTATATTATATAATATTATTTGTTTTTTAATTTTTTTCTTGAGCTTTCTTTCCTGCTTGTTGGATTGAAACTTGTCCTTCAAAAGTAGGAGACAAGTGAACTTCGGGTGTTTTTAGAGTACCAAACACAGGAAAGCATTATTTTTGTCTTTTCTTATAGTCTTCTTTTCATTCTCAAGCTCTTCTTCATTCTCATTATCTAGCGAGCTCCAAATTTCACTTTTTTGTGATCCTTTACCTGTTTTTTCTTTCATCTCTTCTCTCATCTGAAGTCAAACTTTATCTTCACTTTGTATCGTGGATTTCGCTAGTATTTTTTGGTTTTTTTAGCAGATCTATGCGCTCTGTATAGGATTCCTATATTTTTCAGCTTCTTCAGGAGATGGCTACCACTTATTATCCAAAAGTGAATGGAGTGTTATTTCTTGATTTTCTGTCATGGTACGTAAGTGTAGCAAAAAATATTAGAGCATCTTCGAGTGGGTATAATTGTGTAAAAAAATCGAAGATATGTGGTTTTTTGTTCTCTGCTTTTACTTTTATGTGCCTTTTTGTTCTATTTCAATTTTTTAAGCAGCCTTGCTGTTTAATATTCGTTTTATGTGGTATGCTATAGGGTTCCTTTTGAAGTGTTGTCATAGTGACCCGAAATTGTGCACATTCATTTGAATGTCATAGTTTTGCAATCTGCTAGGACTCGTGAGCAGAAGTCGAAACGTATAAATAGAAGACAATGTTCACTAACTAATGTGGTGGTTCCAACGAATTCCTATTACTAAAATAGGCTACGAATTCATACTTTTTAAGGATTTAGAAATAATATATCTCACCTTTTCTCTTTTCTTTTTACTTGTATAATGATGTGCACCAGTATAATGTTCTGGACAAAGAGGACATAGAGAGTTGCCTTTATTTAGTGACAAAATAGACCAACTTGGGGGTAATTTAGAATAAAAATTTATTTATTCTATATGTTATTTTTATTATTTTGAAAAGTTTATGGATTGAAGTGAAGCATATTTTAAACATTTATATTTTTGGCCAAATAATTAGATTTTTATAGGGCAAATATAAGTATATCAATATTATACTCATTAGATAGCTCGTTTTTAATCATATATTTTAGGTCCAAGAAAAAGTCGATTCGGATATGTTAAACCCAAGTTATTGACATTTTAAGATTCTATCTCAAAAGTAATTTATAAGTTGGTTTTGATTTTTAGTGTAAATTGTGGTTTTCACGTGTAGGGTTGGATGATAAATATGGTGATTTATTTTATTATTATTATTATATTCAAGTGTAAATTTTTCCTAGCATGCCAAGTGTCCTATGTGGTGGTTGATTGAGATATATCATGATTTGTTTTAACAAAATATTCACTATCCAATTGATTTTACCACCACACGTAGAGTACTAATTGTATTTCATATTTATTTTGATAAAAAGATTATTAGTTAATTGTAATTCTATTTTAAGTAGAATAATTGTTAACTGTTAATTATGATTGGGTATATATTATTATGTTTATTTTCAAATTAAAAATGAAATTTGAAGGTTATATATATCCACACTAGAATTTTATCCTCATGTAATTAGATATCTTTTAAATTCGAATTTCTTGATAAGATGATTTATTTGTTAAGAGTCCAATTTAAATTTAAATTAAGAGTTTTATTTGGAGTCTATTAAGTCATCATTATCTATTAACCACTATAAATACCATGCATGTGTCACATTTTTCTACACACACATACTTTTATACGGTAGAAAGAGAAAGAGAAAGAGAGAGGGTACTACCTGTAGTGAGAGAAGGAGAAATGTTGTGAAAAGTCAAGTACACACATCATTGTCAAGCAATTCTTCACCCAAGGCAGGAAAACAAATATTTTTAACGTTCCGGTAGATATTTTTTAATATTCCAATCACAAGGTAAGATACTTATGTGCAAGTGTTTTGTTTCTTTATGCATTTATATTCAATTAAATATGCATGAATTGTCAGTGGACATTTGGGTTCTTAAGAAAGAGATATGAAATTATAAGAGGACCTAAGATGGGTGTGTCGCTTGGTCACCTATATACTCCATAAGAGCAGAATGGTATGAAGTGTATAGTTTTAATTGTAATGTATTTGTATAAGGAAACTGCACGTATCTAACTGGGTGTTTTTAAAATACTCACTCTTACAAATTTTACAGGCTAGTTCGGGTCGATTGGAACAATGGAAGGACGGTGCAGCGGACTGCTAAGGTTTTCGAAGAAAAGGGATTTTCGACAAATAAATTTCTAGGTTTTATTGCATTTTGAATTTATTGTCTTATTGAGAATGTTTAAGTTGTTTTTATTTAAAAACATAATTTTATAAATGTTTTGTTTATTTGGAGATTAAAATATTATCATTCCGCATTTAAGTAAGTGAAATTATTCCTGGTAACACCTCAAAAGATGTATGAAAAATTGGGGTGTTACACACGGGCATTACACTGAGAATTGCAAGGCCTTGCAGTGGGAGATTGATGCCCTTATTAAAAGAGGATTCTTAAGTTTTTATGTTAGTCATGATAATCGATCAAAGAATGATCATGATAGAGGAAAAGTCCTGAAGCCAGAGGTAGTGGTCAACCTATAGCAGAAACTATTAATATTATCATAGGCGGCGTAGCATCTGGAAGAGACTAAAACAGTGGACGAAAACAGTATACCTGATAATACACCTTGGATTCAAGAACATCTCATGATAACCTCGAGGACATTACTTTCGGGATGAGGGATTTGGAAGGTATTGACACGCGAAAACTTGTTCGACTTATGGTACCGCAAGTGTACGGTTCGTTTCAAGTAATAAAGTGGATTTTTAAGTTCAAGTATCATTCCCACAGAGATTTAACAATTTAATTCTATATAATTCGACCTTAACCGAAACAAATTACGTGTTTGAATATTTGTAACTAGATTGCAACTAAACTAAGTGAACTACTTATGCAAAATAGAATGAAATATCTAATTAAATGCGAGGTTAACTACGTGCAATAATTTGACTAAATGCAAGATGTCTTAACAATCAAATAAAGAGTGTACTAGGTTCGCGAATCCCCATGTAATAATCTATTTCAACCCTAGTTCTACAATCTGACAACACGTTTGAATTATAACGAATCAATATTCCTATTTTATTCAAAACTCTCTTTCGATTAAGTTTGAACCTATTTTCATATACGACATCGACTATATCTCTATGACGGGAGCAAATATACAAAAATGCATGGAGTTCTATGAATACTTAGAGATTCACGTAAGGCATAGCGGTATATCTCTATCCCCTATCGGACCCTACGATGATTTATACCTTGTCTAATCTATTTTTCCTCCTTCGAATGGATAAAATAAACCACAACAAATCATACAATCACATGCATAATAATTGTAGACTTAATTCAATGTATATAAACCATTCATCAATCCAAAACGCGTTTTAACGTCAAATATATAAAACTAGGAATCAAAATATCAAATTACATGGTTCATCGTTCACCTAGCACATTAAAAACTAGCCTAGCATGATAAAACTAAGAAAACTAAGAGAAGAAAGAAAATAAATTGAAGAAGACATCACCCTATTGGATCTTGAAGTGAAATTTTGAATCTTGGGCTCAATCTTCTCGTTCTTCACCTTCTTCTTGCTCTTCAATAGGTCAAAAATGGTAGAATAAGGCGGAACCCTCGTTTCTGGTCGTGTTTAGGGTTTTAAAGGGGTCCTAGATTAGTTTCCATATGAGGTTGAATCAAATAAGGAAATCAAAATATCGCGCCCAGAAATGTACTATGCGGCCGCATAGAGTAATTCTATGCGGTCGCATAGTTGTGGCGATCACGGTAACATGGTCTTCTGTCCAAACCTATGCGGTCGCATAGGTATTACACTATGCGGCCGCATAGTGTAAACTACTTTTCAGAAGTTGCATTTTAGTCCCTGATTTCCGTTCCTTCATCCTTGAGCTCCTTCCAACTTTCTTCTTCTTTCTATGCCTCGTTTCACTACTCAACTTGTACTCGGCTCCCTTTGATACTCGATTTTCTCGTCGGGTCAACTTTTGAATAATTGCACTCGGGTCCCTGAACTTTCGTTTTCTTCTACTTTGGTCCTTTTTCGCTCATTTTCGCATACTTTTCATTCCATCCATTAGTGTAGTCCTACAAACACAAATTGTATCGAATTAAGCCAATATTCAACATATACGTTCACAATTAGCCATGTTTTGTGGCCTAAATAAGTGTGTAAAACGCACTTATCAAACCCCCAAACTTGAACTATTGTTTGTCCTCAAACAAGGTGGTGACTTAACTCAATATAAAACATGGTTCAATGACTTGCCGTGTCTCAGGATTAGAATTCAGTAATCAACATAGTGAATAGTTTCAACAGTGCAAAATCATATCAATCTCCACTTATCATATGCAAAACTTGACACATGTGTGTGTATACTCATGCAGACATACTCAATTTATGATGGGTTCAAATCACAAACCAATATAGTCAGATTTTCCTTTCTTCGCTCGAGAGATACACACCCCCCAAACTTGGTCTTTTCACTCAATTATCCCGGGGTATATTCTAGAGTAGAGATTTGATTCACTTAAGTTCTCACCCTCTCTTAGTTTGGATAGACCTCGCAATCACAAGTTCACAATTCAATAAGCAGGGATTCTCCTATTTCTTTGATTGGTTCAACCTCTAAGACTAAACTAAGCTACTTGTCTTGCATCAAAGGTATAATTTCATCAACTGCGTGTCTTGGGGCTCTTTTTTCACTCAAATTTTTTTTCTTTTAACATATCTCATTTGCTTTCTATATAACCCATGTATCGAGCTTTAAGCCGATGACTCCCAAATCAGTTGATTTTAGGGCACCAGGTTTCAATCACCCTTACAAGCTTACTTACTCAAGTTATAAAGGCTCGAGAATATGCATTTTCACTCTTTGTCTTTTAACTCTTTCCTTCTTGCTTTCTATGTGACCCCTGTAGCGAGCTTTAGGCCGATGACTCCCAAGTCAGTTGACTTTAGGGCATCAGGTTTTTATTCACCCTTACAGGCTTACTTGCTCGAGTCATAAAGGCTTGAAAAGAGTGTTTTCTCACAAAAATTATGCCATGCCCCTATTTTTCTAGACACTTAGTTTCTAAAACCAACCTCTAACTTAAAACTTTCACCTCATCTTCGTCCATCGGTCTCAACAATCCACACAACTTAGTTTTCATGCATGGAATCCCCACTCATCTCAATGTTCTCTTGCAATAGCTAAATCATCACCAAACTACAACAATGGATATTTAATAAGTATAATAGAGGATTCTTTCGGGTCAACCTATACTGTTCGATTTTTCTATAAATAATGACCCCAACCATCGCCTTGGCATGCACGCATGAGTGAAGTGTACAAAAAGTGTCAAGTTTACACACAAACAAGTATTGACCAACCTAACCTGCATATTATCCACTATTCAAAGCTCATAATAATTCCAATCATCACATCATTGCCGGCAAGGCCACTAAACCCACACAAGCACACACAACAAAACAAACAAATATGCAAAAACGAATATTTTTTTTTTAATCCACACAGAACGCACAGAAAGCATTACAACACATAATAGATAATAAAAACACAGATATTGATGGATAACGAAAGTAATGCATAATTCAATACACGTACTGAATCCTTCAGTTTGTCCTACAAATTCGACCACCCCCCAAACTTATACAAAACATTGCCCTCAATGTGGAAAGTGTAATATTGAATATAGAATTTAAAGGGCAAAGCATATACAAAACAAAATGTGGGAGGTTAAGAGAGACTCCTCTGATCAATATGGTGGTGGTGGTGAAGAAGGCGGAAACGAACTGGGTCCTGCAGTGGCATCGTCCTGTGTCGGAGGTAGGTGAGCAAGGAGCTGCCGCATCATCTCGGACTGCTCTTGAAGCAAAGTGGACTGCCCTCGAATCAGCGAGGACTGCTCCTGTAGCACGGTGGACTGTCCCCTCATACCCGTCTCAAGAGAGCCGAGACGGTCCCACATCTCCCCGGTCTGCAGCTGGATACTATCCACTCGACCGGTATACAGGCTAAGACGGTCACTCACCCGGTCGATCGCCGTATAAATGGCGGAAGTGCCGCTGCGAGCCGTCGAAGCAAAAGTCTGTGTAACCTGCACCGCCTGTCGCATCTCCTGCACGTCGGTGCGAAGGGTCCCCAGATCCTGACGGATACCATGTACGTCCCGGCCCGTGGTCGTCAACGTGGCGAACATCTGTCTTAACAACTGAGCATCACCCTCGAAAGGTGGAAGCGGCGCCTGTGGCATCTCAACATCTGCCCCCCTCCTGACCTGCAGCAGCCGCCTGCTGTCGTCGGGCAATCTCAGCTAGCTTCTCCTGATGGCGGGCCCGGGCTCTGTCCTGATGGGAGCGCTCGGCTTCTCAGGAACCTCCCCAGATGGGATGGGAACACCAGCAGCCTTGCAAATACCACTGATAAGGCTGGGAAAAATCAATGCACTGTGTCTGTCGCCCCACATTCCAAGCATATGAATCTGATGATAGACGAGGGTGGCCAGGTCAATCTTATGTCCCCCTACCAAATGAAATAGGAAACCAACGGTGGGATCGATGAAAGTAGTGCGATGTGAGGTGGGCTCAATGTTAAAACACATAAAGAGCCACAGAATCCCAATGGAGCGTGTGAGCTCAATCTGATGCCACTCGGCAGTCTGCAGTGGCCAAGCATTCTCTCTCCCTAGTAAGACCTCCGCGACCTCATTCCATGAGAAAGCCCTAGGGATGGAGGTGATATTATCCCATGTAAGCTGATAATAGTCCTGTATAACCTCAGGGGAGAACATTATCCACTCACCCCTAACCCAAGTCTGGTGCATATGAGCAGAACCAGGCGTGTCGATCTCGGTATTAAAATTGGCATAAAACTCCCGCACCAATGCATCGTAAACGGGGTGTGGTCGCTCAACGACCTTCTGCCAACCACAATTTTCAACCAAGGTGACAATCTCAAACCCTAGGAAGTCATCAAGCCGTACTGGTCGCTCCCCAAGCAGAGCCCATCTGCTGATAATGTCGGCATGTCGGGTATAAGCGATCGAGGTCAAGAACCTCCGGAAGCCACCCTCGCGATCTCGAGACTGGGCAGTACCCGAAGTAGATGCAACTTTTTCCTTACCCTTTGATGTTCTTTTCGGCGACATCTGAAAGAAAGCCAATGAAAAAAAAATATCAGTGAAAGCATATTAAGTGGCACAAGAAATCTCAAATACCCCAAACTGTCTTCAAAGCATGCATATGTCGACCTACAATATGTGGTGAACAACCTAAAATGACTCAAAGATGACAATTCCCTAAAACAGTGCATAGTCGACTGGGTATGTTCACCCCCGGACACCACCTAGAAAAATCGAAATTTTTCCGAGCATCGTCCGGGCATTTAAATGTACTCACGTTGAACTACCACATATCAAAAATTAAGAGCATTTGGAGTTCATTTGAGTTGGGAAACCGAGGGGCAAAGTAGGTGACATGAGGGACGTGAAAGTGTGATTTCTAGAAATTAGGTGACATGACATAGACCCGATCGAGCAAAGGTGACATTATGCGAGAAAATGGGTATATAACAGTGTACGGGATCATGCACAAACCAAGAATTAAGTCAAGTTGGCAATTCGTTTCAAAATAAGGCATGTGTGACATAGGATGTTTGACTCCGGACACCATCGAGAAAAGTAGAGATTTTCCCAAGCAACTTCCGAGCATATGAAAGTACTCACTAGGAACTACCACATATCAAAAATTTAGGTCATTCGGACTTCGCATGAATAAGGAAAACGATAGGCGAAGTTGGTGACGTAAGGTGTGGTGTCCTAGGCATAAATGTGCCGAAATGTGCCAAGTAGCGGTTTTGCTATGACACGGGATAGAATTTCATTACATTCAGTCATGCAAAACACAGAGAATGAAGCTGGAATTCGAGATTCACAGCAAAGGCACGAAAATCACTCTTAGACATTTCATCGAACATGTTACAAGCACAGTTGAAAGTTCGAAATTTCGCATAGAACATAAGGTGGAAACTTAGCCAAAAACACACATGTCACAACCCATTCACAACTCCAACTAACCTAAGCCCATACTCCATCAATGAATACACAGAAAATTCGAGTAGAAATCTCAAGAAGGAGTAGACTAGGGATTGAGAGAGAAGAGGAATTCATACCTTTGGACACAATGTAGTGTAAGGAGTGAGGAATGTGTTTGGGAGAAGAAATCCTTGGTGGATGTTGAGCTCGACGGAAGGTGGTCGATTTTGTGTGCGATGGCTCGAGAGTGTCCGGGAGGAAAGAGTTCGAGTGTGTTGGAATGCCGGGAGTTTGGGTTTAAAACATCAGAATTTTTTTTTTGTCCGTTTACTCTATGCGGTCGCATAGAGTAATTATATGCGGCCGCATAGAGTTAAATGTCAGGGCCAAGGGAGGCCCTGACCAATTTTATGCGGTCGCATAGGGGATAGTCTATGCGGCCGCATAGACTACCAGAACAGCATGTTCTGTGTATTTTCACAATTTTTCCCAATTCGAGCATCCCGACATCCAAAACCTCGATTTTCGTGTCCAATGAGGTAGAAAGGGTGTATCAAGTGTATACATCGTGAAAAAAATCTCAAAACACCATCAATCCCTCAAAAACTTATTTTTAGTCGATTTTCCCCAAAATTTACACTTTTTCCACATTTTAACGCTTTCGATCTTATCACTCCCCACGCCTCGATTTTCGTGCTTAACTAGTTAAAATGAGTGGAGTGAGTATATGCAACATAGAAAAATTTCAAAATGTACTCAAGTCTTCAAAAACTTAATTTTTACCATTTTACCCCAAAATTCCAACTTGTTGCCAAAAATACCCCTCGATCACTCGACTCCCCAAAAAAACACATTTAAAACCATGGGAAGTGTAAGTACACTAACGCACAGTCAAAACCGCTTTGAACCAAAAACTCATGTGTTGGCTCGAAAATATTTTGAAAAAACTCGTTTTGCCTCGAAATGCGTGATTTTGACCCTAAATCTCCCAAACAGGATTTCAACACCCTATTAAACATGCAAAATAAATTCAGAACTTGTGTGAAGCATGCATAGACACTTAGTGAACTACCTAGGTGATCGATGACCTAAAGCTACTAAATATGCATCGAAAACCTGAAAAATCCTAAATCTACTGCGTAAAGCATAATAAATAAAAGGCAGAGATGATGGGTTGCCTCCCATCTAGCGCTAGTTTATAGTCTATAGCTCGACTATACCGTGTTAGGTTGACTCCGGTGGTGCAAGATCAACGGTAGACTTCTCTTTGGAGAAATCGCCACTCCAATAGTGCTTCAACCTCTGTCCATTGACTGTGAAAGTGCCTTTGGTGTCATGAGAAATCTCAATAGCCCCGTATGGAGATACTTTTGAGATAGTATAAGGACCAGACCACCTCGACCTCAATTTTCCCGGAAAGAGCTTGAGTCTAGAGTTGAAAAGCAACACTTTCTGCCCCACCTCGAACTCTCTCTTCTGAATATGCATATCATGAAACTTCTTCGTTCGCTCCTTGTAGAGTTTTGCATTCTCATAAGCCCCCAATCGAAATTCATCCATTTCATTGAGTTGGAACATCCTCTTTTCACCCGTTGCTTGCAAATCCAAGTTTAACTGTCTGAGAGCCCAATATGCACGATGCTCCAATTCCACTGGCAAGTCGCATGCTTTCCCAAAGACAAGGCGGTACGGTGACATGCCGATAGGAGTCTTGAACGCTGTTCTGTACGCCCACAAAGCATCATCTAACTTCTTTGACCAGTCTTTCCTTGAAGAACTCATTGTGACTTCAAGTATCCTTTTCAACTGCCGATTAGAGACTTCAACTTGACCGCTCGTTTGAGGATGATACGGTGTAGCCACTCGGTGTCGGACCCCATATTTACTCAACAACTGTTCAAATTGGCGATTGCAAAAATATTTTCCCCCATCACTTATAATTGCTCTAGGTGTGCCATATCGGGTGAAAATGTACTTCTTCAAAAATCCAATCACCACTTTTGCATCGTTTGTTGGTAAAGCGACTGCTTCCACCCATTTGGAGACATAATCAACTGCCACCAAGATGTACTGATTAGAGAACGAAGGAGGGAACGGACCCATGAAGTCAATCCCCCAAACATCAAAAAGCTCAACCTCAAGAATACTATTCTGAGGCATCTCATTCCGTCTCGATATATTTCCTGTGCGTTGACACCTGTCACACCTCTTCACAAATTCAAAGGTGTCTCAGAACATGGTAGGCCAATAGAATCCTGACTGCAAAATCTTTGCTGCTATCTTAGAAGCCCCGAAGTGTCCCGCATATGCAGATGAATGGCAATGCTCTAGGATTTGAGGTACTTCTTCTTCCGGCACACACCGTCTGATGATCTGATCAGCTCCTCTCCTATAAAGTATGGGATCCTCCCAAAAGTAGTATTTCAACTCCGAAAAGAACTTCTTCCTCTGATGACCTGAATAATTTGTTGGAGTAATGGATTTCACCAAATAATTCACGATATCCGCATACCAAGGTACAGCTTCTACATGAAAGATTTGCTCATCTGGGAATACTTCATTTATTTCCACTGCATCTGTCTGATCTCCTTGTTCAAGGCGAGATAAATGATCTGCTACCCCATTTTCACTCCCTTTTTTATCTCGAATCTCCAGGTCAAACTCTTGCAGAAGTAAGACCCATCGAATCAATCTCGGTTTTGCATCCTTCTTCATCATCAAGTATTTCAATGCAGCATGATCCGTGTAGACTATTACCTTCGACCCAACAAGATAGGATCGAAATTTTTGTCGAAAGCATAGACCACAGCTAGAAGCTCCTTCTCAGTAGTGGCATAGTTGAGTTGTGCATCATTCAGTGTCTTGCTGGCATAATAGATCACATGAAAAATCTTACCCTTTCGCTTCCCCAACACTGCCCCCACCGCGTAATCACTAGCATCACACATAAGTTCAAATGGTAACTCCCAATCTGGTGCTATGATGACCGGTGTTGAGATAAGCTTGTCCTTCAGAGTGCTGAAAGCCCGTAGACAATCTTCAGTAAAATCGAAAGTGGCATCTTTGAGTAGCAGGTTGCAAAGAGGCTTCGTAATTTGTGAGAAATCTTTTATAAAGCGCCTATAGAACCCAGCATGCCCCAGAAAACTGCGAACACCCTTAACTGATGTAGGTGGCGGTAACTTCTAAATGACCTGAATTTTTGCTTTGTCCACCTCGATCCCCTCAGATGAAATGCGGTGTCCCAATACGATGCCCTCTTGTACCATAAAATGGCACTTTTCCCAGTTCAATACCAGATTTGTTTCCTTACACCGCTGCAACACCAAGCTCAGATGCTCCAAACATTCATCAAAAGACGAACCGAACACTGAAAAGTCATCCATGAAGACTTCTATGAATTTTTCTACCATATCAGAGAAGATGGCCATCATACAACGCTGAAAAGTGGCCGGTGCATTACATAAACCGAAAGGCATCCTGTGGTAGGCAAATGTACCATAGGGACAAGTGAAAGTAGTCTTCTCCTGATCGTCCGGCGCTATAGGTATCTGATTGTAACCGGAATACCCATCAAGAAAGTAGTAATGTGAGTGACCTGCTAACCTTTCCAACATCTGATCAATGAATGGCAAAGGAAAGTGATCCTTTCGAGTAGCATTGTTGAGTTTACGATAGTCAATGCATACTCTCCAACCCGTAACAGTCCTGGTAGGTATTAATTCATTCTTCTCATTCCTTACAACCGTAATACCTCCTTTCTTTGGTACAACCTGAACAGGACTGATCCATGCACTATCTGAGATAGGATATATGATACCTGCTTCTAAAAGTTTCATAACCTCCGCTCTGACCACTTCTTTCATATTTGGATTTAGCCGCCTCTGACTATCTATACTTGGCTTGAAATCATCCTCCATGAGGATCTTATGCATGCAAAGTGAAGGGCTGATCCCTTTGATGTCAGCAATAGACCACCCAATAGCTGTTTGATTATCTCTGAGCACCCTGAGCAATCTTTCCTCTTCCACCTCGTTAACTGAATTTGCTATTATGACCGGGAGTGTAGAAGACTCTCCCAAGTAGGCATACCGCAAATGAGATGGTAGTTGCTTGAGCTCTAGCTTCGGCGGTTGTTGGACTGACGGTAGAGGTTTTGTAGGACCGGTCCCCAACTCCTCAAAACTTCTTTTTCTTGCATAAGGCGGGTTTGTTTCCATGAATCTTGCACAAATCTCAATCTCACTCGAATTAGTGTGAGTGGACTGAGAATGCATGATGCAAGCCTCATAAGTGTCGGCTGGATGTTGCAACTGAAAAGTTTCTTGAATTGCTCTGTCAACCACATCAATCTGGAAACAACTGTCAGTTTCTGGTGGAAATTTCATAGCCTTGAAGACGTTGAACGAAATTTGTTCCTCTCCCAATCTCAGAATCAATTGCCCTCGATGTACATCATTGAGAGCCCTTCCAGTAGCCAAAAATGGTCGACCCAAAATGAGTGGCACATCTTTACTTTCCTCCATGTCAAGAATGAGAAAGTCTACTGGAAATATAAGTTTCTCCACTTTGACTAAGACATCCTCGATAATTCCTCGTGGATGAGTGATAGAACGGTCAGCTAGCTGTAAGGTTACTGTAGTTGCTTTAGCTTCTCCCAATCCTAGTTTCCTGAAAACAGAAAGTGGCATTAAGTTAATACTGGCACCCAAATCACATAAAGCTTTATCAAAGTGAAAATTTCCTATAGTGCAGGGAACAGTGAAACTCCCTGGATCTTTTAGCTTTGGAGGAAGCTTTTTCTGAATTCTTGCGCTACATTCCTCTGTGAGCATCGCCATCTCATGTTCTTCAAGTTTGCGCTTATTGGATAGGATGTCCTTGAGAAATTTGGCGTAACTAGGAATCTGAGTGATTGCTTCAGCAAATGGAATGTTGATGTGAAGTTTCTTGAAAACCTCCAAAAACTTCATGTATTGTTGGTCCAGCTTATGCTTCCTTAACCTCTGAGGAAATGGGATTGGGGGTTCATATTGATTGACAGGATTAGTTGTTTTGACCTGTGAAGTGTCTGAACCCTCTTTGGTGGCTGTCACCTTAGTGTATTCCGTGTTATCCTTGTTTGTAGGAGATACTGCTGCTTTGTCTGTACCTGGTCTCTGGACATGTATTTCTGGCTGCTGAACCCCGCTTCTTGTAGTAATCGCCTGAACATGCTCCCTGGGGTTCACCTCAGTATTGCTTGGCAAGGTACCCGGTGTTCGTCCATTTACTGCAAGTGCTATCTGTCCCATCTGAGTTTCAAGGTTCTTGATTGCTGCACCTTGATTTTGGAGAGCTGTTTCTGTCTTCTCCATATACTTATCAGTCTTCTCCATAAATTTTGCAAACATTTCATCCAGCGGGCTCTTTTTCTCCTGTTGATACTGCCTTTGAGGTTTATTCTGGAACTTGTTTTGATCTCCTCTCCGATCCTTGTTTTGCTCTCCTCTCCAAGAGAAATTTTGATGATTTCTCCACCCGGAATTGTAGGTGTCAGAGTTAGGATTGTTCTGTTGGCGTTGACCCCACTGTGCATAATCTACCTGTTCTACCCCTTGTGAAAGAATTGGACATTCCTTCGTGCTGTGATCTGCCCCACACTCTTCACAATTCGGTTTTCTTGCTTGTGCTGCGTTTGCTGAATGAGATAAGCTATCTACCTTGTGAAACAAGGAATCAATTTTTGCAGACAAGGCTGAATAGGTGTCAACTTCATAGAGACCTACAGATTTCTTCTGAACTACCCACTCGGACGACCACATTGCTGAAGTATCTGTCATCCTTTCAAACAACTCCCATGCTCCGTCGACAGTTCTTGTGGTTAATGAGCCATTGGATGAAGAGTCTACCATGCTTCTGAAAGATGGAAGTAGTCCTGTATAGAAGAATCGAATCTGGGTCTTCTTGTCAAAACCATGTTGAGGACACTTTCGTAGCATATTTTTAAACCTGTTCCAAACCTCATCGAAAGATTCGGGATCATTTTACGCGAATACTGAGATAGCATGTCGCAGTTGTGCTACCTTGGCTGGTGAGAAGAATTTCGTGCAAAACCTGTGAGCTAGCTCATCCCAAGTGGTTATGCTTGCAACAGGAAGTGAATCCAGCCATTCTAAAGCTCTATCCCGCAAGGTGTGTGGAAATAACCTCAGTCTGATAGCGTCATCTGAAATTCCTTGATACCTGAAGTGTTGACACATATCCAAGAATCTAGATATGTGTGTATGCGGGTTTTCAGTAGCCATCCCGTGAAATTGATGTCCATTCTGGAAGAGTTGGATGACATTTGTTTTCAACTGGAAGTTTGGCTGCCCAAATGGTGGATAGACAATGCTAGATTGGCTTTGGACGACAAATGGCGCCATGAAATCTCCCAGTAGCCTATTTCCTTCATCTTCTACCTCTGCATTCGCCAGAGGTGCCAGATTAAGTTGTTGCTCAGCTATTGGTATTAGCTCTTCCTGATCTGTTTCTTGTGCTATTGCAGCAGCTTCCCTTTGTCTACGATGAAGGGCCTTCTCGATCTCCGGGTCAGTTGAAATCAACTCACCGTCGAACGGTCATCGCATGTAAGACCTGAGAGATGGACAATAGCAGGAGTTCAGGAAACTGATGGATAAACTTCAAAAATACTACAAAAATGAATATTAACTAAGAAGTTCGAATTAGTGTCAAAATAAATAAAATCAAACTAAATTAAATACCCGGCAACGGCGCCAAAAACTTGACACGCGAAAACTTGTTCGACTTATAGTACCGCAAGTGTACGGTTCGTTTCAAGTAATAAAGTGGATTTTTAAGTCCAAGTATCGTTCCCACGGAGATTTAACAGTTTAATTCTATATAATTCGACATTAACCGAAACAAATTACGTGTTTGAATATTTGTAACTAGATTGCAACTAAACTAAGTGAGCTACTTATGCAAAATAGAATGAAATATCTAATTAAATGCGAGGTTAACTACGTGCAATAATTTGACTAAATGCAAGATGTCTTAACAATCAAATAAAGAGTGTACTAGGTTCGCGAATCCCCATGTAATAATCTATTTCAACCCTAGTTCTACAATCTGACAACACGTTTGATTTATAACGAATCAATATTCCTATTTTATTCAAAACTCTCTTTCGATTAAGTTTGAACCTATTTTCATATACGACACCGACTATATCTCTATGACGGGAGCAAATATACAAAAATGCATGGAGTTCTATGAATACTTAGAGATTCACGTAAGGCATAGCGGTATATCTCTATCCCCTATCGGACCCTACGATGATTTATACCTTGTCTAATCTATTTTTCCTCTTTCGAATGGATAAAATAAACCACAACAAATCATACAATCACATACATAATAATTGTAGACTTAATTCAATGTATATAAACCATTCATCAATCCAAAACGCGTTTTAACGTCAAATATATAAAACTAGGAATCAAAATATCAAATTATATGGTTCATCGTTCACCTAGCACATTAAAAACTAGCCTAGCATGATAAAACTAAGAAAACTAAGAGAAGAAAGAAAATAAATTGAAGAAGGTTGAATCAAATAAGGAAATCAAAATATCGCGCCCAGAAATGTACTATGCGGCCGCATAGAGTAATTCTATGCGGTCGCATAGTTGTGGCGATCGCGGTAACATGGTCTTCTGTCCAAACCTATGCGGTCGCATAGGTATTACACTATGCGGCCGCATAGTGTAAACTACTTTTCAGAAGTTGCATTTTAGTCCCTGATTTCCGTTCCTTCATCCTTGAGCTCCTTTCAACTTTCTTCTTCTTTCTATGCCTCGTTTCACTACTCAACTTTTACTCGGCTCCCTTTGATACTCGATTTTCTCGTCGGGTCAACTTTTGAATAATTGCACTCGTGTCCCTAAACTTTCGTTTTCTTCTACTTTGGTCCTTTTTCGCTCATTTTCGCATACTTTTCATTCCATCCATCAGTATAGTCCTACAAACATAAATTGTATCGAATTAAGCAAATATTCAACATATACGTTCACAATTAGCCATGTTTTGTGGCCTAAATAAGTGTGTAAAACGCACTTATCAGGTATCTTTTCCTCATGACGATGCCTTGGTCATTTCAGCAATTGTGGCCAATTTTGAAGTGAGAAAAATCTTGACTGACAATGGAAGTGCAACAAACGTACTCTCTCATGAAACTTTGGCTAAGATGGGGATTTCCACCAAATAGCTCAATGCAGTTAAAACTCCTCTTCAGGGATTCGGGGAAGGTGACATCATCCTGGTGGGGGTTATCGAGATTTCTCTAACCTTGGGTTCTGGCTGAAAATAGGTAACAAAGATCACATCTTTTCAAGTAGTTCATGCCTCGATGGCATACAACGCCATCATGGGAAAACCATTTTTCAATAAGATCAAAGCTATTGTGTCCACCTTCCACCTTGCCATGAAGTTTCCTACAGGTCATGGCGTCGGAATCGTGAGTAGAGATCAAACATTTGCTAGACAATGCTATGTTACTAGCATTCAGGGAATAAATACTGACGTCATTTAACTTTCAATGTCCGAGCCCGAGCTCGAGCAATGAGGAATACTTTGCTCTAGTGGAAAAATTAATAAAGGTTAAGCTCGAGCACGATAAAAATTTGACAATTGGTCAGGGTCTCGACGTCACTCTTATGCCTGACCTTATTAGCTGCTTGTTTAGTAACATTGATGTTTTTACATAAAAATTTGAGGATGTGCCAGGGATAGATCAGGAAGTGGCAGTCCATAAACTTAATATCAGTCCAAGGGCTAAACCAGCCAAGCAGAAAAAAGAGTCAGTTTGCACCAGAACGACGGGACGTCATTCGTGAAAAAATTGATAAACTCGTTAGTGCTCGGTTAATTCGGTAATGGCGTAAGGTATAAGCCTATCTCCATCTTCATCAGTCGTTGAACCCGACAATGAAGAGCTACTAGTACCGGACATCTCTTGAAAATAAAAACTTAAATTATGTAAAGGTCAAAAGCTCGTACCTTAAACCTAAACTCGAGGTAGTCCGAAGAGTTTTTGATGAGTAAAATGCGACAAATGAGGTGGGGTAGGGTGGAATTTATCTGATTCTAGGAAAGGTCAAAGGACCCTCAATCCTGACCCTCAAACCCTGCCATACGACAACCATCCACCTAGACGATCATTAGCTCGAATATTGAGGCCACATGTAACTCTCCCTGCAAAGTATATTTAATGGATCATCGCTTCTCAGCCTAATACGAAAGCTCGTGCATAAAGGTTGATCATGCCTATTTTAAGTTCAATCATGCCTAATTCAAAGTCTAATCATTCCTATTTAAAGGTTGATCATTCCAATTCAAAGCAAAAAAGGATCATGCATGATTCAAAGGTTGATCATGCCCTATTCAAAGGCTGGTCATGCCTACTCTAAAGATGAATCATTCCTATTTTACAGCTGATCATGCCGATGTCGAAGACGAATCATGTCTATTTTAGGCTGATCATGCCCAATTTAAATGCTGGTCATGCTTATGTTAAGGCTTTGATCACACCTACTTCAAGAGCTGACCGTGCCTGCTTCAAAGGCTGGACATCCCAAATTCGGGAAATATGCATCTCATCCCAAAAACTCGCGTATCACGCTCATGCCTCTAGCATGGATACATGAGGGCCACTAATATTGCCATATTATGTCTTGACCCGATCAATCAAGCCGAAGGACTAATGTTGCCTATCCAATGATTTTCATCCATGCTCATCGGTCATGATACCTCGAGTACAAATCACCTCAGGAACATGACCCCTCACCACGTGGGCATCGTCAGCCTATACCTTGTGGGTGAGCTTTTCTCACCGGTTTGGGGTGTCCTCGAGGTTATGCCTTCACCTTGTTCCCAGTAGCACTTAATTCATTAGGACTCCTCCCACGAGATAAAACCTATCCATTTCTAAGGAGGTTAAGTCTTGCTATAACAGTTTTATCCATTCCTAATAGGACTCTGCTACCGGAGTTCTATCGTTATCCAAACACATTATTGGTATAATACCAATCAAATTACAACTCCTAAGTATGGCAAAACTCCTAGGGGTTTGAATAACCTGGTAGGAGTGTACTACATGCCCTTATAAATATTGCACCCCAATTCATTATTCAGGTACGTTTTTACATAATTTTCAGTTCATAGCCTCATGTACAAATCCTCTCTCTAACTTAAGTATCGGAGGAGCGACAAGGACACACCTCGTAGTCATTGTTTCAGGTACCTGAAGATCTTATTCGTACTTATTCTTAGTAGTCAAGTTTTGAAATTGACATGTATGATTTTTTTTAGTAGCATTAATAGGATTCCATCATTCCATATTCCTCCATAACCCATTTGAGCTTCTTCTCATGTTATGTATCTTATCATTTTTCAAAAAGTTTAGTCAAGATAAATTGCTTACTAATCAAATTGATAGACTCGCTCATTTCAATGAAAATTTTACATCTAGAATGGGCGGTTCAATCCCCCAATAATGATTTAGCTGCAATCCTCAGTATGTTGTTTCCAAAGCAATCATATACTTATGTGAGCAATGCATGATACAAAAGTGTTTTTAGTGTTCTACCAGGACGATCAATGAAAAATATACCAACCAACTTTTAGAATGCAGAAGTAAATTTATCAAAAAAATTAAAAAAAAAAATCTTTAATTCAAGAAACAAGATCGTCCAGATATTCACGAGTATATTATATTAATAATAAATAATTTGAATTTTTATTAAATTTGATTGTTAATTCTTGAATTAATTTTGAATCGCTAACTTCCAATCTTTTGAATCATGAGTTTTCAACTTTTAATTTCAAGAACCTTATGCTCCAAACCTTCAAGTCTTTTATGGTATTCTTCAAAGTCGAGCCTACACTAGTTTGTGGACACATTTTTTTAATTAAATCAAGAAACTAGTTCTTGGACATGACATGTTAATAAAGTAAGAAAAAAAATTCTCTCTTTTTCTTTCTTCAAGTTTGAACAATATGAAATTATTATAATATGTTTTGTAGTAGAAATTTTAGGTTCCATCTAATCTCCATTTATAAAGATAAAATAGTTTCAATTATTATTTGGAATGTAATATATGTTATAAATGTAATTCTTCAGGTCACAATCATTGAACATTCGAAGAACAATCAGGTCACAATCAATGACAAAATAAGGCCAATCATAATAGAAGAACAATCTGGTCACAATCAAACTTGGTCAATTTATAACACAAAAAATGGTCACAATAATAGATTAATTGAAGAACAATGATGTCACAAACAAACATGGTTATAGTAGAGAACAATATCATACTCATCGAATAATCGAATAACAATCAGGTCACAATCATAAAATAATCAAAGAACACTTAGATCACAATCAAAACAAAATCAGTCCACAATCCAAAAATTGAACATATTCAAAGAGTAATAAAAAAAAATCAAGTAACATATATAGTTTAACATAATGAAGATAAAAAAAAAAAAAAAAAAAAAAAAAAAAAAAAAAAAAAATCCAATAACTTCAAAATACAAGTTACCCATGATTTGAAACTTCTATAAAATTAATATTAAACAAAAAAATTAACAATGAATTGATTTACCTTGAAATTCGATTTTCCACCTAACCCAGAGCTTTTAGATTTTTTTGGTCTTTTTTTTTTTTTAATGAGATTTGGCTATTTTTCTTTCATCGCAACTTTTTCCGACCCCGTCTACTCTCTTCAAATGCGATTCATGATCTTCTCCTTGTTGACAACATCTTATAGTTGAATTTGTGGATGGAAAAAGTTTGAAATATTAAACAGTATACTGAAGGTTAGGAAATGAGAAATTGTAGGTAGACGGCGATGAAGTCCTCCACTTTTTACTCCCTCGATAAACGTGGATGAATTGGTTGAAGTAGGGTCTCTCTCTCTCTCTCTCTCTCTCTCTCTCTCTCAAGATAAATTCAATTAGTGAAATTATATTATATATTGAATTTTAAATAATTTAATTATAACCCGATTTGCGAAAGAATAAAGTTAAAATCTGATTATTGAATTTGAAAGTTAAAAAAACGTGTATGGGTGTAATTTTAGCTTGTTTGAATTATAATGACTTTGGCTTAACTTATATAAACTTATATTTTCTTGGGCCTAACCTATATTATTTAATGCGAACAACAAAATGAGTTCAATATTGATATATTTTTTCTTTCTCCTACAATACTTAAATATTTAGTCCAAATAGAATAAAATAAATGGATTAAACGATCATACTATTTTATGGACTTTATAAATGCAATTAATAAGACTAAGATGTAAATGAATTTTTATTTTCTAAACGATCAAAGATAACATAATAAAATTAGGTCCCTCTATTTTTAAAGCACATTAAAACTAGTGTTACAAAAAGTATTCCTTTACTTTCGTAACTCGGTATATCTTCTTGCTAGTATATGTTATTGATTTTCTCAAGAGTGGTAAATAATAATTTATAGAAAAAAATTTGTCATGACTAATCGTAGTTATGAATCCATGAAATGAGGTATCTTCATCTGCCATATATGTATATCGAACCGAAAGTAATGCGAATGTGTTCAAAAATGTAAAATTTTCAAACTTTTTAATGAAATTCTAAAATTTTATAGCTACATTTTTTAACTATCGTTATATACAAAGAAATGATTGAGACTTACTCTAGTATTCTGTCATCATTAGACTAAAATAAATTACAATTAATGATTAATAGTAATATAATTTTGTTAAGTGTGTCAATGCAGGTAAGGTGAAATTTGAAAATAGAAAAACACTCTAGAATAATTTTTTTCCTGCAAAAATTTATTCCTCATGAAAAAAGATCAAAACTTAGTAATGCTACAAAAAATCGTACATGTAAATTTTCGAGCTTGACGACTGAGAATAAGCACTAATGAGATCTTTCGTTACCTGAAACAAAGGCGTCAAGATGTGTCATCATCGCCCCTCCGATGCTTAAGTTAGATAGAGAATTTGTGCTAAGGCTATAGACTGAAAATTAAGTAAAAACGTACATAAATAATGAATTGAAGCTTCATATTTATAGATGTAGGTAGTGCATTCCTAGTATGACTAAATGAGTAAAATATTCATATATGAAAGAATCCTACTTGAGACAGGTGTTGGATTTGTATTATGACTGCAATCCCAATTGTTGCAAAATAGTAATATTATTGAGATAGAATTACACTAGGCATAGGAGTCCGAGGTTGAGAAGTTTGGGTGAGATTAGAGACCTTATAGGACTAGGACATCTTTGAGCTTAAACGAGAGGGGCATCAAAACGAAGCCAAGGAAATCACCCGATGACAGACCTCTGTTGGAGGCGGTAGGTAATCTCGAGGACATAACCCTGAGGACATTGCAACCTAAATCCTGCGGATGTGTGGCGTTACTCCTCGACAATATACCCTGAGGACTTCATGGCTTATATATGACAAACAAGCATATAAGTCCTCGGGGTGGTATTCCACGAGGGACGAAAAGGATGTCCACATCACTGGCCCCCGTGCATCCATTCCTAAAGCCACGAGGTTTTAGGAAAGGATGTACCACAGGTCGGGAAATTTTTTGAATGATTGGAATGGTCGTACCTTCGATGGGGACTGAGATTCATGTCGAGGATGTTACGTAATGCAGACGTCCAGCGCTCAGGCAAAGCTATGGTAGTTGGCTTTACTTCTTCAAGATCTAATATCTTGAATACGGATAGGGACATCAAATTGATGATAGTTCCAAGGTCACACAATACCTTATCAAAAGTAGAAGTGTCAATTGTGCAAGAAAAAGTGAAGTTACCCGGACCTTTGAGCTTCTAAGGGAGCTTTTTCTAGATAATAACACTACATTCTTCTATTAATTTCATTGTCTCAAACTCCTCTAGTTTCATTTTCTTTGACATCACTTCTTTAAGGAACTTGGCATAATTCAGCATTTGAGCCAAGGTATTTGCAAAAGGAATGTCGATGTGGATTTTCCTGAAGACTTCTATAAATTTAGCAAACTGCTCATCAAACTTCTTCTTCAAGAACCTCTGTGGATATGGTAGTGATGGCTTCAAGATTGGTGGATTGTATGGGAATGAGATTGAGTTAGGTTTAGAAGCCTTCTTCGTTGCCTCTGCCTCAATCTTCTGCTCTTTAGCCAGCTTTTTTTATGATTTGAATTAGGTGCAGACACACAACCTCTTTAGGCTTACTTTCTTTAATCTCCTTACCACTTCTCAGAGTGATGGAATTGAAGTACTCTCGTAGGTTTACTTTTGTGTCATTGGGAAATTTTCCTTTTTGTTGGGAGTTTATTACATTTGCTAGTGGACAAATCTCTACCTCTAGATTTTTCAATGTGGCCCCCAAATTGGTCATATGAGTCTCGATGTTCTCTAGTCATAACTCGTCCTTGTTGAACCTTGCCTCAGTCTCTAAAATAATGTTTCTCAAAATATCCTACAGTGATGGTTTTCCTTCAGAAGCTTGATTACTGAACTCAGGTGGAGGTTCCAGCACATTCCCATTGTTACCATGTCACACCCTTTTTTTTTTTTTATAGACAACCATACATTAATCTATATAGGAATGAAATTGATGACTTGTCCTGGACATACGATTTCGCACACATTTTTTTTGCTTTTTTGATAAAACGAAAGCATCTTCACAAGTATATTCCTGTATATTTCTCCAAATTACCTATGACCTTCATATAGTATTTTGAAATCAAAGATCATAAAACTATAGTCCAACATATTTATTTGAGGTTATAAACGTATCTACATGCCATTTCAAAAGTCATACAGGATCCCCAAAATATATTACAACTGAAGCCCACCAAATAACCCTACAGGTCGTCATCCACGTACATCGAACCTCGGAATCCCGTAAGAGCTCCATAGCTAGCCATGCCGTCTAAAAAGTTCCATGCTCACCTGTAATGCAAGAACTACATAAGTTAATGCTTAGTAAGCAAAATCATGCATGCCATGAATATGAGTAATAATAGTATATGACACAATGCAATTTACTTTAAACAGTATGCTAAAGATATGCCATGCTCAAATATTCGTCAAGTCAACTCGAAATAATCTCGTTTGAAATCTTTCATTGGGCCGTTGATCCACCTACTATGCACCGGATAGAGTTCTGAACAATATCAATATCAATAATCAAATGGCTAATATGACATCGACACTAGCAAGTGGACCATCCCCTTGTGACCACTAGAGGCTCATCCCCTAACTGTCCCTATGATCACCCAAGAAGTATCCCACCCGGCAGCGCCAATAATCATAACATCACAAGGGCACAGTAGAGTGGTCCACCTCCCGTGATCACCAAAGGCCCATCCCCTATCTACCTTTGTAATCACTCAGGAAGTATAACTCGCGATGCCAAAACATATCACATAAGCATGCCTCGGTGCTCTAGTAGCGATCAATAAAATATTTTATGATGAAAACTCATCTCTACAATCATGTTTTGCATACTAGATTTTCAACCATGGATGTATGTCGTGCATGCACATGAAAATGCTCGAGAATGACATATTTAATCAAAACCGATGTCAATATGTTCTGAAACCATATACTCAACGATCATAACCATTATATTATATACAATGAGCTCCTTATCATAGTTATGGAAATATTCCAAGATTACTATATCACAAATACTATATTCTTGCATCGTAGTTACAAATGGATTTTCACTTACCGTTTTGCCCTTGTGGTGCGTTCGCTTCCACGGAGTATAAATCAATTTCTTTTTTTCACTCAAAGTCGGAAAACCACCTGTATTGCCGTTTAATATTAGACACAATCCTCAATTCGATAACCTTAACACACACCATCCCATACTACATCCATTCATGCCAAAGTACTTTAGACTATCATTTCACGTTATCGGTTGTATTGCAAAGTAGTCTCATAAATCACCGTATTTTTCAAATCTAATTATGAACGTCAACGTCATCCAATTGTTGTTAACAACCCAGTACTCCTTAAAGTCTATTTTCCATGCCTAAGAGATAGTTAATAAACATGTAAATGATGAATCTAGGTTAAATTCACAAATGGACAGAATATGTCCTCCCATTTCTATTGCTGCCCGATTCATTTTTCAGCCTCTTTTTTTGTACTCTTAATCACATCAATAAATTCCCAAATTTCTACCACACTTATATAACATATACTTGTAGGTAAACATGTCCTCAATTCACCACAATTAATTAATTTTCAGCCTTAAAATCACTCACTTTTACCGCACACCGAATCAAGAATTTTATTATGGCTGCTTTGAGTTTTACTTGAATTAGACTTTCAAGAATCGGATTCTAACTTATTAAAGATCATTTCTATACTTCTAACTCTTGTATAAAAACATCCTTATTGATAAATATAAGTTATACCTGAGGGATTACTTAAAATCAAAGATTAAACCATTCAAGTCTAGCAAATTCACATCTCTGCACAACTTGCTTTCTTTCAAGTTCTTGTAATTAATTGCCCCTATTTTCGCCATTATAAAATCATCAAAACATCCCAACATGATCTTAATTAAGTTAATAGGTTCAAGAGATTATAACACCTTCAAAAACAATGAAAACAATCTTCAAAACCAAAAGCTAAACTCACCTATCCTGAATTTCAATTCCCAACCTCTTGTTTCTGCTTCCCTCCATTTCTATTGCTTTCTCTCTCACTTTGGGGTCACTTGAAGGGATACATTATCTTAATAGGAGGTATATATAGAGTCCTATAGGGTTGAGGTCGTGAATCTTGCTTAAGGATGAAGAAATCATCACCAAAAAACTAGTGTCTCCAAGCATGTGCTGTCCAAGCAGGTTGTAGCTTCTTGCAACCATTTTTGAATTTTCTCTTATCTTGCATGGAGCCATATGTGACTTAGGAGATGTATATCTATCCAATACAAAATTCTAAGTCTTTAGAAGACGTGGTGGAGGCATTAGAGCTGAAGGAACTGAATGCTAAAGTGACAAGTCATCCAATGTTAAGTAGGAGTTGTCTCTCTTTTGTTCAATTCTGATTTTGTCCCAATCCTTCGAGGATATGTATGAAATTTAGAGATAATATACTACATATTTTAAGTCTTAAAGGAGTGGTAGACGTTCTTGATGCTTAAAGGTGAAGGAATTGAATATTATAAAAGATAAATCAATAGGCGTGAGTTGTACTAGGCATGAAGTGGTCTCTTGTGGTTAAAATCTAATTTTGTACCTATCTTTGCAGGTACAAATCAAGTATCCTTGGTTTATTCTAATGTGTTTACAATCCACTTTACTTGCCCTAAGATCCCAAAATATTTTATGGACCTACTTCATTAACCGTTCATTTAATAACTTACCCGATTGACACCGGACTCTCGACCGATTTCAACGATTTGCACATCAATATTTATAACATATATAAACCTCATCTTATTTCATTTTTATAATTTCACTTTATGTCTCATGCTCTAAATGCATCAACTACCTATCTAGGATTTAAGGTTACCTTGATCAACCGAATGGAAACTTGAAACTTCGTCGATACTAATCTTGGACTTTTTAAGATTCTCATTGCTTAACAAATCAATCTCCAACATCTAGATTGACTTAATTTTCTATCATAGCTCAATGTAAAATTCTTTACCTAGGTCAAGGATTCGAAGACTAACACCATGTAAAGATCTTAAAATCTCAATAATCGAAAGCACCATTTTAAGGGAAAGCAATTAGGAACATTGATGCAAATGACATTTTAAATAGCATGAAATGCATGAATCATATTGGCCAAATGTATAATGTGAAGTTCGGGATATTACATACCATAAGAAAGGTTCTCATAATTTCGTAGCCATGGATGGTAGTGGTTTGTTGAATAGTTTCCTCTTTGGTTAAAATTTCTGTCATTCGCATATTGGACTTGCTCATTCTCCATCTCAGACTCATGATATAATGTAGAAGTAGCCACAATATATGTTGTTTTATGTTGAGTCCCATGTAAAGTTAATGCAGCTATTTGATTTGTGATTGATGACATTTAAGCTGCAAAATCTGTAATGAGATTCACTTCATAAAGACCAGCAACTTTCTTTGCACTTGAATGCTGAATTATTTTCTCCAACGGTGAAAAGACAATATCTGCAGTCTTTGACATCAAAGTACAACCTGCTGCATCATTAACTACTATTCGTGTCTGACCAATTAATCCGTTGAAGAAGATTTCTATCTGCATCCAATTTTGATAACCATGTTGAGGGCATCTTCTAAGTAATTTTTTGAATCCCTCCCACGCCTCATAGAATGGTTCAAATTCTAATTATTTGAAATGGCCAATCGCACTTTGCAATTGAGCTGACTTGGAAGGTGAAAGAATTTAGTGAGAATTTTTTGGGCCAAACCTCTCAAGTAGTGATGGATTCATATGGCAATAATTGGAACCGTGCTTTAACTTTATCCCTGAAGGAAAAGGAAAATGAAAATAGACGGAGTTTGATTGCCTCTTCAGTGACTCCATTCATTTTCACAGTATCACAGATTTCTAGAAAAGATGCCAGATGAGTATTATAATCATTTTGTGGAGATCCCGAAATTGATTTTGTTGCACCATGTAGATCAACCCTAACTTCAGTTCAAAAGTATTTGCAGCTATCGTCTGACGTTCAATACCGGAATAATTGTCATTGATAACTGTCTGACATTATCTCTAATAGCTTGCTATTGGTTATTCTGATTTGCTACTTGTTTTGCTTATTCTACCATTGATTTGAGATCGTTTCTTCTGATAGTCCTTAAAAACTAGAAGGTTCTTTAGATTTTAGGATCAACGGGTGGTAGTTCGGAACTCCCTGCTTTTTGTATAAATAGTTGAACTAAAAACAAGCAAACTATTAAAAGTAAAGAAGTCTAAATTAAAGCAAAAGCTAATTAGTAATAATATTAGTAAAAATCAAATATATCAATCCTCAACAGTGGTGCCAAAAACTTGTTAAAAGTTTTCTATAACATAAATATATCGCAAGTGTACGGTATCAAGTTTTGTAATATAAAGATCAAGTACGGATGTTGAACCCATGAGGATTGAAATTCAATTTATTACTAAGTGCTATAATTGTGTATCTTCTATTTTATCTAGACAATCTAATGTTGTAATCAATGTTTCTAAATTAAATCTAATGTGACTGTGATGACGAATCCAACGATATTACGAAAAATTGAAGGAATAAATCAATGTGATTTCGCATAGGGTTATAATTTCACCTAACTGTCAATGGTGTTTCTCATTTATCTAGTTATATCTAATCAATATTTTCAAGTTCATAAGCAAAAACCCTGATGTAATTCTACTCCCTCTCTCAAGTATCGAAATTTAAAGCATCAATTCATTCAATTATTGATCAGGTAATTGAAAGCGTTGAGAATAAACAAAATATATAAACATAATTGGAAAAATCTCATCGAAATAACTTCTATAGAATCAATACACCATATCAAGTTATGGCCAAATTAAACCCTAGATTAAGAATTTAGTTCATGATAAGTGAAAGAGAATAATCAAATGCAACATAAAAAAAACATGGAGAAGAAAAGAAATAAAAACTGGTTTGGAGCTTGAATTCTACTTCTTGTTGTTTCCTTTTTGTTCTCTTCATTGATATCTTGCCTCGTCGAATTATAGTCTAAAATTGGTCTTTTGGATTGTATTTATGTCATCATGAAGTTCCATGAAGAGTTAGGGTCGGATTGGGCCTTAAAAGAGTCAAAGAATTTTAAAACTCTTCATCGCCAAGGTACCGACTTCGCAATGTTGCGACACTGCAATCATTCTGCTACAGGCTGCGGCGCCTCAACCTCAAGGTCAACCCGTGTTAAACTTGATGACATTATATTTGGTTTGGATGATTTGGAAGGCATATCAACTCCTCATGATAGTGCCTTAGTTATGATGGCGATCATCGTCAACTTTGAAGTAAAAAGAATTTTGATGTTCAATGGGAGTACGGCCAATGTATTATCCCATGACACGTTCACTAAGATGGAAATTCCAGTAGAATGTCTTGAACTGGTTAAAACTCACATCCAAGTGTTCGGAGGTGGTGTCATCATCTTGGAGTGAATCATCGAGCTTCTCCTTACCTTGGGTTCAGATCAGAAATAAGTAACATAAATCATAGCCTTCTAGGTAGTTCGAACATCGATGGTTTTTAATGCCATCCTTGGGCTCCCACTACTTGACAATATCAAAGCTATCATCTTCATCTTCCACCTCTCTATGAAATTTCCAATGAGTAATGGCGTCGGAGTCGTACGTAGAGATCAGACAGTGACCAAACAATACTATATTACTAGCACTCATGGTTGAGCATCGATGTCATGCATGTATAGATATTTGACCCTGACCTCGACCTCAACAACGAGAGGAGACTCACTCCAGTAGAAGAACTCGTCGAGGTTGAGCTAGGAAAAAGTGACCATGAGTCAAGATCTCTATGACCATCTCATCGTCGTTCTCATCAACTGTCTTCCATGCAATATCGATGTTTTTGCATGGAAGGTAGAGGATAGGTCAGGGATAAACTCAGAGGTTATAGTATACATGTTCAATATTAGACCGAGAGCTAGGCCTATTAAGCAGAGAAAGAGGCAATTTGTTCTAGAATGCAAAGACATCATACAGGATGAGATTGATAAACTCATCAATGCTGGGTTTATTCGTAAAGTTTAATACCCTGATTGGCTCACCATCGTTGTTCTCATCAAAAAGGCCAACGGTAATTGGCATGTCTTTATTGACTACACTGACCTTAAAAAAGAATGCCCAAAGGATAGTTACCCCCTTCATCAGATTGACAACTTCGTTG